>JARBWK010000014.1:22906573-22920142 GCA_030556195.1 Anolis apletophallus | reverse complement strand
GTTACGTACAAGATTGGTTTTGTAAGTTTGTTTTTAAGCTGAATTTGTATGTAGGTCAGAATTGGTACTTTTTAAGTGTAACTCCAGCCATGTGTATGCATGTGTGTGTGTGTTTGGATCACATAGGGAAGGGTTAACACCCCTGTGGTGCTCGTTTGCTGTCTGTGCCCCTCTTCAGGAGATTTCGCCTCACTTTCTGGTCTTGTGATCATTGGATTTTGGAAAAATTGGCTTCTTGTGGAAGCAAGGATTGAGGATAAAGCTTCGGTAGAGACACCTTTTCCCCATGAAAATAACTCTTTCAGGAGTGGATTTCCCTTCTGAGGGATAGATTTCTCTCACTTCTTGTGATCTCTCCCCCATTATTAACTACGAGTCATATGTTTGGGACTACCTGTAAATGTAAGAACATTTACATCACTGGGGGCAAGGGGAAGGGATAACAAATCAATAGGAATGGAAATACTAAGGTTGCCATAAATATCAGTACTCCAAAAGTAGGTGAAATGAGAATTAAGAGCCACCAAGTTTCATATTGCTGCATAAAGTAAAAGAGAAATTTGCAGACACCCGTAGGAACACATATGAAAAGAGGTCTGAGATATTACATCATTTTGCTTTCTCAATGTTTCAGATATTTAAACAGCACAACCACAGTTTACCTGAAGCTGCAATTAGAGAGCAATGTCCAATTCTCATTTCCTTTTTTTACACCTGGGCTTCACAGTCCTATCCCCAATCCCAGCTTACCACAATGGGTGTATCTCTTGCTGTGCTTTCTGGAATAATGACTTGATAAGTGTCCCGTTCCCACCGAGGAGGCTGGTTTTTTGCACTGGTGACAGTCACTCTGAGCTCTGCCTTGCTGCTCCTGTTTCCTCCATCCATTGCAATAATTTCTTGAGTTATGAAGGATTTCTGGTGAAGGGAAAGGTTACTTCAGCAATCATTTTAATGCTGATTTCAAACATACTTAATATCAGATCTACCCTGCTTTTATTTTTGTTGCTCAGAAATGGTATGAACCAAATAATGCCACAGACAGACATATTTATTTATTATCTTATCGATTACTAGCTTGAGGACCCAGCGGTGCCCATGTTATTTAAAAAATCAATTTTGAATTGTAGAATATGCATAAGGTTGTGAATGAACTACAAGTCACATCATGCCATTTTAACCCCAAAAAAACTCCATAAAGTTTGTTACGTTGGGCAAGTTTGTTCTAGATGCATCATTGGTGGGGGTTCAATGTGCTCTCAGATTTTGTATTTCTAGACACGAAGATGACTGTATGCACAGACTGCAGCCAGGAAATAAGAAGGTGTTTCCTTCTTGGGAGGAGAGCAATGACCAATCTTGATAAAATAGTGAAGAGTAGAGACATCACACTGGTGACAAAGGGCCAGTAATGAAACTCCTCATAGTTAAAACAATGGTATTCCCTGTTCGGAAGGCTTCACAAAAGAGTCTGGAGCAACAACCACCTGAGGCAAAGCACCAAAATCAGTGTGTACAGAGCTATCATACTGTCTATTCTCCTCTATGGGTCTGAAACATGGGTCACCTATCGCCAGCACCTACGACTCCTCGAATGCTTTCATCAGCGCTGCCTTCGCACAACCCTAAACATACACTGGACCGACTATGTGACAAATGTTGCTGTCCTTGAGCAAGCAGGGATCACCAGCGTTGAGGCCATGCTATTGAGAACACAGCTGTGCTGGGCAGGGCATGTCTCTAGGATGGAGGGCCACCGCCTCCCAAAGATACTACTCTTTGGTGAACACGCCACGGGTCAGCACAAGAGAGGCACCCCAAAAAGAGATATAAGGACTCCCTGAAACAACATCTCAGGCTCGGCCAGATTGATCAGCAACAATGTTCCACCCTGGCCTCAGATCGGGATGCATGGAGACACACTATCCACAATGCTGCGGCCTCTTTCGAGAAGACATGCCAAACGGGTCTCGAAGAGAAACGACAACGCAAAAAGAACCGCAACTTGGAAACATCATCACCCAAGGAGACTTTCTGCTGTTGGCCTTTTTAGTCATCAACGTGCTTGTAAAAAGCGTGGGATGAGTCCGTCCTGAATCTTCGTTCGCAAAGTAATGCTGAGACAGAGACAAAAAATTCCCTGTAGCAAGCTATGGGTGCGAGCACAGGACCATAAGGAAGGCTGAGCGAAGGAAGATAGACGCTTTTGAACTGTGGTGTTGGAGGAAAATTCTGAGAGTGCCTTGGACCACAAGAAGATCAAACCAGTCCATAATCCAGGAAATAAAGCCCAACTGCTCATTGGAGGGAAGGATATTAGAGGCAAAGATGAAGTACTTTGGCCACGTAATGAGAAGACAGGAAAGCTTGGAGAAGAGAATGATGCTGGGGAACATGGAAAGAAAAGGGAAGGGGGGCTGACCAAGGGCAAGATGGATGGTTGGTATCCTTGAATTGACTGGTGTGACCTTGAAGGAGCTGGGAGTGGCCATGGCCAACAGGGAGCTCTGGCATGGGCTGGTCCAGGAGGTCACAAAGAGTCGGAAGTGACTGAACAAATAAACAACAACAAAAAAGAATTGTCTAGCCCATATTTTACTAGCTTTGTGAGAACACGTTGGGTCACCTTGCCAAAGGCCTTGCTAACATCAAGGTATGCTACATCAACAGCATTCCCTTCATCTACCAAGCTCTCAAAAAAGAGATAAGGTTAGTCAGTCATTACTGTTTTTTGGGAAAGGAATGGTCATTTGTAAGTCTATTTCCTTAATATGGCAATATATTTCTCACAATGTATTGTTCATAGAATTCTTTTAGAGACTGCTGACCTTCATAGAAACTTAATATGGTTCTAATACGGCTGTAGTTTTTAGTTTTGAATATGCTATTATGGATTTAACTGAACTATTTTTAATACTAATGATATTTCATTCTGTTTTAATATTTGTATATTTGAGGACCGGGACATCCATAGGGATACCAAGGTGCTTGTTTATAAAGCCATTTTCCTCCCAACCTTGCTATATACCTTCAAAACATGGACTGTCTTTAGAGATCACACTCAACTCCTGGAACGATTCCATCAGCATTGCCTCCGAAAAATCCTGCAAATCTCTTGGGAAGACAGGTGGACAAATGTCCGCAAGCTGGAAGAAGCAAAGACCACCAGCATTGAAGCAATGCTCCTAGGCCATCAACTTTACTGGATTGGTCACATTGTCCGAATACCCTATCACCGTCTCCCAAAACAGTGACTATACTCCCAACTCAAGAATGGAAAATGGAATATTGATGGACAGGAAAATATATTTAAAGATGGGCTTAACACCAACCTTAAAAACTGTGGCATAGACACTGAGAACTAGGAAGACCTGACCTCTGAGTACTCTAACTGGAGGCCAGCTGTGACCAACAGTGCTGCAGAATTTGAAGAAGCACAAAAGGGAGAAATGTGCCAAGAGGAAGACATGTCAAGCCAACTCTGACTGGGGACCACCTTCCACCTAGAAACCAATGTCCTCACTGCAGGAGAACATGCGGGTCAAGAATAAGGCTCCTCGCCAAGACTACACTTGGAGGATCATCATCCTTGGGCTATGAGGAATCGCCTACATAAGTAATTTGTATATTTGTATATTTTAAATTGTATTGAAATGCTTTTAATGCAAGCTGATTTGAGTCTCCTTGTGGAGAGAAGAAGCGAGATATAAATAAACACTATAATAAACATAATAACACAGAAGTAAAATATAATAATGGACTCCATCCGCTCTCTCTTGGATGCGACTTGCCGACCCTGTTCCTTGGTTCTTTCCTTCTCAGTCAAAGCAGAAATCTGCATGACATGACAGCTGCGAATGACTTCATGCTTATGGAAATAATTCATTTAAAAAGAGCAGGCCCTTGGGTGGTGTGCAACAATCAAAGTGACACTAATGCATACAAGAAGGGAAAAGGGGCTGTGAAGGTATAACATGGCATCTCACTGTATCTCCCAGCTACACATTTCATTACTTGACGTCTGGCTATAGAATAAACCAATCTGTAACATACCTGCAACAGAGGTTGAGTGGCATAAACCCAGCCTGTGGTAGGATTGACCTCAAAATATTTGGGTGTTCCCTTGGCTATAGAATACGTAATGGACGCATTCGAGCCATAGTCATCATCATGGGCCGCAACACGAAGAAAGCTTGTCCCCACGTCTGTGTCTTCTCTTAAGAAATCTAGGAAAGCAGAATAGATGCTAGCGGTAATTAACCCAATTGCAAAGTACAACACACCAAATAGTCTCAGAGCTGTCACAATCTATAGATTCTACATACCCTCTTCTTCACTCTGGGTAAATGTAATGTCTTGGGCTTTTGTTTAAGGGATAGTGGAGATTAGAATCATACAACCCCTCAAAGGAAAGAAAAAGCCCTTCCCTCTTTGCACAGAATTTCACCAAACTGCAGGAATCAAAAGGTTCTTACATGTCACCTAGCCAGTTACATATTGAAATTCTGTTGCTATGTGTCTTTACTGTGTACGCTGTGTGCCTACAAGTCATTTTGCATTTATGGCAACCCTAAATCATGCTTTTATTTATTTATTTACTGTATTTCTACCCCACCCTTCTCAACCCCCGGGGGGCGGCTTACAAGGCACAATTACTGTAGATGCTGGCACAATACACAATATAAAAACACTGATACGGTAGGATTAAAACATCAGTATTAAATCAGCACTGAGAATGTGGCGCAGCTGGCTAAGTGTCAGCTGCATAAGATCTCTCTGACCAGTAGGTCATGAGTTTGAGGCCTGCCCGGGTCGAGGTGGGTGCTCGACCTTTAAGTGTAGCCTGCTGTCGACCTTTGCAGCCCAAAAGACAGTTGCATCTGTCAAGTAGGAGATTAAGGTGCCACATTAAGTGGGGAGGCAAATTTTGACTGAATTATGAGGCCATTGAAGAACTCCAGGAATGCTGAGGAATGCGGAAGGAACAACAAGGGACGCTGGGAACGCTGAGAGATGAGGAGTGCGTCAGCTCCCCCTGGTGGCCAGAATTTGCCTCTGTTCGTCTATATGTTGTGTATGTGGAAACAGCAGGGCTTGTCTGCTAAGTGTGTGTATCTGTAATCCACTCTGAGTCCCCTTCGGGGTGAGAAGAGCAGAATATGAATAAAGTAAATTAATTAATTAATTAATTAATTAAAACATTAGCTATCCAGTTAATTTAAAATTCTATCAGTACAATCCACATTCAATCAATCAATCAATGGTGGAAGCCGTATTTCATGTCCGTTGTTAAAAACAGTCCGTTCCAAATAAAGTGCTGCAGTTACTGTGCAAAGGCCTGGTCTCACAACCACGATTTTACTTTATTCCTGAAAGCTAGGAGGAATGGGGTTGATAGTATTTCGCTTGGAAGCGCATTCCACAGGCGGCTGGCCAACAGCCGAGAAGGCCCTGCCTCTTGTTCCCACCAGCCACAATTGAGTAGCTGGTGGAAGCGAGAGCAGGGCCTCCCCAGATTATCTTAAGTTACGAGTTGGGACGTAGCGGCAGATGCGTTCAAACAAGTAAGCTGGGCCAGAACCGTATAGAGCTTTAAAGGTCAAAACCAGCACTTTGAACTGAGCCCGGAAGTGGACAGGCAGCCAGTGGAGCTGACACAACAGAGGAGTGGTATGCTCCCTGTATGTCGCTCCAGTTAGTAGCCTGGCTGCCGCCCGTTGGACTAGTTGAAGTTTCCGAACTGTTTTCAAAGGCAGCCCAACGTAGAGTGCACTAATCTATTCGAGATGTGACAAGAGCGTGGACCACCGTCGCCAGATCAGACTTTTGCTTTCTTCTGTGGCTTTTTTTTGGTCGTATCACTTCGTGGCTGAAATAATGTGATTCAAAGCCTCCCCTTAAAAACTTCTAGTGAAGTTGAGTCAATTTAAGCAGTCTTCTCATACCATCAGAATATTAGGAACCCCAGTGGCGCAGTGGATTAAACCCTTGTGCTACAACACTAGCCACGTTATTTTGACATCTCCTTCTCCTTCCTTTTTCTACTGACATAAGAAAATAAGCCGTTTTATTGTTTTTAATGTCCCTGGCAAGCCTGAGCTCATTTTGTGATTTAGCCTTACGGACCTTTTCCCTACAGGAGTTGGCTATTCGTTTCAATTCTTCCTTGGTGATTTCTCCCTTTTTCCACTTCTTGTGCATGTCTCTCTTGAGTCGAGGCACAGTTAGAAGCTCTTTGGATGGATCTTCTCATGTCTCCTCTCAGCTTTATCTTCTGAGGCTCAACGTACCAAGCTCTTTAAGCCATTCCTCAGAGGGATTATTTATGGCCTCCAGACCTTTGATCATTTTAGTCATCCTTCTCTGGACACATTCCAGCTTAAACTCAATATCCCTCTTGAATTGCTTTGCCTAGAGTTGGACACGGTGGCCACTTCTCCCATCTGTGGCCACAGAGCCTTGTAAGCTCTACCAGATGGGTTAGGGGGCCAGCAAATATCACACTATTCTGTTTTCCGGTTGCATACTTCCTGTAACCACATCTAGGCCTACTCTAAATACATCAGGGCTCCATCATCGGAACATATCCTCGGAATACCCAAAAATTCAGCAGGAACCATGAAAAAGGAAAAGGGTAGGGAAATTGATCCTTACATAAATTCCAAGGTAGATAAAAATTAAAAAAAAACATTGTCTGCCCTGAGTTGGAAAAATCACAGCTGATACTGGAAGTGGACAGTAGGCATATTGTGTTGTCAAAGGCTTTCATGGCCAAAATCACTAGGTTGCAGTGAGGTTTTCAGCCTCTTTGGTCATGTTCCAGCATAATTCTCTCCTGACATTTTGCATGCATCTGTGGCCGGCAACTTCAGAGGTCTGTTGGAAGTCAGTAGGCATATTGTTTGGATAATTTTAAAAGCCACTACCAGAACCGGTACAATGCCTGCCAGATCCTGAGGTTTGTTTTGTTTTTTGGTTTTTTTTTTTTACTAGAGCTCTATTTGTGATATCCAAATCTGCTGCCTGAGGTGGTAAATTGGGAAAGTGAACTATTCTTTTATTATATGGCTTTCTTTTCCTCCTCCAACATGCAAACCATAATAAAATAATATTTCAATGCATGGTGAGGAAAAAAATAACCACAAAAGGCACAGACTAAAAAGATCTGAGCCCTTAGACAAGCTCATAGTCAGAGAAACAAGTGAGTCGTAATTACATTCATAGTGGCTATTTTCAAATTTCGGATTGTTATCATTGACGTCCAAGATGACCACAGTGATCTGGCAGATCCCAATGAGAGGCTCTGCTGCCTGGTCCGTCGCTGTCACTGTGATTGGATGCTCCCTCTGTTTTTCTCGGTCAAATATCTGAAGTGTTGTCAAGACACCTAGAAATGATATCACAAACAGAAATGATTCAGTATAGCATGTATATATATAGACTGTACTGTACAAAACAGAATCCCTCGCACATGATTTTCTGTTGTTGTGGAGGGTAAAGATTCAAAGCAAGAACACATCCCCATAAGTAAGACACAAAGAAGCAAAAGCATCTGCCATGATGGCATAGATTTTTAAGCAAGCCAACCTATCTTCACTCAGACTCACCCTAGTTTTCTAACAATGTCACTCTAAAGCGAGTACGGGCAAGCCCAGGCCCAGGGGTTGGATGCAGCCCCTTGAGCTCTTTTCTCAGACCCTCCTCTCACTCTCTCTCTCTCTCTCTCTCTCTCTCTCTCTTATCCTTCCTTCCTTCTTTCTTTCCTTACTCCTTCTCTTCCTTCCTTACATCTCTCTTTATCCCTCCCTCCTCCCTTCCCTTCCCCCTTCTTTCCTTCTTTCCGCCCTCCTTCTCCTTCTCTTCCTTCCTTCTTTATTTCCCTTTCATCTTTCATTCCTTCCCTCCTTCCCCTTCCTTCCTTCTTTCCCTTTTGTCTTTCCTTCCTTTGCTCTTTCCTCCCTTCCTCCCCTCTCCCTCCCTCCATTTCCTTCCACTCTGCCTTCCTTCCATCATTCTCTTCCTCCCTCCTTCCCTCCCGTCCTTTCTTACCTCCCTCTCTCTCCCTCCTTCCTTTCATTCCTCCCTTTCTCCTTCCCTCTTCCCTCCCTCCTTCCCCTTCTCTTTTCTTCCTTCCTTTCTTCCTTACTTCCATCCATTTTGTCTTTCTTTCTTTCTTTCCTTCCTTCCTCCCTTCCTCCCATTCCCACCCTTCCTTCCATCCTTCTCTTCCTTCCTCCCTTTCTTCCTTCTCTTTTTCCTTCCTCCTTTCCTCCGGGGAATGTTTAGCTGGGAGAAGAAGATAGAAAGGGAACATGAGAACCATGTTTCAAGATTCAAAAGGGTGTCCCATTGAGGAGGAAGGAGAAAACTGACTTTCTGTTGCTCTAGAGACCAGGGCACAAGGGAGCAATGGTTTCAAATGGCAGGGCAAGAGATTCAACTGAACCCGCCCTGCTCTGGCCCACCATGCCGTCCCCGAGTTAGAAAGTTTGCCCATGCCTGCTCTAAAGTCGGTCTCACTTATAGAATTGCCATCACTTCCAAAGAGAAGAAGGGGCTTGGTTCAGTTCCACTCTGTGAGAAGGGATGCCCAGCAGCAGGCCTCTCTCCGTTACAGTGATCAACTAGAGCTTGGTCAAATTGCTTGCTGAGAAATACCAACTACCAAAAAAACCCCTAAATCTCAAATCCACCACTCTAAAAAGCCACAAGAGAGGAACCATAAAGTGGGTCTCAGAGGCGAATGTCAAGGCCACAGGCAGCTTAGAATCATGGAGTTGGAAGAGACCTCAAGGGCTATCTAGTTCGACCCCCTGCCATGCAAGAAAGCACACTCAAAGCACCCCTGAAAGATGGCCATCCAGGATTTGTTTAAAATCCTCCAAGGAAGGAACCTCCAATGGACTCCAAGGTAGAAAGTTCCACTGCTGAACAGCCCTTCTTATGGTCAAGGAGGTCTTCCTAATGCTCAAGTGAAATCTCCTTTCTTGTTATGTGAACCTGCGGCTCCATTGAGTCCTAAGTTGTGAGAATGGTCTTTGATATCTGGCCTGATGAAGAGTGCTGAAGAGCTCAAATATTTTCCGTTTTACAACATTGAAACTGTATTGTTGAAGTCTTTCATGGCCGGAATCACTTATTTATTTATATTTTAAAAACTTTTAGATCCCGATCTCACTCGGGAGAGTTCCAGAGGCGAGGGGCCACCACAGAGAAGACCCTGTCTCTTGTTCCCACCAGACGCACTTGTGAAGGTGCCGTTCTAGAAGCATCCTCTCCTGATGTTTCAGAGGTTGTGAGGATGCCTGCCATAGATGCAGGTGAAATGTCAGGAGAGAATGCTTCTATAACATGGCATATAGCCCAAAAAACCTACCACAACCCTACATTGAAACTGATCTTTAATTTAATCCAAACTGGATTTCATAACCATGAAGGGACCATGGAGCCCTTTATTTACACTAGGACTAACCATAAAGCCACAGCCCAACTGCTGGTTTTACCTGTGTCAGGATGAATGTTAAACATGAGAAGAGCACCGTCTCTGTGCATCAAGCCATACTTGACTTCCCCATTGGTTCCTTCGTCAGCATCTGTGGCTTCGACTTGCAACACAAATGTTCCCACTGGCTGATTCTCCAGCACCGACGCATGTTCTCGATAATGTTGACACTAGCAAAGAATAACAAGACTTATAACTGGAAAGCACCACGAAACATGTTTAAATAACCTGCATATGATGCTTGACTTATGACCACCCAGTAGGTAGTGGAAGGAATCAATCGCCTCAGGACATAGCAAGGAAAATGGGGAAAAATACAAAAAGCTAAAGTTCACAAAAGGATATTTAACTGTCTCATCTTGAGCTAACAGAAAAGGGAAAAGAAGAAAGGGACAAAAGGAGAGATCTTCAAAGTGCAGAAATCGTGTTTGTTCCATCTTTCAACAATTTCTCACTTGTCAAAAAAGTATTTGAAGAATGCAGAATATAACCACAGTGTTTTGCAAGTGACCCTGACTTTTGTTTGAAACACCATGGGCCGAATAAACAGTATTTTCTATATCTTCATATTTCTTCCCTACCGTCGCTTCTCAACTGAAAGCACTGAGATCTCAGACGGGTGAGACTATCGCAGCAAAGCCATCTCACAGCTCTCCAACCACTGTGACCTTTGGGGTAACACACATTTTTCTGTTTCAATGTACAGCCAATTTCCTCGGAATCCAACACTTCTGCACAAAAAATTTCCATCATCTATAATCCCCTAAACATGAAAATAGGTAGGCAGTTGAACTGCCGTACCCCAAAATATAAGAAGAACCTTTTCACTTTTCTATCACACCTCTAGCAATCCACCTACGTCTGTCCAAAAGTGCCAAACTTTTTTTTTCATGTCAGGAGCAATTTGAGAAACTGCAAGTTTCTTCTGGTGTGAGCGAATTAGCCGTCAGTAAGGATGTTGCCCAGAGAATGCCTGGATATCTTACCATCTCTCATGTCCCCACATGGGAAGCTGGAGCTGGCAGATGGGAGCTCACCCTGCTCCCCAGATTCAAACTGCTGACCTTTCAGAGTTTAACCCATTGCAACCATCGGGGGCTTCAGTGCAAAACTGATACTTTCAAAATGCAACATTTCTGGACTTTCCAAGTCACTTGATGAACTAAAGCTAGTTTTCTTTCTAGAGCCATTCATCGTTGTCTTACGCAGATTTTGGTCACTTTGCATACACAACCACATCTAATGGCTTCAGGAAGGCTAAGTTTAAATTTTCTGTCCTTAAATTATTGGGCCTATAGGAAAATATCAAACACCAACCTTTCATTATAAGTCAATTAACTAGAAGATATGAAAGGGCTGGGGGGAAGGGGCAATATGGCTCTCCAGATGTGGTTGTCTGAAACTATAAAAAATACTGTCCAAAATAGTCAATAATGAAACATTATAGAAACTGCAAACCGACTTCATCCAGAAGGATAGACAAGTTGTCATCACGATATAGAAGAAGTGAAGGAGAGACAGCAAATGATCAGTAGGATCTGGAATTGATGTGTATGTGTCAACCTGATAGTTTGCACTTTTTGTTATTTTTATAGTTATTGGATGTGCCCAATGTTTTGTTTGTTTGGTCCAGTTCATCAATCTGTTCCTGATCCTGTACCAATAGTTACTCTCCCAGTAACACATGCAGAATCTTCTAATAATAATAATAATATATTATTATTATTATTATTATACCCTGCCACCATCTCCCCGAAGGGACTTGGGGCAGCTAACATGAGGCCAAGCCCAAATAATTGCAATAAAGCAAAGTAAAGTACATACAAAACAGACGATAACATCAAATAAAAATGCTTAACAATAACATAGTAAAGCAAAAAATAATAACAATGCCAATAACATAATAGAAACAAAGTATAAAATGCTAAAAGAGTTATACAAGGGTGAGCTGGGCCAAATGCACTGGGAATGTGGCACAGCTGGATAAGTGTCAGCTGCATAAGATCTCTCTGACCAAGTAGGTCATGAGTTCGAGGCCTGCCTGGGTCGAGGTGGGTGCTCAACCTTTGAGTGTAGCCTGCTGTTGACCTTTGCAGCCCGAGAGACAGTTGCATCTGTCAAGTAGGTGATAAAGGTACCACATTAAGTGGGGAGGCAAATTTTGACTGAATTATGAGGCCATTAAAGAACTCCAGGAACACTGAGGAATGTGGAAGGAACAACAAGGGACGCTGGGAATGCTGAGAGATGAGGAGTGCGTCAGCTCCCCCTGGTGGCCAAAGTTTGCCTCTGTTCGTCTATATGTGTGTATGTGGAAACGGCAGGGATTTTCTGCTAAGTATGTGTACCTGTAATCTGCTCTGAGTCCCCTTCGGGGTGAGAAGAGCAGAATATAAATAAAGTAAATAAATAAATAAATGTGAAGGGTAAAAATTGTATAACCCATGAGTGAGATCAATAGATAAGATGCTGTGTCTAGTGGGAGGCTCGGGTGGGATAAACAATGAGGTTCACCTATTCCATTTCCTAATACATTCTCTTTTCATGTCAGGAGCAACTTGAGAAACTGCAAGTCACTTTTGGTGTAAGAGAATTGGCCATCTTCAAGGACGTTGCCCAGGGCATGTCCAGATGTTTGATGTTTTGCCATCCTTGTGGGAGGTTTCTCTCATGTCCCTGCATGGAGAGTTGGAGCAGACAGAGGGAGCTCAACCTGCTCTCCCGGATTCAAACCGCTGTCCTGTTGGTCAGCGGTCCTGCCAGCACAAGGGTTTAATCCATTGTGCCACGATGAAGAGATTAAGCATCACCAGCCTCAAGACTGAACCTTGAGGAACCTTCTTAGTCACTTCTCCGCAAAATGAAGAGCAACCAGCCAGTATCCATTGACAACATCTTCACCTCCAAATATTCGTGAACCAGTCATTCCTCGAAAAATTCAACTCACAATCAAAACAATTCACCCAATGTCTGTTCACGCATCACTCCAAACCATAGTTGTATATGAAGCACCTTCAAATTCCCTGTTGATTTATGGTGACCCTATTAATTTCACTGAATTTTCTTAGGCAAGGAATACCCAGAGGTAATTGTGCCAGCTCTAAAATATATCCTACATATAGCATTAGCTGGCACTCTCCCATTCAAGTATCAACCTGTGCAAAAGCCTCATTAAATGACAGCGGGGGGTACCAAATGGTTCAGGTGCTGAGCCAGATGAAAGCCAGTCTGCTATTTTTAAACTATTTAATCATTTTTCAAAAACAGAAAAGTGATATTTTTACTATTTGGGCATTGTAATTACAAGTATAACAAATTATTGTTAAAGTATTTTTTGTTCCCCCATATGTACAACATATACGAATACAGAAATGATTTCTTATTTCCAAATATCTCAGGTGATATCTCCTACCTTCTGAAATACAGGTTTGTTATTATTGACATCATCAACATGCACAACAACCAGAGCAGTGCTTGAAAGAGAGCTAGGTCCATTGGAGGTATTGTCGTCTGTAGCTGTAACATTAAGAACGTATTCTTGTCCTTGCAGTTTGGGAGGCGGGCTTGAACGAAGGCGGATTAAGCCTGTAAAAGAGAAAAGGTGGTTGGTTATTAACATGTATTATGAGGTGACCCTGGCTTCGGTACAGTGAGAGGTTTCCAGACCACAGCATGCTTTGAAAGAGAGTCTGAGTTAAGGAGGTGGAGCATGGGACAAATGAGATGATGGCACTCTGGTGACCAGTGGGACCAGTTCAAATTATAACTGGCCCAGCTGTTCGTACACACCTCAGAACATGTCCCAACCTCTGCTGACATGGAGCAAAGAGTAGGAAGTCCCTGGATGGTCACTTCAGTAACTACTTGTAGTCTACCTCAGTGTTTCCCAACAAGTGTGTCGCAGCACACTAGTGCGCCGTGAGTGATCATCAGGTGTGCTGTGGGAAATTACTGTGTAGAAAGAGAGAGAGCATAGCAGGAAACTTCAGGCAGCGGAAATGAGGCTTTCCTGGCCGAAGCAGCAATGCCAGCCAGCCTGGATGCAGTCAGGGAGAGCCCTCAGCGTC
>JARBWK010000014.1:22888925-22906473 GCA_030556195.1 Anolis apletophallus | reverse complement strand
TGAAGGGAATCACTGGCACAAGCCTCCCTCCAGCCTCACGTGCTCACCCGCGCTTATGTACCACGCCGCAATGCACTGAGCATGCCTGCTCTCCTCTCCCCTGCTTGGAGTCTCAGAGACAGCCCTCCCCATGGCTGAGAGGCTGGCCAATCACAGCAGAGGAGGGCATTTGGTGGGAGGATTCGCCATCTGTTTCCAAAAAAGATGAGAAGGACAGACTGAGAGATCTTCAGTCTTCTCCGTCAAAGGGGTTCCTAAGACCATCAGAAATATATGGTATTTGGTGACCCCTCTGAAAACCCCTTGCAACTCCCCCCACCCCCCGGGATCCCGACTCCCAGGTTGAAAAATGCTGGTGAAACGTGTGTGCTTTAAAACCTAATAAAGGCTTTATTGGAGGGATCCTGAGCCTCTCTCGGCATCCACATCATCCCCTTTTCTCTCAGTTGAGGCTGCTTCCATGAATTACAAACATCTGACTGATAGTTAAGAATGGAGTGAGGCAACAGGAAGTGAGAAAAATCTACTACTCGGAAGGGCAATTTACTCATGAAAGAGTTGTCATGGGGAAGAGGTGTCGCCACTGAAGCTTTCTCACCAACCCTTGTTTCCACAACAAGCCACAAATTTCAAAATTCAATTGAAAAATTAACCTGGAGGGCCAAAGTTTGCCCATGCCTTGTCTATCCAGTCCACTGCCATGTTGTTGACAATTTGAAAATGTTTCTGTTCCTGGTTTGAAAGTGCTATTTCCTGTTTAATTGTGCGGTATTGTACTTACTATGAAAGTAGTTGTTATACACCAGGGCTGTCCAACTGGTGCCCCCCGGGCCGTATACGGCCCCCCAGCCCCTTCCCCACGGCCCCCTACCCTCCTGCAAAATATCTGCCGTTTAAGATTAAATTTTTTTTAAAAAATATTTTTTTGGAATATTTTTTTGGAATATTTTCGAATATTTTTTTTATTTTTTTCGGCGGGGTGAGGAGCGGGGCAGGGAGGAGGAGCAGGCTCTCTTCCTCCTCCTCCTACTTCCCCCCTCCCTCCCCCCCTCTCTCCCTCCCTCCCTCCTTCTCTCTCTCTTTCCCCCTTTCATTCCTTCCCCCTTCCACCACCTGAAGGAAAGAGGGAAGGAGAGAGAGAGTGCACGAGCGAGAGGGGGCGTGGCCAGAGCGAAAAGGGGCGGGGCCGAGTTCGGAGCAGGGGCGGGAGTGCTCACCCATTCCCTTTCCGGCTTCCTCCTCTCCTGAGGCTTCGTGCCAAGTTTGGTCCTGATCCATCATTATTTGAGTCCACAGTGCTCTCTGGATGGAGGAGAACTGCAACTCCCAAACTCAAGGTTCAGTACTTTCTGTTGCTCTCATGAGTTTAGGTTTGATTCAACATGGCTGAGGAATGCTTTGATTGTTTTCCCTTTATGGCAGAAGGAGATTGGACTGGATGGCCCTTGGAGGTCTCCTATTCTAGGAACCCATTGTAATTATTATTATTATTATTGTTATCATCAGAGGCTGAATGACCATCTGTGAAGAATGCTTTGGTTGTGTTTTCCCCTTATGGCAGAAGGAGATTGGACTGGATGGCCCTTGGAGGTCTCCTATTCTAGGAACCCATTGTAATTATTATTATTATTATTATTATTATTATTATTATCATCAGAGGCTGAATGGCCATCTGTGAGGAATGCTTTGATTGTGTTTTCCCCTTATGGCAGAAGGAGATTGGACTGGATGGCCCTTGGAGGTCTCCTACTCCAGGAACCTGTTGTTGTTGTTGTTATTATTATTATTATTATTAGCAGAGGCAGAATGAATATTATGCCTTATCATTCAGGGTTATAGGCCTGTGTGGAAGGGCCCTGGCTTCTTATTTGACTTCCTTTCCACACATCTGAATAAAATCCCATGTTATTTGCTTTAAACCAGATTATATGAGTGTGGACTCCGATAATCCAGTTCAAAGCAGGTATTCTGGGTTATATGGCTGTGTGGAAGGGCCCTCCCCACTGCAATATAATCCAGTTCAAAGCAGGGACTGGGACTTGAGACTGGGATTTTTGGTGTTCATCTCTATCTCAAGTCAAAGCCCGGTGTCCTCCACAGACACCTCCAAGGCGGGGAGGCGGAGCCGGGGAGGGTGGGGCAGGGGTGGAGCCGGGAGGGCGGAGCCAGGGGCGGAGCTGGGGGCGGAGGCAGACCCTTCGGCCCCCCCCAGGTCATCAGTAACTGGAATTCCGGCCACAGGTCCGGTAGAAGTTGGACAGCCCTGTTATACACTAGAAACTTTGTTTTTTTGCAGCTGCTACAAACTACGTTGAACAGGTTGAGAGCCTATGAAAACATATTCATTGTAAAACTATAGCAAAATGTGTTGCAGGGTGTCCCTCTCCCCAAAAATATTTTTTTGTAGTTTAATCCAGTGTTTCCCAACCTTTTTTGAGCCGTGGCAAATTTTTAACATTAAAAAAATCCAGGGGCACACCACCAACCAAAATTTATTATTTATTATTTATTTCAGGATTTTACCCCGCTCTTCTGCTTACAGTACGGCACAATTCGATGCCACATCATACAGTATAAAACCCCAAAACCCCACAGCAATTAAAATACATTAACGCACATTAAAATACAGTTCCATCAGCAACATACACAGTCATTCCAAGTTAAAAACAATATTCACTCCATAAAAACATTGGCCCTCTTCATCCATTCCATTAAAATCCCCATCTAACATGCTGTTAGTGCTGGTGTGCAAACGCCTGGTCCCAAAATGACACAAAATGACACTCTAACACAGTAAAGAACGGCTGGGGGATGGTGGCCTGCTGAGAGCAGCTGCTGAGAGTGCTGAAGCCGGGTGAGGGGGAGGAGCCAGGCCGTGCCATGCCCCGCCCCCTCCTCCCGGCTTCAGCTCTCCCACAACTTCTCCAGCCTTGAGGGGGCAGTGCCAAGCCAGCAGTGGCAGAGCCAGCACAATGCTGGCTTGGCACTGTCCCCTGAAGGCTGGAGAAGCTGTGGGAGAACTGAAGCCAGGGGGAGGGGGCGGAGCCAGGCCGCATTATTGCCCTCCCCCTCCCACCAGCTTCAGCTCTCCCACAGCTTCTCCAGCCTTGAGGGGGGCAGTGCGAGCAAGGGGTGGGAATCATGGCCCCCGTCCCCGACGCCGCTCTCCGCCATGACTCTCACCCCTCGCTCACTGAAGCCGCGCGGAGGAGGAGCATGAGCGGTGGATGGGCTTCAGTGGGCGGGGCTCCTCCGCGTGGCTTCAGCGAGTGAGGGGCGAGAGTCATGGCGGGAGTCATGGCGGATTGGAGGCTGGCTGGAGAAACGGCCGAAGGAGGCAGCGCCCCAGCCCCTTCTTCTTTTTCTTTGCCGCCACCTGGCCCTTCCTCCTCCCCCAAGCAGCAGGAGTTCGGCAGGAGAAGGAGGGAAGGAAGAGGGGCAGAGAGCTTTTCTCGCGGCACAGCAGGAGGTCCGTCACGGCATAGCGGTTGGGAAACACTGGTTTAATCAACCTTTTCCCATGGTTTTTAAAATGATATAACCAAATAGGAAATGACATAATAACACACCTCTTTGCATGCATGTTGTGGATCGGACTTATAGAGGTATTAATGTGTGATGCTCCTATGTTTTCACTGTCTAATCTGACTCATGGAGAGGGAAGGGAGGGGAGTGCTGATGGGCTCCTGCACCAAATGCAGACCAGGTGTCGCTGACTTGGCCGTGTCATCTGCAAAGCCAAAGGGGAATAGAAGGGGTTACGACAAGTTCAGTCTCCTGGTTCATTGTAGACACAAGATCTTAGCCTTTCAGTTTGTATTATCTAACTCTCAAGAAGCTCATATTTTGTGATCAGGATGCTACCTCCTTTGGTAGGAAACGACTGAAAAGGATTGTGCCGTCCCACCAGGGCCAAAAAGGGACTTTAAAAGGATGGACAAGCTCTATAGGCCCTGGGGTTCGCGTTCTAGCTTTCCCATAAAAAGAAAATTGGAAAGTCTATAAGCAATGAGTTCTCCAATTATATTATGAGGCATGTGCCTTGGATTCGATAAGTGAATGGGCAAAGTTGGAAAAAGAAACCCTACTTGCAATTGAGGGCTACGACCTCAGGGTGGGGTGGCATAACTACCTGTGCTATGACAGAGTTCAAATTGAGAAAAATTTTAGGAACCACCCCATAAGAAGGTCGCTCCTGAGAATATGGCTGAAATACAAAGAATTCTTGTATGGAAAAACCCCACTGTGGGTATCTCCGCAGGAAGCCTTCTTTAGGAGACAATACGGAAGGAGGGAATGGTTAAGGTATAGTGACATACTTAGGGAAGAGAACAAAGAATGGATTCTAAAAGACTTTAGAGAACTAAGAGACATTGATGGTTCCATGAATTGGCTACATTACTTACAATTAAGAGAGATTTTTAACAGAGACAAAGAACTAGGTTGCGTGAAAAAACAACAATTCTGGGACAAAGTATTACAGAAAAAAACAAAGAAATTAACCATACTTTATCAGAAACTGCTCGAAGTAAAAACCGAGCAGGAAACAATAAAAACTTGCATGGTCAGGTGGGCTCAAGACTTCGGCCACGAAGTCCCCTGGCTCAATGGGAAAGGATATGGAAAGTGCATTGGGGCTACACATACTCTTATGACTTAAAGGAAAACAACATAAAAATATTCCATAGGTGGTACCATACTCCTGAAAAAATTGCTCGATATAACAATAATTACAGCCATCTATGTTGGAAATGTAAGTCGGAGGTGGGAAGCCTTATGCACTTATGGTGGAATTGTAAGTTAGTGAAATTTTTTTGGATAAAGCTACACAAGACAATGGTTGACATGCTGAAACTGAAGCTTCAATTAAAACCAGAATATTTCTTACTAGGCCTTCTAGATTTTGATGTTGATAGAAACACTGAAAGAATTTTTGTGTATTGTATCACTGCAGCCAGATTGACCTTGGCAAGGTTCTGGAAAGAAGCTATTACACCGAGTATCGAAGATTGGTCCGCCAAACTCACTGAGATCATGAAAATGTTTTTGTTTCCTAATTAAATGAAATGAACATAGGTAACCCCAAGTAGGGGGGCTACAGGAGGCGGGTCTATAGGTGGGAAGTACTCATGTAATGTCTGTTTGTATAGTGCTGTTTTGTTTGGTTTGTTTTGTCTTATGTATGTTACCAGCGCTTATGTGAAGTGCTGGTAAGTGTGTCTTTTTAAAACTTTATGTGTGAAAATTAATAAACACCATCTTTCCAAAAAAAAAAAAGCAATGAGTTCAGGACTCCGAAAAGATGAACTCCAACAAGGTTTATTTGCTTACAATCAGTAAAAACTGATGGTCCAAAAAGCTTGAGGTTGGTTACTAGAAAAGTCCTTTAAACAAAGGGATAGCATCCACTTGCCTTATGCAGAGTGAACGTTCCTCTCTTTGATTCCACAGTCCTTTGTTGCTCCAAATGGTCCTCCGACACATTAAGTTCTGAGGTCCCCAGAGATTACAGTCTATGGGTGAAGGGCTGGCCTTCCTATCACTGCAATTCTGGCTTGAGAGTGTTGGGAGAAAGCTATACATGGACAAAGATGCGTTGTGTAAGCGAGCTTCAGGTTTCCGTGTGCTTCGTCCATGTGCAATCCTTGGAATGGAGGCAGAAAGGAAGTCCAGCCTCTCAGGTAAACTCCAGAAAAGGGAGGAGTTAAGGGCGGTGACGCCAGGTTTGGAGCCAAGGCACAGTTCCACCCCTAAGTGCCCACATGGCAGAACAATGAAACAAAGGCCTTGCAGGTAAGGGGCAACCAAATACAAAATAGAGATATAAAACCAGCCCCGTGGGGGGCCACAAGGATTCCTTTCCATTTAGCTTTTGTAACTTCCCAGAACACATAGGAGGCCAGGCAAAAAGCTTTAAAAATTGATTGTTGGTTCTGGGTTGATGTGAGTTTTCTGGGCTGTATGGCCATCTTCCAGAAGCATTTTCTCCTGACATTTCACTCACATCTATGGCAGGCATCCTCAGAGGGATTGACTATTGGTTCTGCTTGGGATTTCTCTATTTCTGCTTCTTGGTGTTAATTACTCTCATGAGGGTTATTTTAAATTCTTCTTTAAATTTTTAAATATTATTTTAATATTATGAATGATGTATTAGTATTATCCTAACAATCTAGTATGTTTTTACGTAGATATGACATGTGAGCTGCTCTGAGTCCCCTTTGGGGTGAGAAGGGCGGCATATAAATATCGTAAATAAATAAATAAATACTTATTGTACAGCCACCACTGAGAAGGCCCTATCTCTCATCCCCACCAATTGCGCTTGTGAAGAGGGCGATACCGAGAGCAGGGCCTCTCCAGATGATATATGGCAGTATTCACTCAGATAAACCAGTTCAAAGCAGATATTCTGGGATTTTCTGCCTTGATATTCTGGGTTATATGGCTGTGTGGAAGGGTGCTAAGACCTTGAGTGCCAAAGTATGTGTGATATACCAGCTACTTCTGAGCACTGTCTATTGATATGGAAAAGTTCACTTAGGTCTCCAAATGTAGAAATGACAACTGATATAAGAAGAGGAGGGTGAAGCACAACGAAGGGTCCCTAGAGGGTCTCTCGTTCTCCAGTCCCAACCACTTTGGAACAAGCGGTACAACCATCCATGCTGGAACACAGTTCAGAAGCTCAACAAATGTCAATTGCTATGGTAGAATTAGTACATTCATCCTCTCTGAGACTGGAGAAAAGCCATGGCCTTCTTCCGTTATTGGAAATTGTTCAAATACAAGTTGGGGCAGCTTCAGAGGGAGAGTGAATTCACCTTCAACTCAGTGTCAGACATTGCTGACTCCTCTTGTGATTGCTTTGCTAAGCAGGTCCTGGAGATGGACCTTCTTTGTCTTCCATCTCCACCTTGACATTCTTCTTGATGTTGTCAGTTACCTTCATCCCTGGATTGATCCTCCTCCCACTCCTGTTCTAGAGTCAGATAATGCCAACGATGCCAGCACAGATCCGTTGCTTGCTGGGACAAGGTTTTCTTGCTCCACTAGCTTTACTAGATATGATCACTGCAGTCTAGATCAGTGGTTTCCAAACTTTTTTTGGCCTACCTCCCCCGTTCCAGAAATTTTTTACTCAGCACCCCCGTAGACATTAATTGAAATTTTTAATAGCAATTAAACAGGAAGCGTATTAATGTTTCTACCTTTTAGTAGAATATAGTAAAGAAAAATGTAAATTACAAACATTGAATTCCAGAAATAATCACAAAAACAATATGTTTGGGGGAGTATGAGCAACAGATGATGGGATTTGCAGTACCTTCAGCCAATTCAGCACTGACTTCCACAGACCACTAAGATCCCCACAAATGACAGATCTGGATCAAACGGAAACGCCTGCCCGGGGATCGCGCGCTTGCAATTGTGTCCCTGAGAGTTGGAATCCCTGGGCAGGCGTTGCCGTGGAAACCACAGCGCACACCTCCTTCCTCTCGTCAACTTCACCCAGGGCACAGTCCTGTGTATTGGCCTCTTTTTTCCAACAGGGACTTCCACGTAGGCGCGCGATCCTGCAAGTGGCAAGCCTGGTTCACGCCACCGCCCCCTTACAGAGGTTCAGCACCCCCCAAATCCTCCTGAGCCTCCCAGTGTCCCCTTGGATCACCCCACCACTCACCAGGGGGTGATATCGCCCACTTTGAGAACCACTGGTCTAGATCTACAACAACGGTTTTCATAGCACCTGTTGAGTGTTCCTGGCTAAAACACGTAAACCTCAATTGATTTAAAACAGCGTCGAACATCAAAGTCAGAATAATCCTTTTGGGAAACTGTGAGTCACTGAGGGGAATTAGTTTCGAGGGATCTTGAGTTTTTAATTAGGTTTAATTCAACAGAAACAAATTATATCAAACTGCAGTGACTGTGGTTATGCTGACTGGGCATGATGTGAGTTGAGCACCATGTATCTAGAGAGCATCCATTTGGGGAAGGCTGGTGGAGGTAGTTAGAGGACTGCGGACATTTGTAAATTAGGAATCACTAATTAGTACTCTTTAGGATTTGAAAAAAATAGTTCCTGTTTGCGCTTATAGCATAAGACATGATGATGTAGAAGGAAAAATAAATGTAGATGAAGGCAAAAAAAACAAACAAACCACAAGCAATTTCACAAACTAGTTCTTAAAGTTTTATATAGTTAGCACTGAAGACACCGTTTTGGAAAAAGATGAGCCATAATTGTAGTTGGTCCCATGTCATCTAGTAGGATAGGTTTTGACATCTATTTTCTCCACCAGACATAGTAAAGGTAAAGGACATTAAATCCAGTTGTGTCTGACTCTGGGGGTTGGTGCTCATCTCCATTTCTAAGCCGAAGAGCCGGCGTTGTCCATAGACGCCTCGAAGGTCATGTGGCCGGCATGACTGCATGGAGCACCGTTACCTTCCCACCAGAGTGGTACCTGTTGATCTACTCACATTTGCAGGTTGGCAGAAGCTGGGGCTAACAATGGGAGCTCACGCCGCTCCCCGGATTCAAATCTGCGACCTTTTGGTTAGCAAGTTTAGCAGCTCAGCGGTTTAATCCACTGTGCCTTTTGATTGAATTTAGACTTCCAATCACATTTTGAATTCCTGTATTCCCATGACATTATATCCAGTCGTGTCCGATTCTGAGGGTTGGTGCTCATCTCCCTGGGAGGACTCAAGGTGGTTTACAACAGTGTTTCCCAACCAGTGTGCCGTGAGCAATCATCAGGTGTGCCATGGGAAATTGGAGATGGAAAAGAGAGAGAGAGAGAGAGCCGTCCTCTCCTACCGGGAAGCCCTAGCCGGGTCTCGATCCCTTGCCTGAGTCCCGCAAACACAGCCTCTACTCACGACTTGCCTTTTTGGGCTTCCTTCTCCCCTCCGCTCCTTCCTCGGCTTCTGAAGGGTTTGAGCCGAAAGGCGGGGACTGCGTCAGGCAGAAAGAGCCATGCGGAGAGAGAGAAGATCCAGAGATGGGACTTCCCCGGGCCCCCTGGCTGCCTGGGGGCGGATCTACACCATAGCATTCATGCAGTGAGGCACCCCTTGGTCTTCCAGGGCTCAAGGCTGGGGAATCCTGGGATTTGTAGTTTGGGGAGGCTTAGGATGGTGTCAAACTACCACTCCCGTGATTCCCTCGCACTCAGCCAAGGCGAGTCAAGGGGCGTTCGGGACACAGGGTTGAGGCACCTTTAAGCAGGGGCCGAAAACTAACAGGGTTTGCTCACTTAAGGCAGGCATGGGCCAACTTGGGCCCTCCCTCCAGGTGTTTTGGCCTACAACTCCCACCATATATATATATGTATGTATGTATGTATGTGTGTGTGTGCTGTATAAATTTATTAGCTGTACCTGCCACACGTTGCTGTGGCCAACCTTCCCTCCCTCTTTCTCTCCTTCCCTCCCTCTTTCCTTCCTTCCCACTTTTTCTTTTCCTTCTTCTTTCCCCTTTTCAATCAACCAATCAATTGCCTTCATTTCAGTTAACAAACCTTAGGCAGATACAGAAAAATATAATACAGATAAAAGTCACATATAAAACACAATACAGGTTATCAAATGTATACATATTAAAATTACTGGTCTTAAAATTTATATCTCTTAGAAGCTAATAATACGTATTGCTTCTTGGCCTTTAGGCTAAGATCAAGTGTAGTATCTTTCCCTTTTTCTTCCTTCCTTCTCTACCTGTTTCTTTCCTCCCTTTCTTTGCACTTTGGTTCCATTCTTCCTTCTCTCTTCCCTTCCGTCCTTCCGTCCTTCCGTCCTTCCGTCCTTCCGTCCTTCCGTCCTTCCGTCCTTCCGTCCTTCCGTCCTTCCGTCCTTCCTTCCTTCCGTCCTTCCTTCCTTCCTTCCTTCCTTCCTTCCTTCCTTCCTTCCTTCCTTCCTTCCTTCCTTCCTTCCTTCCTTATTGATGCATAAGAACACAGAGAGAGACTGACAGGTGTTGAGCAAGACCTTTGTGTGTGTCTTTCTACCATTCCTGCCAGAATATCTATGTTGTGTTCATCGAAACAGGCCCAGGTTTCATACTGAGTGTATAAATACATTTAAAAACATATTAACTATATGTATTACTGTGTTAGAGTGTCATTTTGTGTCATTCTGGTTGGTGGTGTGCCCCAGGATTTTGTAAATGTAAAAAATGTGCCGCGGCTCAAAAAAGGTTGAAAAACACTGGTTTACAACATACTAATGGCAAAAATTCATTGCCAATATACAGTACACAAAGAAATCATAATAACTAATTACTGTATATAACTATGAACTTAAACCATTAAACACAAGGCATACATAAAATTTAAACATTCAGACAAGCAGAAATCATCCTAGTATAAACATTAAAATCCCATGATCCAGAAATCATATACCATAGCCATTCCAAATTGTCATTGTACATGTTCCTTAATTATTGACATGTTGGCTTCATCACCTTTTAAAAGTTATTTGGGTGTGATTTCAAGGGAAGGGTTATACTTGTTCTTGGCAGCGGAGGGTTTAGAGTGCTTGGCCTGCTTTCCTTTCCTCTTTCTTTCCCCTTCACTCTTCTTATTTTTCTGTCTTTCTGAGGTTTTTTTTATTTCACATCTCAGCTCTGACCTGTTTTTGACTTGGTCCCAGCTGTTCTTATTTTCCTTTCTGCTGTTGACAGCTGTCCTGATAGCGAAATAGCCTTCTTCCACCCTTACCCCAAGCACAACATAGGTCCATTGTTGAGGCTATATTTATAGAGCCTCACATTTTTTTTCTGGTTTGTGGAATTACAGAATAAAATATAAACACTTCAAAGGGAAAAGAAATAAATCCTCCTTAGTTGTACCGAAATCTTTTTAAGAGGATGCTTTCAAAGTGCTGGGGACTCTTCTCAGAGCGAGACGTGCTATTCAGCTGGGATTCGCCTTCCTGGAATGTGCTCTAATTTTTATTTTATATCTCGATGTTTTGCCTCCCGTTCCCTGGGTCCCAAAGAGTGCACAAAGACTTTAATGTTGTCAGGAAGATCTCTTTCCAGGGGTGGCTTCTATCTCGCCATCTTTCATTTCCCCACGGTCTTATCCAAAGCATGGTCTTAAGGCTTCTTGAAGTGTCTCTAATCTATCATCTTGTTTTTCTCCAGAGCAAATCCATTTCCTTTAATGTTTTCTGCCAGTTCTGTGTCATATGCAGCAGTTCGGCAGAGAGAATGGCACATTGGGGGAAAAAGTATGGTTGGTTCTAGAAATAACTGCTCTCAGAACTCGAGCTTATCTCGTGGCCCCGAGCCAGTTGTTATGTTGCTAACAAAAGAAACCGCTGTATGAATTGGGGAAAGTACCAGCAACATAGAAACAGCTACACAGAAAGACAAATTCCAGTGTGATCCTCATGCCCATATCTTTTACACATTTAAGAAACATTTCTGTTTTGGAGAATGAAAGTTTCCTGCAATCCACATTTCATTAAAATGTATTACGGCAGGTATGGGCAAACCCAGGCCTGGGTGTGTGTGTGTGTGTGTGTGTGTGGCCTCGGCTCTTTTCTCAGGCTCTCATCTCTCAGCATCCTTTCCCTCATTCTTTCTCTGTTTCCTTCCTCCTTAGGGTTGCCATTTTTTCATATAAGAAATAAGGGACATTTACGGGATTTTTCACAAAAATAAGGGACACTTCATTAAAAACTTGAAACTCAAACATTAGGTAGAAATAGTTTTATTAGAGAATAAGATAATGATTGAAACTCACAAAAGAAACTGACTTATACCCTCTTAACAGTACATGGTATGTTTCTGCATGCTTTGTCATGCAGAAAAAACACTATTAGAGCTACCTTATTTTCTCCATCTGTAGTCCTTGACCTTGCTGACTTTAAAAGTGCACTGTCTAAACATTAAAATAAAATAAATTTGATAAGACAGTACATCTTCATGATTATTATGTCAATAGTTAATAGTATAGTATAGTATGGGATACACAGCATTGTATAGTATTGGGATGCACAGCTAGCTCTATTTTAAGAGTAACTCTCAAGCAACCCGAAACTATCTTTATCCAACTTGATCCAACATTCCCCTTGGGTAACGGTTAATTAGTCTATTGTACTTCCTTCCAACGGGGACGCAGGCTGCCCTGCGAGTTGGAATCCCGGCAGGCGTTGCCGTGAAACTGCAGCGCGCAACTTCCTCTGGTCAACCCCGCCCAGTCCTGTCCTGCTAGTCAAAATAAGGGACAGGGCCTGAAAAAAGGGACACAAATTTTAGGGCCAAAATAAGGGACGTCCCTTAGAATAAGGGACGTATGGGAACCCTATTCCTCCTTCTCTCCTTCCCTCCCTCCCTCCCTCCCTCCTTCCTTCCCTTCTACCCTTTCATCCTTCTTTCCTTCCTTCCCTCTTTCCTTCTTCCTTCCTTCTCTCTTTTTCCTTCCCTCCTCCCTCCCTCCCTTTTGTCTTTCCTTCCTTCCCTATTTCCTCCCTTTCTTCTCCCCTCTCAATTTCTTTCCACTCTTCTTTCCATCCTTCTCCTCCTCCTTCCCTTCCTTCTTTCTTTCTGTCTTTCCTTCCTCCTTCCCTCCTTCCCTTCTTTCCTTACCTCCCTCTTCCTCCCTCCCTCCTCCCCTTCAACGCTTTCGTCCTTCCTTCCTTCCCACTTTAATTCCTCCTTCCCCCTCTCTTTCTCCTTCCTTCTTTCTTTTCCTTTTGTCTTTCCTTCATTCTCTATTTCATCCCTCACTTCTCTCCTCCCTCACTTCTCTCCCTCCATTTCCTTCCTTCCATCCATCCATCCTTATCTTCCTTCTTCCCTTCCTTCTTTCTTTCTCTCTTTCCTTCCTTCTTCCCTCCATTCCCTCCCTCCTTCCTTCCCTTCTACCCTTCATCCTTCTTTCCTTCCTCTTTCCTCCTTCCCTCTCTCTTTCTCCTTTCTTCCTTCCCACTCTTTTGTCTTTCCTTCCTTCTCTCTTTCCCCCCTCCCTCCCTCTATCCCCTTCCAACCTTCCTCCCATCCCTCTCTTCCTCCCTCTCTTCCACCCTTCCTTCTTTTTTTCCTTCCTCCTTTCCTGGGAGATGTTTATCTGGGAGAAGAGAAGGTAGAGAGGGAATATGAGAACCATGTTTCAAGATTTCTAAGGGCATCCCATTGAGGAGGAAGGGGAAAGCTGATTTTCTGCTGCTCTAGAGACCAGGGCACAAGGGAGCAATGGTTTCAAATGGCAGGGGAAAAGATTTGACTGAACAGATTAGGAAGAACTTATTGGAGAGTGGCATAGGTGTCCTCGGAGTGTGGTGGAGTCTCCTTCTCTGGAGGCTTTTACGCCGAGGCTGTCTATCGGGAGTGCTTTGATTGCGCCTCCTTGCATGGCAGGGGGTTGGACTGGATGGCCCTTGGGGGTCTCTTCCAACTCTAGGATTCTATATCAGGAGTAATAATAATAATAATACTGTTTATTTCTATTCCGCTCTTCTCACCCCGAAGGGGACTCAGTGCGGATTACAATACACATACGACAGACAGTCCCTGTCGGAAAGACATACAATTACACATAGACAAATACAGTGCAGTTTTTAGAAGGACTTCTTCTTTCCTGGCTGCGTCATACATACCGCCTTGTCCCATATCATCCCACCATATCATCCGAAGAGCTAAACCTCCTGGTCATCCCAAATGTGAGGACCTACCATCTGTCCGCAACCCGCCGCCGGGCTTTCTCTGTTGCAGCCCCTACCATGTGGAACGCACTGCCCGCCGGCATCCGTGCCACCCAGGGCCTCCTCCCGTTCAGGAGAGCAGTTAAGACATTGCTGTTCCAATAAGCCTTCGGAGTTAGCTAAACTTTAGCTCGCACCGCCTAGCTGTCAGCCCACTGCGACTCCATTTGTTGTTTCAACTGTTCTAATTGTAATTCCATCTTAATGGTATTACTGTGAGTTATTATGAGTTATCTGACAATTGTATTTTACGAACTGTTGTAAGTCGCCCCGAGCCGTTGGGGGGGGGGGGGCACAGACAAATGTGAAATAATAAATAAATAAATAAATAAATAAATACAGGTGGGCGTCATCGGATGTGAATGCTCCATTACATCATTGTTGTTATGTCTCTGCGTCATTGCGCCATCACGTCACAAGGGGGTGCTGTTGTTCTATCCTCATGACAGGAGCCTCTTGTTTCCACCACCTCCACCTCTCCCTTCTCCGTCAGCCTATTTCAGACAAGTCTGTGCAAAAGTCCTTCCCCACTTTTATGGTCCCCAATTTGTTGTTAATTCACAGCTGGGCTGTTGAACTGCTTGGGTAAACAGTAGACAGGGCTTACAGCTGGCGTCTAACTCAGCCCGGGATTCGATCCTGCAATCTTCAGATCTTCAGATTGCCAGCACAGCTGTTGTTACCGCTGTGCTATCTCTAGGCAATATGGGGTTTAATTGATACACCTTTTCTCTCCCGTCCACCATCTCATCCTGACTAAGGCTAACCTTTTCGAGATCCAAATGTTTCCCGTCTTTCCTTCACTCTCTGCCTCTGAAAGAGAAGAGGACGGGGAGGAAAGGGCAGGGAGGGGGCTTGGGAAGAACCCTCTTGGCCCACCATGTGACACCCCCCCCCCCCAAGTTAGAAAGTTGCCCATGCAACTTGCCATTACAATCACTAGAAGATGGATGAAATCATTTCCTAGGCTGATCCTGGACCCCAATGAACACATTGTTCATCCTTTCTGTGCAGGATTCTGAACTTCCTTTTTCATGACCTTGCTATACCAACATGCATCTTCATATAACCTGTAATTTGTTTTGACAGCTGGTTATCCAGGGTCATCTGATGAACCTAATTTGTGTGGGAGATTCAGGACAGGCTTTTCATTCATATGTGGAACTCAATATCACAAAGTGTGGTGGGGGCCGAAAAGGAACTGATAAATATGTGGAGCATTAAATAGATTTCTAGGTCACTTGTCATGATGGTTCAACGCAGGCTTCACATTCTATGACAACTGTAAGTCAACCTGCTGTTTAGCTTGACTTCACGGGGTTGCAGAACCATAATATGGTTGGTAATTTATCTCCTCTCTGAATTCTTCCACAGACCATATGGTATCGGATACTCCCTAAGGCCAGAGCCTAAAATGCTTATATTGTTGAACTCTCTCGGCGTTACTTCACGAACGAAGATTCTTAGGAAGGACTCATCCCACGCTTTTTACAAGCGCGTTGATGACTAAAAAGGCCAATCTGAGATAGGCAGGTTCGGTTGCAGAAAGCACAGCAGAAAGTTTCCTTGGGTGATGTTGTTTCCAAGTTGCGGTTCTTTCTGCATTGTCATTTCTCTTCGAGACCCATTCGGCGTGACTTCTCGAAAGAGGCCGCAGCATTGTGGATAGTGCATCTCCATGCCTCCCGATGTGAGGCCAGGGTGGACCATTGTTGGTGATCAATCTGGCCGAGCCTGAGATGTTGTTTCAGGGAGTCCTTATATCTCTTTTTGGGGGCCCCTCTCTTGCGCTGATTCGTGGCGAGTTCACCATAGAGTAGTATCTTTGGGAGACGGTGGTCCCCCATCCTAGAGATGTTCCCTGCCCAGCGCAGCTGTGTTCTCAATAGCATGGCCTCAATGCTGGTGATCCCTGCTTGCTCAAGGACAGCAACATTAGTCACATAGTCGGTCCAGTGTATGTTTAGGATTGTGCGAAGACAGCGCTGATGAAAGCGTTCGAGGAGTCGTAGGTGTTGGCGATAGGTGACCCATGTTTCAGACCCATAGAGGAGAATAGACAGTACGATAGCTCTGTACACACTGATTTTGGTGCTTTGCCTCAGGTGCTTGTTGCTCCAGACTCTTTTGTGAAGCCTTCCAAATGCACTCTATGCCTTTGATAATCTGTGATCTATCTCTTTGTCAATCTTGGCGTCTGAAGAGATGATGCTTCCCAGGTAGGTGAACTGCTAAACGGACTTAAGCACAGATTTGCCTATGCTGACGTGAGGATGATGGTGTTCTTCCTGTGGCGCGGGCTGGTAGAGGACTTCGGTTTTCTTCAGGCTGACTTCCAGTCCAAACCACTCTGCAGCTGCTGCAAAACAGGATGTTAGGCACTGCAGGGCTGCTTCTGAATGGGCGACAAGGGTAGCATCATTAGCAAAAACAATGCTTTGCCCAATCAAGGAAGATGGTTGAGACGGAGTGCCCAAATATTTACAGTCTCTATTTCCAACCCGACACTAGAAATGAGGAGTTTAAAATCTGCAGGAAAAAAACACTTATTGGGGGATATGTAATAGTAGAGTGTTTTTCCCATGTCAGGAGCAACTTGAAAACTGCAAGTAGCTTCTGTCCTGATAAAGGAAGTCATAGGGAGGAGGGAGCAAGCTTGTTTTCTGCTGCCGTGGAGACTAAGACATGGAACAATGGCTTCAAACTACAGGAAGGAGATTCCACCTGAACATGAGGAAGAACTTCCTGACTGTGAGAGCTGTTCAGCAGTGGAACTCTCTGCACCAGAGTGTGGTGGAGGCTCCTTCTTTGGAGGCTTTTAAGCAGAGGCTGGATGGCCATCTGTCGGGGTGCTTTGAATGCAGTTTTCCTGCTTCTTGGGTTTAACTGGATGGCCCATGAGGTCTCTTCCAACTCTATGATTCTATGAAAATTGGCCATCTGCAAACACGTTGCTCAGTGGATACCAGGATGTTTTACCATCCTGTGGGAGGTTTCTCTCATGTCTTCACATGAGAAGCTGGAGCTGACAGACAGGAGCTCATCCTGCTCCCCGGATTTGAGCCTCCAACCTTTCGGTCAGCAGTCTTGTCAGCAGAAGGATTTAACCCATTGTGTCACTGGGGGCTCCAGTTTATAGTGGAGCAGAGTCAGATTGAGGTAAACATGCACACACACACAAACCTTTCCCCCCTTTACTGTCTGCACTTGTCCCCTCCGAGCAGGACCGGACGAAGGTAAAGAATAGTAGTAAGCAAACCTTTTTTTGGCGCCCCCGGGCTCTTCAAGCCTGTGGAGATGGCGCATGCGCGTGCGCACCAGAGCACATGTGCATGCAAACAACTAGTTTCGCGCATGCGCTATTGGGACTGAGTGCTTCTGGTGGAGGGAGTAGCGATACGCACTCCCAAGAGGATGAAAAGGACGGGGGAACATTTTGCAGCCAGGGCGGAGCCTCCCGCCCACGCGCCGGCCTGCAGCAATGGCGTGGCATGATGCGCCCTTGGCTACGTGATGCCCGGAAGCGGCCTCTTACTTTGCTTACACTAAGATCTGCCCCTGCCTCCGAGGTCTATCCTTCAGTTTGGCATCTCTCTGTCTATCTTGTTCCAAAACAAACCTGTTTCTCGAAAACATTTTTTTCCAGTGCTTCCCTTCTTCCATGCTCCCCCTTCGAACTCTTTAAAGTAATTTTGATCTCTTCATCACCTCTTACACACTTCTTTCCCCCGGGTGCCTGGCAACACATATCTCTTTCACATTCCTTCACTCCTTTTCACTATCTCCTCCCCACTCTGTAACCCATTCTCAAACATTTCTTCTTCTAAAA
>JARBWK010000014.1:22601180-22888825 GCA_030556195.1 Anolis apletophallus | reverse complement strand
GAGAAAGGTATTGTGTGCCAAGGTTGGTTCCTATTAGATGTTTATGTGGCTTGCAGTGGTCTCAGGAACTTAGTGAATGTACTGCAAGTCCCATTGGCCATGGTCCATCCCCCTCCAAACAGCACCAGGATGTAGAGTGGTTCATGGGGGCTGTGTGTGTCACATTTGGCCTTGATCATTCTTTGGATGAGGGTTGCAGCGGTCTCGGAAGGTGAGTGAAGGTACTTCAAGTCCCATCATCTGTGGTCCATCCTCCTTGAAGCAGCACCAGGGTGTAGAGTGGGTCAAGGGGGCTCCGTGTGCTAATTTTGGTCTGTAGTGGTCATTGGGTGTGGGTCGCGTTGTGAAGTGGGCCATTGGGCCCCTGTGTGGCAAGTTTGGTCCTGATCCGTCACTGCTGTGAGCCGCAGTGTCTGACTGCCTGAGGCCTTTCCTTTTCCCTCTGAGTCATCTTAGAATGTTGGAATGTGGATGGCCAATTGGAGTCCTTTATGCAAATACCATTTCAGTGGCAACCTATCCCCTCTGTCTGGGGCCGTAGAATGTTGGGAGTTCTGAGGCTGGCCAATCAGAGTCCTTTATGCAAATAAGCCCATAGTGGCAACCTATCGAAATGCTGTCACATATGCCTTGGCACCTCCCAGAAAATGAACATTCCATTTCCAACGGAAAAAAACTGTCTTTTGGCTAACTCAAGCATTCAGTTGCATTCTGTTTTGCTGGCCAATCAGAGTCCTTTATGCAAATTGTCTCTCAGTGGCAACCAATGCCCTCTGTCTGGTGCCTTAGAATGTTGGAGTTCTGAGGCTGGCCAATCAGAGTCATTTATGCAAATAATCTGGTGCCTTAGTGTCGGTGTTCTGAGGCTGGCCAATCAGTGTCGTTTATGCAAATAATCCCACAGTGGCAACCAATCGAAACGCTGCCACATATTCCTCCCTCCGCACCGCCGCAAACACTGACTTTTATTATATACATAAATAGAAAGATGTAATTACAGAGGGATACAAAGTTACCCTCGTCACTCCTGTAATTTAGGGATGGTTTGCCTGAGACTTGATGCAACATTTTAAGCATGTGGCATTTACTCTGTGTTTCAAGCATCCTGCATTTGCTGCGCATTTGCCATTATTTTTAAAAGCAAAGCTGACAGAAGGTGTGCGTGTCCTCTGCTTCAACGGGACCTCTTTAGATGTTGTGGGTCATGCAAGGGTCAGCAAATCAGAAGTACATAAAAAGTTTGTTTCAAAAAAGCAAAGCCGAGTGGAGCGATTTGAAAAGCTGCAGTGAGCAAATGCCGTTCTCTCTTGCAGCAGCGCCATCACATTGTGTCTATTATTTATCCGGCGTAATAAAATGTGCCATCTGCAAATGGACCATTGTGAACATGACAAGTGCCATTCACTTTACTTGCAAATGCCCTGTCTTTGTCTTCACTGCTTGGATTCTGACATGTGTCACAGCTTCACCTTGACATTCTAACAGATCAAGAACACTTCCACTGACAGCACCGTCTTAACATAAAATGCCCAAGGAGACAGCATAGATTTGGACTCGGGTTGGCTACTGACTGAATAAGTCAAATCGACAGCTTTTGCAGTGAAAGGAAGCACAAATATGCTGCAACCATCTCCATAAAAGCCTTTAAAAAACTGTACTGACAACCCAGTTTTTTTTCCAGGAGAAGAACTGGGTTAATCCTCTTGCAGCCAGAACCGCAGAGAAGTCATTCAATACCTTCAAGACAAAGAGATTTATCATGGCAGAAGCTTCCATAGCTTTAAGCCCATTTCCACTGGATGCAATTCTTCACCTTAGTACATTTTTCTGTAACTCGACATGTTTATGCTGTTTAACAGAATGATAATAAGCTACTCATTTGGCACCACCATTGTCATATGGAAAACATCTGCTGGATTTCCAACTTGAATATGAAGCAAGCAAGGAAACGCTATGGTCTATTTAGCAACCAGTTACAATACCATCCATTCAGCCTTATGTTGATACCAGGCAAGATTCTGGAAATGATCATTAAGGAAGTGGTCTGCAAACACTTAGAAACAAATGCGGTCATTGCGAATAGTCAACACGGATTTATCAAAAACAACCTATGCCTGACTCATTTGATCTCTTTTTTTGATAGAGTTACAAGCTGGGTAGATGCAGGGAATGTGTAGAGGTAGCGTACCTGGATTTCAGTAAGGCCTTTGACAAGGTCCCCTATGACCTTCTGGCAAACAAACTAGGCGAATGAGGGCTAGGCAAAACTACGATTAGGTGGATCTGTAATTGGTTACGCCAGTGATTTTCAACCAGTGTGCCGCGGAACACTAGTGTGCCATGAGAGATCATCAGGTGTGCCATGGGAAATTATTTTCGAACTTCATTCATATATAAACTATAAGTCGCATCTGTCCCTTTAAGAAATGGAACCATAGCACTCTCGCATCACCTAAGAAGTCTTGGATTCGCTCAGACGCGTCAAGTGACAGTGGCAATTTGGGATCACAGCAAGACAAGCAAGTGACAGTGATGGAGAAGTTTTTGAGAAGGGAAAATGCAAATGCCAAACAGGGCCCTGGACAAAATTATGACACAGATGAAGGCCCTAATATGAGTGGTGGACAAAAGAAAAAAGAAAAGACGGTGAGCTCGAGGCAATACAGCGAAAGCTATCTTTCATTTGGATTCACTTTCACCAGGGATGCAACGGCACCGACTCCGCTGTGCTTGGTGTGTGGTGAGAAGCTGTCCAATAGCGCCATGGTGCCAAGCAAGCTTCAACGCCATCTCCAAACAAAACATCCTTCCGTTCAAAACAAGCCGGCGGACTATTCATCGAAACAGGCCCAGGTTTCACACTGAGTGTATAAATACATTAAAAACATATTAACTATATGTATTACTGTGTTAGAGTGTCATTTTGGTTGGTGGTGTGCCCCAGGATTTTGTAAATGTAAAGAATGTGTCGCGGCTCAAAAAAGGTTGAAAATCACTGGGTTAAGCGAACAACCCCAGAGGGTGCTCACCAACACTTCCTCTTCATCCTGGAAAGAAGTGACAAGTGGAGTGTCAAAAGCAGGGTTTCATCCTGGGCCTAAGTTGCAATTTCCAAGCTATCTTCAAAGGCAACCCCACGCAGAGTGCATTGCAGTAAGCCAATCTAGATGTTACCAAGGCGTGGACCACTGTGGCCAAGTCAGGCTTCTTGAGGTAGGGTCGCAGTTGGCGCACAAGTTTTAACTGTGCAAATGCCCACCCTGAGCATCAAGCGTCAGCATTGAGTCCAAGAGGAACTTTAAACTGCAGACCTATGTCTTCATGTGGAGTGTAACGTCATCGAGCACAGTTTGCCAACCTATGCCCTGATCATATTTAACCCATATACACAAAGAACCTTTTAAATGTAGACACTACAATGTGCAAAGACGTGGAAATCCATGCTAATGGCATTTCCCCATGATTCCTGGCATCTATGGACACCCCAAAAAGGCATGTCAGACCATGTTGTCAAGGCCCCTCTCCTCTTTCTCCAACCCCAAATCGATGCCTCACCTTCCCAATAATGGTTCTTGTTACAGTCCAGAATCTAATGCCTGACTCCCACCATCAGCCCAAGTTCAGAATTCATATTTATTGCTGTAAAATGCAATGTTCTTAAAACTGCAACTTTCAGCAGCAAAACAACACCAAATTATCAGCGGTGGAACTGTATCACATTAATAGCTTAACACCAAAGGAACGCTTTATATCAGTTGCATTCTTACCTTAGCACCTTAATACCAGCGGTATTAAGGCCAATTAAGCATTTCCAACATAACAAAAGCCATAAATGAGACAGGGGAAGCTGCCACCTACATAGGATACTGCCTTCAATTCCTTTTATAATCCATTTGATGACATCTTTTTTCTGGCTTCTGAAATACATTCGTATCTGGGACATTAATATTGCAAAAGCACTATTTGCATGGGCATTAAATTTTCATGATAAGTGAACCCCGAAGACAGATCAAATGAGGAGGAGGAGGACAGATCTGTGGCATCTTATTTACTTGTGATTAGCTTCCCAATGCAGGAGAGGGCAGAAACCCAGAGTGCAAAAAAACACACACACACACAAATGAGGGGGAGGAAGAGGGAGAGAATGGAGCCTGATCAGGCAAAGTCATCGGAGTCACTTCAAACGAAACGACTGTTCATTTGTCTTCCGTTCCAAATATTCTGTCTTGCTCAAAGAGATCTTAGCTATTTCAAATGGCAGTTTCGTGATAGAGGTCATGAAATACGTTCAATAACAGTAAGTAACAAAAATTGGGGGGGGGGGGAATCTGTTCCTGGTTTGAAAGTCTTATTTCCTGTTTAAATGTGCAGTCCTTACTTTGAAAGTACTTGTCCTATTCCAGAAACTGGACACCACAAAACTAGGTTGAATTGGTTGAGACTGGGGGCGCTTCCACACAGCTCTTTATCCCAGGAACAGTCATGTTTACAAAATATGAATGTTCCTGGGCCCCTATCCAAACACACCCCAGAAAGCGCATGCTTTCCCAGAACTTTCCAGGAACTTTTGAGGGAGCAGTTCAGGCACAGAATAAAGCCACTAGGAAATTAATTTGCCACAAACCAGAGTTTCCTGGTTTATGGCAAATTAATTTGGGCTTGCCCAGGCCGTCATCTGGACAGCCCCCTTTTAATTGTGAGAACTCCCACATTAAAGGGGGTGTCTAGATGGGCCCTGAGATACTCATTGAAAAACTAGAGTAAAATGTGCTGCTACAGGACGTCCCTCCCACAAAAACAAAGTTTTTGCAGTTTAATAAATTCCCCCTGTGTTTTTTATGAGAGAACCAATAAGGAAATGACATGTAAATCCCAGGAACAAAAAAAATGTGTTACATAGTGTAATCAGAGACTACAAGTGGTCAGTGCCCACCAGACCCTTCCAGTATTTTCTGTTGGTCATGTGAGTTCTGTGTGCCAAGATTGGTTCAATTCTATCACTGGTAGGGCTCAGAATGCTATTTGATTGTAGGTGAACTATAAGTCCCAGCAACTACAACTTCCAAATGTCAAGGTTTATTTCCCCCAAACTCCACTGGTGTTCACATTTGGGCACATTGGGTATTTGTGCCAAGTTTGGTCCAGAGCCATCATTGTTTGAGTCCACAGTGCACTCTCTGGATGTAGGTGGACTACAACTCCAAAACTCAAGCTAAATGCCCACCAAACCCTTCCAGTATTTTTTGTTGGTCATGAGAGTTCTGTGTGCCAAGTTTGGTTCCATTCCATCGTTGGTGAAGTTCAGAATGCTCTTTGATTGTAGTCGAACTATAAATCCCAGCAGCTACAACTCCCAGCAACTATAACTCCCAAATGACAAAATCAATCCCCCAACCCCACCAGTATTCAAATTTGGGTGTATTGGGTATTTGTGCCAAATTTGTTCCAGTGAATGAAAATACATTCATATCAGATATTCACATTACGATTCATAACAGTAGCCAAATTACAGTTACGAAGTAGCAATGAAAATAATGTTATGCTTGGGGTCACTACAACATGAGGAACTGTATTAAGGGGTTGCGGCACTAGAGGATCAATCCACTTTAAATCTGGTTGATGCCTCCTGCAGAATTCTGGTGTTTGTAGTTTAGGGAGAGGTTTTTAACTTTCTCAACCAGATTGGTCCTAGACCTCCCTAAACAAAAAACCCCAGAATTCTGCAAGAGGCAACAACTGGATTTAAAGTGGATAGATTATCTAGTGTGATGAAGTCCTTGGACTGGAAGGATATATAGACAACAATCTTTTCTGCTGATACTTGTACAGCTTCAGCTAAAATGCTTAGCAAAAATTCAATTCAATTTTTATGACTTGCTTAGTCGCCCTCCACCACCGGTGCTCTGGGCGACTTACAACATAAAACCAATAAAACAGTTTAAAAGAATTACAATTAAAACAACTAATCAAACGCTCTGCCAAAGAGCCAAGTCTTCAGTGCGACAGTAAAGCACCTCGTGCATGGCTCGGATGTCGGGTGGCAGAGAGTTCCACAGTTTTGGGGTGGAGGCTGAGAAAGCTCTTCGCCTAGTGACCTCCAGGTGGATTTCTCTAGGGCCCAGTATATGGAGGAGATTCTCTTGGGAAGATCGAGGTGACCAATGGGGTTGATGGGGGGGGGGGGAGGCGGGACTTACATCCAAGCATCTTTAGAACTACAAATGTAGGCTGCTGACAGTTGCGTGTGCAAGCGTGACACACCTCGCGCCAAGAACAACAATTGGTTGGGTAAAAATGGCCACAACTCATTTATTGAAAAGAGGAACCAAAGGGTTGGAGGCCACGCATGGGTCCTGGATCAGGGTAGAACAGCCCCCGCGAATGTGCAAAGATGTTTGGAAGCCTGGGGTGCGAGCGGCCCAATGCCTGTCCATGGAAACTCGGCACCCCAGGGGGCCTGGGCGTTATCCCCCTTACAACCAAGGGACAATAAGCCAACCTGATCCAGGGGCCATGGGGAGAAGAAGCCCCCTCTAGGCCAAACAAGATGGCGTGAGGGCAACGCTGCCCTGCAACCAGCTTGGCCAGTAAGTTGGCCAAACCCATATCTGGCAAACACACGCGTCCCAGTCCTCTTGAGCTCTATGATATACCTACAGAGCATTAACTTGAAAATGAACTGGTCACAGAAATTAACACCTTCAAGGACACTTATTATAGCAATGGCTAGCAATGCATAGCTTTCAAAACTGGGGGAGGCTTTGCTGAATATTTTCTCGAGTGTGGCAGAAAGACAGAATAGCTTAACTGTTTAATAAAATGCAATGTGCTGGGTTTGCCTTCTTTCTGAAAGGGACAATGCAATATTAGAGTTTCCACAGGAGACTGGCTTCATGAAGAATACAAATGCCACTGCAAAGAAGAAATGTGGCTGTGATATATTGTCAACAGAAACATGAGTGTCTGGGATATCAAGGGATCGGCAGAGACATCAAAAGCACAGCTACGTAATAAAGCTGAGGAAGACTGTCAGTGAAGAGAGGTTTTAGGGGCCAAATCCCAAAGCCAATTGCTGCAGAAGCAAAGCTTTATGTTCTCATTTGAGCAGGCGTATGAGTAATGGCAAAATGGTGTTAAGCTGCATTATATGAGTTTACACACTGATCATACAATGCAGTTTCAAAATGCATTATGGGGGCATAGTCAGTATGTTGTTGTTGGTCTGGCTATCTTGTTGGTGTTTTGGTGTTTTAAAATACACAAGCATACTTAGAAGGTAAAATGCTGCGTAAAACAGTGAGTAAATGTAAAGTGCTGCGTCCCAGTAACCAAGCAAGTGGATGATGAAACCATGAACGCAAGAGTGCCTCAAATATGGATATATAAGCAGACTGCCATCACACAGATATTTGATAAATGGATGGTGAATGGTGGTTATTATATGTCAGAGGATAGTTGGAGAGAGCTGTATATTTGCTGTAAATATTTGTTTTGCTGCAACTGAAGATAAAAGCCTTCCTTGAGGAAATTATGAAGCTGCTGTGCCTGCTGTCTTCTGTTTCCTACAAATGTCTCCCAAACAAGGGTGCTTGAAATCTGCTTAGAGGGTAAGAAGAATAGCTTCCAGTATTTGGAACACCCCAAGTGTCCCAAGTACTGCCACAGTCACCAAAGTCTTACTTCACTGGAGCATGCACCTTATCATCATCGGCGTTGTCGTCATCATCATCATCAAGAAACATCACTTTAAAAACTCTTTTAGTGAGTTCCCATTTTTGTGAGTTCCCATTTTTGACATCTGTAATTATGCTGTGATGCTAATTTTATTTTTATTTTTTAAATTTACTATATTTTCTACCGCTTCTCTCTGCCCGAAGGTGACTCGAGGCGGCGCACACATGGCAACAAATGCCCACAGATAAAATACACAACACTTAATAAAACAATCATATAAAAGCAAAAATTCACAGTTAAAAATATAAAATACAAATCTCAGCATCTCATTATTGAAATGGGTTTCTGTTGCATCGTCATCATTCCAAAGATCTCAATTAAATAATTACATTTCATCTGCAAAAGCCTGCTCAAACAGCCAGGTCTTGACGTTCTGCCAAAATGTTAGGAGGGAGGGGACTAAGCTAATGTCCCTAGGGAGGGGGTTCCATAGCCGAGTGGCCACCACTGAAAAAGCCCTGTCTCTCGTTCCCGCCAGTCGGGTCTGCGAAGAAGGCGGGGCCAAGAGCAGGGCCTCCCCAGTCAATCTTAAGCACCTGGATGGTTCATAGGGAGAGATGCGTTCAGGCAGATAAGCTGGACCAGAACCGTTTAGGGCTTTAAAGGCTAAAGCCAACACTTTGAATTGTGCCCGGTAGCAAACTGGCAGCCAGTGCAGCTGACACAACAGGGGAGTTGTGCGCTCCCTGAGTGCCGCTCTTGTTATCAACCTGGCTGCTGTCCATTGGACCAATTGAAGATTCCGAACAGTCTTCAAAGGCAGCCCCACATAGAGAGCATTGCAGTAATCTATATGGGATGTAACCAGAGCATGGACTACCGTGGCCAAGTTTTAGAGAGTTCATGTTTTCTTTCTTCCTTTGTTTTGTTTATTACATATTATTATTGGTAGTTATTAAGGAAAATTATTATTAGTATTATTATTATTATTGATACACAGCAAGATTAGTACACAGCAAACAAAGTCACTATGTTGGCTTTTGTTCTGAATCACATGTCGGACACTTACCAAGTGTCCAGGGCTATTTGATGTATTGGTGAGTAATGCATACAGATCCGAGTAGGATGGCCTTTTGCAGCTGACAGATGGTAATTTTGTCAGTGCCAATTGTTTTTAAGTGTAGGCCCAGGTCTTTAGGCACTGCACCCAGTGTGCTGATCACCACTGGGACCACCTTTACTGGATTCTGCCAGAGTGTATTATTATTATTATTATTATTTCTCTCCACAAGGAAACTCAAATAAGTTCTAACCATTACAGCAAAGGAAGGAAGGAGAGAAGTTGACCATAAGATGGACGGATTGCAAGGCAATTTTCAAGACTGAGCTGGAGTCTGGATCTACATTCCAGCCTGATTGTAAATGGACTAACCTTTCGGTAAACTGGCCCTACCTTTACGTTGCCTTCCATCATCATGACAAAAGGTTAATCTCTTTGCCAGGTCCTATTTTGTGGACTTTGCCTATGCCAAATGTATCAGTTACTTAGATTTCTCAAAAACTACTGAAGTGACTCGAAGTTCACCCCCAGTTTGCATAAAGCCTCAAAAAAGGCTCAATGCACGTGAGGCATGGTACAGGTTGTGCACTTCCCGACTAAAAAAGCCATCATCCATTTTCTACTTACAGGAAAAGCCAGAATACCAAAGTCAATCGCAATGGAAAAGCTCTTCCAGTTCAGTTCATCAGGATAGAAACAAGAAGCAACCATCAAAATCAGAAGAAATCCATTGTCAGGGTGAAGTACCCATACATACAATATTTATGTAAACATGAATAATTAAGATTGGACACAGATTCCAACCCATCTCATGACCCATGCAACAACCTGAAGTCACAAATGTATAATAGCCACAGGAAGTACATCATTACCTTTCTGGGGGTCAATAATAAAATTCCCCATTTGATTCCCTCCAGTAATGCTGTAAGAAACACCATCTCCATCAGGGTCTATGGCATGAACGGTTGCTATCAGCGTGTTGGGACCCGCATCCTCTGAAACAAAACTCCGGTATCTGTCAAACATAAGACATTCATTACAAGAACAGATGAAAGGAAATGCAAACATAAGCATCAAATGAAATGAAAGGCATCACTGGCTGCTATAGAAGGAAAAGCCGCTGTATAAAATCACCATATAGAGCAGACATGGGAAAACAAACTTTCTAACTTGGAAGCCGCATGCTAACACTTCCTGCTAGGAGGACTGGCTGCCCAGTGATGGGAGGAATGAAGAGGAGGAAGGAAAGGGAGGAGGAAGGAAGGAAGGATGAAAAAGAGGGAAGGAGGGAAGAAAGAGGGAAGGAATGAAACACAAAAGGGAAGGAAGGATGAAAAGCTGAAAGGGAAAGATGGAAGGAACAGAGGGAAGGATAAAGAGAAAAGGAAGGAAAGACAAAGGATAAAGAAGGAAAAAGGAGATGGAGGGAAGTGGGAAGGGAAGGAAGATGAAAGGATGGAAGGGAAGGATGGAAGGAGAAAGGGAGATAAGGAGGGAAGAGAAGGGGGAAAAGAGAAAAGAGGGGAAGGGAAGAGGGAAGGAAGGATGAAAGGGTGGAAAGGAATTGAGGGAGAGAGAAAGAGGGAGGGAGGGAGGAAAGAGAAGGAAGGAAATATAAAAGAGAAGGAAGGAAGGAAGGAAGGGGAGGGGAGGGGGAAGGAAGGATGAAAGGGTGGAAGGGAAGGAGGAAGGAAAGAGAGAAGGAAGGATGGGATGGTGAGAGAGAGGAGGGCCTGAGAAAAGAGCCCAAGGGGTCGCATCTGGTCCCTGGGCCTGGGTTTGCCCATACCTGAGATAGAGCATCCTGCTAGAAAAGCTTAACAGCTATATTTTGATTTCTTTCCTGCCTGCTTTATTTGTGAAAATATTTATAGCTTAATGAAACTTGAACATCTTGAAACAACACAATATACACCTTATGAAGTTGGGGTCTCTGTGTGTGTGTATGTATATGTGTGTGCGTATGTATATGTGTGTGTATATATATGTGTGTGCGTGTATGTATGTATGTGTGTGTGTGTTTGTGTATAAATGTAATGTTGGTTTGTGGGATTAACATAACTCAAAAACCACTGAACGAATTGACACCAAATTTGGACGAAAGACACGTATCACGCCAACGAGTGACTATCACTCATAAAAACAATGAAAAACAAAGCATAAGGGACTTAAAAAGCCAAAAAACCAAATTACATTACAACGCATGCACAAGACTCATTCTCTCTCTCTCTCTCTCTCTCTCTCTCTCTATATATATATATATATATATATATATATATATATATAAACACCCCGAAACAACACACAACACCCCCCAAAACATCCACCAAAAAACAACATAACTACGCATGCGCAAAACACCGCACACACAAAATGGCCGCCAACAAAACATCACAGTACCGAGCATGCGCAACTTCAAACCACATCCCAGCAAACCACAATCCACAACCCCCCCTCCATAACTACCCACTACCCCACATAAACAACAACACGTGCACACACCTCTTCCGCAGCCTTCTCTACCTCCTTCACCGCCTCTACACCACTCCCGAACACGAGCGGCCACTCTACACCAGGCGAGGGAGGACACAGTGGGGGAGCAGATCCCGGCAGCAGAAGCCAAGGGAGGCGGGGTGAGGGTGAGCCTCCATTACGCTGCCGGGACGGCGCCGTGCCCGCTCTTCCGCCCCCTTCTCGCTCTCCTCCGCCGCCTCTCTTCCGCTAGCTGGGGAGAAGGCCGCAGGGAGAGAGATCGCCCGGTTCCCCTTCGACCTCCTCTTCGGCCAACGGAAGAGACGCGGCAGAGGGCTCTCCCCCGCACCCACCGCCTCCCCTTCCGCAAACCGGGGAAGGGCCGGGGGAGCTGCGCCGTCTCTCCCTATGGCCTCCTCTTCAGCCAGCGGAAGGGAGGCGGCGGGTAGCGGCCGAGAGCCTTCTGCCTCCTCTCTTCCGCTGCCCGAGGAGGAGGCCGCAGGGAGACGGGTTGCCCGGTTACCCTTCGCCCTCCTCTTCGGGCACCGGAAGAGAGCCGGCAGAGGGCTCTCCGCCGCTCCCGGCTGCCTCCCGTCCGCTGGCCGAAGAGGAGGCTGAAGGGTAATCGGGCAACCCCTCTCCCTGCGGCCTCCTCCTCGGGTAGCGGAAGAGAGGAGGCAGAGGGCTCTCGGCCGCTACCCGCCGCCTCCCTTCCGCTGGCCGAAGACAAGGCCATAGGGAGAGAGACGGCGCGGCTTCCCCCCCGACCCCATCCCTGGGGTGCGGAAGGGAGGCGGTGGGCGCGGGGGAGAGCCCTCTGTCGCTTCTCTTCCGCTGGCCGAAGAAGAGGCCGAAGGGTAACCGGGCGACCCCTCTCCCTGCGGCCTCCTCCTCGGGCAGCGGAAGAGAGGAGGCAGAGGGCTCTCGCCCACTACCCGCCACCTCCCTTCTGCTGGCCGAAGAGGAGGCCGCCAGGAGAGGGACGGCACGGCTTCCCCCCCCCGGCCCCATCCCCGGGTTGCGGAAGGGAGGCGGCGGCCAGCGTAGGAGAGCCCTCAACCGCCTCTCCTCCACTGCCCGAGGAGAGGGCCGCGAGGGAGGGAGATCGAGTGGTTCCCCATCGCCCTCCTCTTCGGCCTCCTCCTCTACACATACACACACACACACATAAATAAAAAACAACATATAAACCCAAACATACAAACACATATAAACACACAAACACATACAAACATATATATCTACACACCTATACATACACATCCACACTAATACATACACATATATACACACACATATCACCACCTCTCCATATATACACATACATACATACATATACATACACAAACACACATATATATATACACGTACTCAAAAACAAAAAACCCACAGATAACTACACACAAATATATACACACATACCAAGAACTATACACACACACACACATACACACAAACCAATACCTGCACACACACATACACACAAACCCCCAAAAAACCATACACACATACAACTATAAACACACATACACACATACAACTATATACACACAACAAACATACTCACATCACTTCCACAACATACATACCCTGACATTCTCACATCACCAACATAGGGCACAGCAATGCGTGCCGGGTTCAGCTAGTGTGTGTGTGTGTGTGTGTGTGTGTGTGTATATGCGCAAACACACATATACACAGATATATATACACACACAAACCACATATACACAGACTGGGCCACAGCAATGCACGGCGGGGGACGGCTAATAGAGAGACAGAAACAGCGAGAAGACAATAGAACCTAAAAGAAATACACAAAAACTGTACTACGCAGCCACTGGAAATTAACTTCAAACTGCCAAACAATTAGCTACCAAATAATATGTATTAACTACAATATAATACTAAAAGGAAAAAAATGTGGAGAAAGATAAAGCTCTGCTTCCAACCATCCGCATGATGGGAAAAAGAATATTAACTGCACATTCATTCTTCAAAAGCCTCTCCTTGTGCAACCAATACTCGGTGCATATGGGATGCTGTTGGCAATGTGAAGGTGTACAAAAAAAAACAGAGGGCAAAGGGGGAATAGAACGAAGCATGTTGGAGAAGGATCCTGCTGACGAGTTGGCATCTTGATCACGGCACACTGCCACGTCTCAATGTACATCCCGCTTTGACAACTAACACGCAGCACTTCAAAGGGTCTGAGGATTCAAAGCCTTTCGCTTGAGTCGCGAGAGAATTTCTTTGCCCTCAAAGGCAGCCTAAACTGTGGGATGCGCTCCCCTCAGAGCTATTATCAGCCTTCATTCTCTCTGTGTTTAGGAGGTGTGCCAAGAAACGTGCTTTTCACTTAGTCTTTAAAAACTCTTTTAGTGAGTTCCCATTTTTGACATTTGTAATTATGTTGTAGTGCTAATTTTATTGTTAGAGAGTTCATGTTCTCTTTTTTTCCTTTTGTTCATTTATTACATATTATTATTGGTAGGTTTTAAGGAAAATAATAATAATATTTTATTATTATTATTATTAGATACATAACAAGATTAGCACACAGCAAACAAGATCACTATGCTGGCTTTTGTATTTGATCACACATAGGACACTTCCCAAGTGCCTAGGACTGTGTGATGTATCGGCAAATAATGTGTGCTGATCTGAGCAGGGTGGCCTTCTGCAGCTGTCAGATGGTAATTTTGTCAGTGTGGATTGTTTTTAAGTGCAGGCCAAGGACTTTAGTCACTGCACCCAATGTGCCAATCACCATTGGGGACATATTTGCTTGCTTGTACCAGAGTCTTTGCTGTTTCATCTTTAAATCCTCATATCATGTAGGACAGGGCTGCCAAGGAAGTCGATCGCGATTGGGACCGAAGGAGGTTGATCGCAGCCAGATGGGGCACTTCTCAGAGGGGGGTGGAGCTAGGCCCCCCTCTGCCACGCCCCCTCCCCCGGCTTCGGCACTCCCAGCAGCTGCTCCAGCCTTGAGGAGGGCAGGGCTAAGCCAGCCTTGTACTAGCTATGCCACCACTGGCTTGGCCCTGCCCTCCTCAAGGCTGGAGCAGCTGCTGCTAGAGCTGAAGCCAGAGGGGGCGGAGCCAGGCTGCACCAAGCCCCGCCCCCTGCTCCACCCTGCTCCTCTCTCGTCCGGAAGCAAACGTGGACGGTGCGCAGCGCGGGAGGCACGCGCGGAAGGTAGATATTTCTGACTTGGTTTTATTATAAGTAGCTCACATGCTGAAAAAGTGTGGGCACCCCTGATGTAAGATTATTATTATTGCTATTATTGTTGCGGTTGTTTATTTATGCCCTGCTTTTTCACTCTACAAGGAGACTCAAAGCTGCGTACACCAAAAGCATTTCGGTACCATTTGAAAATTACAAATATACAAACATTAAAACAGAATTAAATGTCATTTCAATTTTAAAATTCAGTCAAAACCCATAAAATATATTCCAAACTCAAAACCACACCAACCCCTGATATGCTCTTTAAAAGCTTCTTTAAAAGCCTGCCTGAATAAAAAGGAAAACACGATGTAACACAATTTTTGTTCTTGGGTTATAAATGTCATTATTTCCTAATTGGTTCAATCATAAAAACATGGAAAAGGTTTATTAGGATATCCTGCAGCACATTTTGCTCTACTTTTTCAGTGAGTATCTCATCATTGAGTCTCAACCAATTCAACCTAGTTTATGCCAGCCACAAAAACGAAGTTTCTCATGTGGAAGACCTCCTTTCAAAGTAAAGACTGCACAATGAAACAGGAAATGACACTTTCAAACCAGGAACAGAACATTTTTCTAATTTTGTTACATAGGAAAGTGGTTTCCAAAAAGTTCTCCCCTTCCCTCCACTCTATATATCAGGGCTGTCCAACTGGTGGCCCGGGGGGCGTATACGCCCCCGGCCCCTTCCCTACGACCCCCTAAGCTTTTTAATAAAAAAAATTAAATTAAAGTATTTTTAAAAAATTACCCGCTTCCGGGTTTCGGAACAAGTATCGCGAGACTACGGAAGCCACACGGGATTTCGCTCTCAATGCGAAATCTCGCCTGCGTTGAGCGAAATCCCGTGTGGCTTCCATAGTCTTGCGATACTCCTGTTGCCGAAATCTCGGCTACTTAATCCCTGCGGCCCACGCAGACGTGATTTGTATCTTCCCGGCTGCTGCCTCGGTCGGTCGTCGCCTCTGCTCGTGGTCCGGCTGCTCCTGGATCCCGCGCGTTTGGGAATTTATGTTATTATTATGTAATTGTGTATTTGAATGCCCACCCTGCATTTAATGTTAGTAAAAGATTATATTTGACTGTATGGATGCCCCTTTTGAATTCCCACCCAGCATTTTATCTCAGTAAAAGATTATATTTGACTGTATGCATGCCTCTTATGAGTAGTAAGCCGGGGGCGGAGCCGGGGGCGGAGCCGGGGGCGGGGGCAGACCCTACGGCCCCCCAGGTCATCAGTGACCGGAATTCAGGCCCCTGGGCCGGTAGAAGTTGGACAGCCCTGCTATATATATCTACACAGACATACACATATGCACAGCCAAGTAGAAATTATTCTCAAGTTGTTAATGTGAGAAAAAGAAGGAACAAATATTATACTACAAATAAGAGTTTAAGATAATTCACTATTACTATACCCATTCTGCAGTTAGTAAAGCTAAAGATTTCCCCTGACATTAAGTCTAGTTGTATCCGACTTTGGGGAGTGGTGCTCCTCTCCATTGCTAACCCAAAGAACCGGCCTCATCAGTAGACACCTCCAAGGTCATATGGCAGGCATGACTGCATGAAGCACCATTACTTTCCTACCAATGGGCGGTACCTATTGATCTCACATTTGCATGTTTTCAAACTGCTGGTTGGCAGAAGCTAGGGCTAACAGTGGGATCTCACCCCGCTCCAAAGACTCAAACCCACAACCTTTGGTCAGCAAGTTCAACAGCTCAGCAGTTTAACCCACTGGGTCACCAGGGGGCCTTTATTTTGCAGTTAAGGAAATCTTGTGAAATCACCTCACTTAAGAACAAAATAATTTTATTACAGATAGGATATGAATACACTTGTTTCTCAAAATTGTGATTTCAGAAATATACACGGAAAATGCCACACGGGAATGAAGATAAATCAGTATCTAAAACTTACACTGGTTGTGAAAACTTGGGCACTTCATCGTTGATATTTGAGATACGGACCCTGACTGTTGCCGTCCCGGTCCTCGGAGGGTCTCCTTTATCAACAGCCATAACGATAAACTCATAGAGGTGATTGGGACGCTCATAGTCCAACTGTGACGCGGGGAAGACGGTGCCGTAATCAGAAATGCTGAAATCAGGGCTCAGGGAGTAATACAGTATTTCTGCATTTTCTTCAGAATCACAGTCACTGGCTGACACTGTTGGAGCAGAAAATGAGACGCCCAATCAGAACTTCTCTCAAATGTCAAGACAGAGCGGTCAAGCAGACTACCAAAAAAAAGAAACCAACAAATAAATAAATAAATACTGTCCTTTTGATACCAGACTGGCTTTATTCAGGCATCCGGATATAATGGATAATAATCCTATTTATTCTATTCCAGGTGTTTTGGACCAAATCCCAGGAATCTCATCCAACTTACGTACCAGCTGTTAGAAATTGTGAAATCTGAAGTCCAAAACACCTGGAAGATCAAAGGTTGGGAGCCACTGTACTATTCAAGGAAACACATATCCAAACCATTCCTATCCAGCAAATCAAACGATTTCAAACACAAATCCATGATAGATTGTAAGGGTTTTTGTGACTCTATGGTCAACCTCCACTGGACTCGTACTGGAGGACTGACTAATGTCCTGAGAAATATCCTCTTTAGGGATCTCTAGGTCCTTCAGCACAAACTTCTGTCAGAGTGGACCATAAAAACCACAGTTTTGGAGGACATAAGGGTTTCTAGAGAGAACATACCACTCATAGAATCATAGAATCATAGAGTTGGAAGAGACCTTGTGAGCCATCCAGTCCAACCCCCCCCCCCCCGGGCCAAGAAGCGTTCAAAGCACCCACAACAGATGGCCATCCAGCCTCTGTTTAAAAGCCTCAAAGGAGCCTCCACCACACTCTGGGCCAGTGAGTTCCAGTGCCGAACAGCTCTCACAGTCAGGAAATTCTTCCTAATGTTCAGATGGAATATCTTTTCCTAAAAATATTGGACATGGAACAATGGCTTTCTGGTTTGAAGCCATTGTTCCATGTCTGAGTCTCCAAGGCAGCAGGAAACAAGCTCGCTCCCTCCTCCCTATGAATTCCCCTCAGATATTAACACACAGCCTTCATCATGTGTCCTCTCAGCCTTCTCTTCTGAAGGTTAAACATGCCCAGCTCTTTAAGCCACTCCTCATAGGACTTGTTCTCCAGACCCTTGATCATTTTAGTCTTACTCAAATCCAGGAATAATCAAAACCGAAAACTAATCCACAAATCTGGATATTTCCACTTGGGGGGTGGGGGAGGACCCAATTTCTACCCTAAAATGCTATTAAATATTGGTGCGGCTCTATAATTTTTCTAATTTTTTTCCAGAAAAATGAACAGTCCAGGTTAACACACTTTCCTCTCAAAGACTAGTAAAGCCTCTTCTTGCGGCAACCAGGAAACTCAGTCTCCTGCACTCTTTTTATTCCACACATAATTTGATGGAATAACAAACTTTCTCACCTTGGGAGGCCCTGTCTCACCTCACTACTGAAAGTGTAATCAACATGCCCACTTTTTGGAAGGGCCATAACTTACAACATGATGTGCAATGTCCCATTTTAAAAACGAATGGTGTTACCTTGTAGAAGGGCTGTTGTTATCATCACTGTTTCAGGAACATTGTCTTTGGTATAAATTGACTGCTGGAATTCTGGTGCACAATCATTCACATCTGTGATTACAACCCAAACCTAAAATTAGAAAAAGTAGCAGATTTACTAGAATGACAGCTGCTATCATTGTCATCATCCTCATCATCTGTATATGCCATGTTTTTCTCAGCCTGGGACTCACTGAAGTTTATTACTGTATGCCTTTGTTTCCAACTTATGGAAACTCTAATAATGGGGTTTTATTGGCAAGCTTTGTTCAGGAGGGTTTTCCTTTCCTAGGCTGAGAGAGTGTGCCTCGCATAAGGCCACTCAGTGCGTTTCCATGCCTGATTTGAACCCTGGTCTCCAGAGTGCAGGACTCCATGCAAGCTCTCACCGAAAAATTAAAAGAGATATGCCTACAATTTTTGCACCACACCACAGTTTAAAGCATAATAAAACTATCAATTGCAAACAAACTGTTACAAGGAAAAGGTACTAAATCCATGTATTTGTGTGTAGGTTGAGCGTGGGATCTGTGCCTTTGTAAACCTGGGGGGGGGGAGCAGAAAGTGAGTTATGTGCAACAATGCTCATGTGTTTAATAGCAATCTTCATTATTAGGTTCAAGGCTGATTTCCAAAAAGGTCCAAGATGCTTCTTCAACCTTTTACCTTTGTATGTTCAAATCATAATAATGTGCCCATTCTCCACAGTCTACAGCAGACATGGGTTCCAGGTGGTTTGGAATTGTGTGGGCTGAAGTCCAAACATCTGGAGGACTGAAGTTTGCCAATGACAAGTTTGCCAATACCTGGTCTACCATCATGGAACTGTTCCATTTTATTCAACTCGAAATTTGAAATGTTTTCCCCTTTGTTGTTTCTTTGTAATCATGGAACTCCCATCTGTTTTACATAAGGCTTCATTGTATTGACAAAGCAAAATTGATTGCCCTTCAGTTTCATATGACTACACTTGTAGCTACCGTGATGCATGAAAACTAAATAACTTACAAGGAGCAGTTGCAAGGAATAACAAGAAAGCCTGCATGTTTTCTTTGTGACACATAATGCTAGAATTTCATAAAAAATAATAAAAACCTGGTGACTTCTAGGGAAATCAATAGTTGAATTAATTTAGGCCCCTTCTACATTGCCATATAAAATGCAGATTATCTGCTTTGAACTGGATTATATGACAGCATAAACTAATATAATCCAGTTCAAATCAGATAATCTGCATTTTATATGACAGTGTAGATCCATTAGCACTCCCTAGTTGTGGGGGAGAGGCTTGCGTACCCTAATGAAGTTGTGAGCTATGCTGGCGGTGGCATAATAGCCACCGGTAGGGCCTCCCATGCCAGACAGGTCACAACCGAAGGGGCTGACAAAGAGCATCAAAGGACAGAATGGGCTCTCTAGCCATTTGGCAACCATCCTAGGAGAAGGAAAACTCTGATTTCAAACCCGGGCAGATGGTGCTCGTCTAGCCCTGTAAGGTCAACCATCTAGAGAAGGAAACTCAAATCAAACTTATGACCTGAGGACCTCGCTGCCACTGTCCCAGCTTGCTAGGCCTTGACAGACGAACCTTTGGTTTAAAGTGTGAGGTCAGTTCTGTGCACGCTGCGCTCCACCAGAAAAATCAATTGTATAGGCTCAAAAGACACATCCAAAAATGAAATCATCAATGCGCTTATAGAATGCGCAGGATGAGTCCTTCCTATGAATCTTCATCCGTGAAGTAATGCCAGAGAGATGGGTCTCAGTAGAAGAGCAACAAAACCCTTAACGGTTCTGTTCAGCTGCAAAACTGTAAATACTTACAGCATATTCCCTCCTTACTCCTTGCCTTAAAAAAGAAGGAATTCCTCACATGTTTTAATGCTTGTATGATGAATGGATTGAATGAAATTGTATGATTGGGGTCAGACTAAAACCTACTAAGGCTTACCAAGACTAAAGACGCCATGCTACGAAATTTGGAACCTTGAAAAATACATTACAGAGCAACAAAAGAGGTGAAGAACCCATTAATTGTGGAATGAAAAATGTCAAGGAAGAAATTGCTGAACTGACAGTAACTGACCTTGGAACTTTTGGTGTCAACAACACATGTTTACATAGATACAGTGACTCTATCAGTTTCAGTATGGTTTTGTCCCACTATTTAGGCACCAATGGAGCCTTTTACCATCAGAGAGCAACCCCATTTGGGGAGGTATGTGTGTGTGTATAAGGGTGGACTCCGTTGTGACTAAGGATCACTCACCTCAACCGTACTGGTCAGCTGCCCTGGGTTTTCCGTTGCTTGGACCACAAGGAGGTACTGGTGCTGATCACTCTCATAATCCATATTACGACTGAGGTACAAATTACCCGTTACTTTGTTGATGCCAAAAAGCCCATTTGGATTATTTACAAGGCTATAGCTCAGTGACTCATTTTGGTGTGACAAAGCCGATAATATCAAAAACCTAGATTTAAAAAAAATGTTAAGAATAATTTCTAACTCATTGCGAACATATCACATATTGATGTGACTAAGGAACAGAAGCCGGGAGAAACAATCAGAATGCAATTTGAACTACAGAGTGTATACAAAATATTTTAAATATCTAAAACATTTACTAATGTTTAGTGAAATCCAAGATCAGTTACCATCCTAAGCTACTTGTCCAATCACATCTCCTTTTACAAACCAGCTCAGGCACTGCAGTCAGCAGAGGAGGCCCTGCTCTCGGTCCCACTCCATTATCAAGCCTTCTCCATCATCGCCCCCCTCCTCTGGAACAACTGAAGACTCGTTTTTGCTCACTAACATGGGGATTAGATAATGAGAAACCACAACCAGACCTCAGGTTGAGAATTATTATTGAATTCGGGCTCTGTTAGTCCATGTTAGCCCAGGTATCATCACTGGCCACACAATCAACCCACATAGCTTTGTGAACTTTAGTTGGCTCCTTTAAATCAATGTGCATGCTTTATGTTCAGGTTTTATGTCATTATATAATTTTTGATTGAATATGTTTTATTTAGTTTATAGATGTTAGGTTCTAAATTGTTTTCACATGTGGGATTATTTTGGATTATTATGTTGGTACTTGTTTTACTGAGGCCCTGAATGTTTGCCTTTTCGTATGCTGGAATCCACTCTGAGTACCCCCGGGGAGATAAAGCGGAATATAAATAATTTATTATTATTACTATTAATGTATATTCTAACTTTGCGTTTGAGTAAGCAGATGTAGATATAGTTTGATAAGCAGAACCGTGTGGGAAAGTGTATCATTCCGTCTGTGTAAATGTCCTCCCCCTGTTCTCCATTGTTTAAGCAAACTATTAATGAGTAGGGAATTACAGGGAGTGCTTTATTTCTATAGTTTTACAATATATGTCACACATTTTAATAGTTTTTACATTTTTCTTGTTAGGTTTTAATGGATTCTCCTGGTGAGTCATCTTAAGAGAACGGCAGCATATAAATGAAATAAACATTGATGATCATGATAATGATTAATAATGATGAAACAGTTAGTAAAATTATGTTTTTCTGTTAATAACTATTCCTAATAGACACACAACAATATCTTAAGTATCTGGGGTTCAGGCATCCTCAATGCTGACTCAGCACAGTAGAGCCTGATTTCATGCTCTTATAATAGGTTCAACATCAAAAAATTTCCTCACAAACCTCAGTATAAGACCTCTTGCACAACATCAAATGGTCACTATGGTCCAATGATTAGAAGCAACTTATACCCAAACTTCATATTGGCCAATTCTGAGTCCTAAAGAGTTACGTTGCTTTGCTTTCGAAGGAATAGCCAAAAAAACCCACTGTTCTTAGAAAACATGGGCAGTAAATCGGATAGTAAACCATTTAGGTTTAATCTGATTGCACGCACACAAAATTATGACAGATTGTCAGATCAGTTCCAAAGTTCAACAAAGTCTCATTGATTTTAATGGGTCAAGCTAACAGCTGGTAAGATTATAACAGTGGTTATCCTGAAAAGGGGGATAAATTACTTGATACATATGTATATCGCCTCGCATATGTACCGGGCGTCATCCATCCATCTTCCTCAATGGGAAGGCTACAAATTTTATAGAGGCAGCTTGTACTCAGAAGATAATAGTCATTCGAAGGCCAATGATAGCTGGGAAATTAATGCAGCAAAAGCGACTAATCTGAGAGATGACAGAAGGAGCATCCAAGGTGAGAGGAGATTCACTTCCCTTCAGATTTGAATGGTTGACAGGAGCTCACCCCACTCCCCAGATCTGAAACGCCGACCTTTGGGTCAGCAGTCCAGCTAGCACAAGGGTTTAACTCATTGCGCCACCGGAGGCTCCAACAAGGAGATTACAATACAATAGTTTAATTCTGCAGAGAAAGACCAAGAGGTGGTTTACAATCAAGTTAAGCCAAGAAAGCACCAAGATAGTGCCATGTTTGTTCCTACATCATGGCTTTTATAGTCTCAGACTGATGCAAACATGCACACACACAAACTTCTTTTTCTGTCTTTTCTGCATTCTTCAGTTCGGTATCTCTGTCTCTGTCTCTCTGTCTCTCTCTGTCTCTGTCTGTCTGTCTGTCTGTTCTTAAACATCTTGTTCCTCTTTGTTCCAAAACAAAACAATCTTTCTCAAAACAATTTTCTGTTCCATTTTTCCCTCCTCTCATCTCTGTCATAAGAACATAAGAACATAAGAAGAGCCATGCTGAATCGGGCCTCAGCCCATCTAGTCCAGCATTCTGTGCCACACAGTGGCCCACTAGTTGTACACAGGGATCTCTAGCAGAAAGGAGGGCAAAACCCTCACCTGCTCCTGACCCCCCACAACCAGTACCCGGGGAAAATCCTGCCTGCCTCCATCAACACAGAGGTGGCACTTGGATGTCCATTTCAGTAACTACTGATTCCCTTGGTATGCATGAATCTGTCTAATCCTGCCTTGAAGCTGTCCAGGCTGACAGCTGTCACAACCTCCTCTGGAAGTGAGTTCCATAACCCAATGACCCTCTGGGTGAAGCAATATTTCCCTTTATTAGTCCTAACTGTCCTACCTTGGAGCTTCAGGAGTGCCCCTAGTCCTAGTGTTGGGTGACAGAGACAATATGTTTTCTTTATTTACCTTTTCTATCCCATGCATGATTTTATACACTTCGATCAAGTCACCTCTTAAATGCCGTCTTTCAAGGCTGAAAAGACCAAGGCGTTGCAACCTGATTTCATAAGGGAGCTGCTCCATCCCTTGGATCATTCTTGTTGCCCTTTTCTGTACCTTTTCCAGTTCCGTTATATCCTTCTTAAGGTGCGGAGACCAGAATTGTACACAGTACTCCAAATGTGGCCTTACCATAGATTTGTAGAGAGGCAATACAACATTTGCTGACCTATTTTCGATTCCCTTCCTGATCATGCCAAGCATAGAACTTGCTTTTTCCGCTGCTGCTGCGCACTGGGTTGACATCTTCATTGAGCTGTCCACCAAAACCCCAAGATCTCTTTCCTGGTTTGTCTCGGAAAGCTTTGACCCCATCAATTGGTAGGTGTAGTTGGGGTTCTTTGCCCCGATGTGCATGACTTTACACTTGTTTAGGTTAAAATGCATTTGCCACTTTGTTGCCCATTCACTCAATTTCGAGAGATCTTTCTGGAGCTCTTTACAATCAGATTCATTTTTAACTACCCTGAACAATTTAGTGTCGTCTGCAAACTTTGCTACCTCAGAATTCACTCCTACATCCAGGTCATTAATGAATAAATTAAAAAGTAACGGACCCAAAACTGAACCTTGGGGTACGCCACTTCTCACCTCTTTCCACCCAGAGAAATGTCCGTTTATTACCACCCTTTGTTTCCTACAGTTTAGCCAGGTTCCAATCCAGGACAAGACCTGTCCTCTGATTCCATGGCTGAAGAGCTTATTTAGGAGCCTTTGGTGAGGGACTTTGTCAAAAGCCTTTTTTGAAAGTCAAGGTAAACAATATCGACTGGGTCCCCTTTATCTATGTGTTTATTTACACCCTCAAAGAATTCTATCAAGTTAGTAAGACATGATTTGCCTTTGCAGAAACCATGTTCATTTTCCTTCAGCAATGCCTGTTCTTCTATGTGCTTCGTAATTTTTTCTTTAATAATGGTTTCCATCACTTTGCCTGGAACTGAGGTTAGACTAACTGGCCTATAATTTCCTGGATCACTCCTGGATCCTTTCTTGAAGATCGGAGTTACATTTGCCTCCCTCCAGTCCTCGGGTACAGTGCCTGATCTTAGAGAAAGGTTATATATTTTGGCCAGAATTTCAGCAATTTCACACTTGAGTTCCTTAAGAACTCTGGGGTGGATGCCATCTGGCCCTGGTGATTTATTGACATTTAGTTTAGTAAGGCATGTGAGAACATCTTCCTTGTTTATCTCTATCTGGTTTAATTCATTTAATTCCCTCCCTGAAAAAACTGACTCAGCTACAGGCATATGTTGTCTGTCCTCCTGTGTGAAAACGGAGGCAAAGAAGTCGTTTAGCCGCTCAGCAATCTCCTTGTCTTCACTTATTGTCCCTTTCTTACCATTTTCGTCAAGTGGCCCAACTGCTTTTCTAGTTGGGTTTCTACTTCTGATGTACTTAAAGAAGTTTTGCTATTTTTAAAATATTCTTAGCTATATGTGCCTCAAAAATCTCTTGGCTTTCCTGACGGTTGCTTTGCATTTAGTTTGCCAGAGCTTGTGTTCCTTTCTGTTCTCCTCAGTAGGAAGAGCCTTCCATTTCTTAAATGAGTTTTTCTTCTTTCCAATCACATCTTTTACTTCATTTGTAAGCCATACTGATGTCCTCTTGGACTTTCCCAGCCTCTTTCTTATTTTAGGAATGCTTTTTAGTTCGGCTTGTTTTAAAGTATTTTTAAACAGTTTCCAAGCATTCTGGAGGGATTTGATTTTATTTACTGTTCCTTTTAGTTTGTTCTTTACTATTTTTCTCATTTTGGTGAGAATGAGAAAAAAATTGTCAGGTCAATTTGATCTCCTCTTAACCCTCCCCACAGATCTCTCCTCCTGGTTGCCTGGCAATGCTTATCTATCCCTATTTCTTTCACTTTTCTCACTCTCCTTTCTTCTCTTTAACCCATTATTTCACTGTCTTGATGTAAAATTTACTTTGCACGTTCTTGGTCTATCCGTCCCCTTAAATGTACTACAGTTGAGTGAACCTGCCCACAACAGGCAATGTAAAGACCAGCTGCCACCAGGATCACGTCCTGAGTATAAATAAACAGCAAAACAGAGAGGAGTGCCCTGTTAGTACTCACGATTCTTCTGGTGGAGTATTTTCAGGAATGTAAGCGGCATATGACGTGTTGGAAAACTGTGGGGGTCGACGACCAGCAAACACAGAAATATAGGCAGGAGAGCCTTGGCGGCCAGGTTTATCAGCCGCCGTCACAGTCAATACGTATTCCCTCTCCTTCTCCAATGACAAACCTGTGGTTTTGATCCAACCAGTGTCCCTTTCCACTTCAAATCTGTCTTCTCCACCTACACAGAAAGAAACAAAAACAAACATGGAAGCTGGGAACAATGTGTAGCCAATCATTTCCTTTTATTATACTCTCAATCTTATGACATGCTATCTCTTACCTGTTTCCCAACTGCATTCGTTTAGGGTTTTGATCAGTATGATAATTAATGTTACTCTCATTTTATTTTCAGTTTAATGTTTCTTCTATCCCTGTTTCTCCACAATTTAAAAAAAACTTTTCAAGTATATTATGCACATTTCTTCTAAAATGCAATGTACACTCATTTTTGCTATGTGTATAAGTTCCTATCCCTCATGGACAAATAGATTCTGGAGAGCACTTTCCCTTACTATAAAAATACGATTTACTTGTTTCATGAAACCATTACACAATGAGAAATTTTGAGAATTCTCAAAATTTCTAGTAAGAATGGCAAGGTGTTTCATATGTTGCATCAGTAAGTAAAAACTGGGTAAATTCTCTTTTGCTTATGAGCGAAATCAGAGCTCTATGCGATATGAGAAGAAGTGGAGGAAAACCTACTACAAGGGCATAGAACTCTGATTTTATATATATCATCCAAGCTTCATTTGCAAAAGCCACTTATAAATAAGCACAATCTTGTACAGAGTGAGAGTGCATCCAGGGAGCCCTTTAAAAACGGGAGCTCCCACATTTTCAACTAACCCACTAATTTGTTAGTGGGTTAGTTCCGTGCCGTTAGTTCCGTGCCGTCTTGAAAGGCGCAGGGTAAATCCACTATGGCCGCTGTCTTTCCTGGCCAATCAGAAGTCCTGGGACTTCTGAATGAGCTGTCTACACAGCTGTCTCGTGTTTTCCAAGCTGAATCAGACCCGGGAAATGCGGGAGGGCTCTAACCCCTTCCCCAAAACCCTTTAAAAAAAATTACTCATTGGACCAAAATTTCCCTTCTACCAGCCCGCTCCTGGTGCTTAGGAATGAGGTGCCAGGAGAAGGGGAGGAGAACAATCGTTCCTTCACCCCTTCACCCACCTCATTCCTAAGCGCCCGGAAAGGGCCAGCTGAACGGAAATGTCAGTCCCATAAGTTATTTTCCTTTTTTTAATGCTTTCTAAAGGGGTTGGGGAGTGGGTTGTCTCCCTGTTCTCCTGATAGGTGTTGTGAGAATATGTAGACAACACCCGTGGAAAGCACAGGTTTTTCGGGCGGTGTGCAGGCTACAGTCCTCCCCCACTCGGGTTTTTTTAACTCGGTTCAGCGCGAACTTTTCCAATGTGTGGAACCACCCAGAGACAGAAGGGGAAAATAAAATACATACGCATAGATTATGTATGTGTTTTGTCAGATAATAGAAATTGTGTTGTATTTACCTCCCACAAGAAAATACTCAACAGCCCCATTTTCATCTTCATCTTGATCCTCAGCCAAGAGCTTGTATACTTTGCTGCCTGCCGAGGCATTTGGTGAAACCGTGGCCAAGTAAGGAAAAGGTTGCATGACCCATTCAGGGACATTATCATTGACGTCCGTCACTGTAAGTTCTAAGTGCACGAGGTACCAATCCGTTCCTGCAGGTTAATAAAGGAAAAGAAAGCTTAGTGCTAATAAATAGCTCTTTGGAGGCAACAAAAGCTGTAAAATAACTGCTAAGCCCAGGACCAATCCATTTCAAACGCTTGCTTTTCTATCCGCATAAGGATTTAAACCAATTCGCCATAAATTATTACAATTTTGTCACTATGGCTTGATTCTCTCTAAAATAAGAGTTTTCCAAACTATGTGTCACAACATATTAATGTATTTACTGCGGTGTGTAGGTGTGTTATTACAATTTATGTATGCATACGTATCTCTTATAAGTGGATGATTTAACCTTCAGTTTGCTACTGAAACTGAATGACTGTGTCGCAAAATGACGCCTGTCTAGTATGTCACCAACATGCAATGTACGGAAAGCTCTGCTCTGAAACATAATCATGAATCTATGCAGTATTTAATTGAAGCCAAGTTGTGGGATTTCACAAATCATCTCAAAAATCAGTTTTTAGTGGCCACCAGGGGCTTTGGATCAGAACAGAGTGACACACCTTGCCCATTTCTATGAGATGTGTGGTCTGTGGCCCCTCCGGCTGGGGCCTCATCTATACTGCCATATAATGCAGTTTTAAAATGCAGTTTAACTGAATTGAACTGCAGAATACGGCAGTGTAGAGTCATATAATCGAGTTCAATATAGTTAACTGCATTCAGAAATCGCATTATACGGTAGTGTAAGAAGTCTGTGGCACTGTAAATAGTATACAGCAGTGGTTCCCAAAGTGGGAGGCACCACCCCCTGGTGGGCGGTGGGGCAATCTAGGGGGGCGCTGGAAGGCCCAGTTGAATTTAGGGGGCACTGAACCCCTGTAAGGGGGTGGTGGGGGCGGTGGCGTGAGCCAGGTGACATTCTACCATCCATCTCTGTGTGTGTCTCTCTCTCTTCTTCCCTCCTCCTGCTCCCTCCTCCTCCTCCTCCTCCTCTCGCCAAGCAAGGGATAATAATAATAATACCTTTGGGGTTCCCTTCCAAGTGGTTGAGTCTTCTAACAATAATAATAATGTCCTTCAACATATTTAGTGGAACGTGGATTCAGTGGAATAACCAATTTATCAACAAAAAAAGGAACCGATTGCAAAATAGTCAATTGCAATGATTTGAGATTACTGCTGACAAAAATAGAGCTGAGGATTACTAGATTGGTAGCAGCAGACCAGGTTCATCCTTCTCATTAAGATGATTTCAAATGTTTTAACTTGTTTTGTATTACCTTTCTATCTAAGTTCAATAAATAGTTTCATAATTTCAAACTTCAATGTTTCTATTTACAAATTTCTTTACTATATTTTATGAAAAAGATAGAAATATTAATACATACAGTATATATTTCTGTTTAATTGCTATTAAAAATTAAAAAGTTAATTTCTAGGGAGGCGGTGAGTAAAAAAATTTTCTGGAAAGGGGGCGGTAGGCCAAAAAAGTTTGGGAACCACTGGTATACAGTATTATATACACTATAGATAATAACAGAATTATGTTAAAATCAATGGGAAGGTTGTGTTGGTAAATTAAGAAGGATTCTACTTAACCTGCTTAAGGGAGAATGGGAGACACTTGACTTGATTAGAGTTAAGCTCTATTGAGGTGTAGTGATACATTAGGGTTTTCATAATATGGAATATAGATTGTTGTTTTGGGTCAATATGGAGGGTTGGAGAAGGGTGGAAGAAGGACAACCCTTAAGAGTTATCTGGTTGAGGTACACAATAAAGGATTTGTCCAATGCTGCATCTGCTACATGACGTCCAAGCATATATTAGTGGTCTCTGCACTTTCCTCAAGGAGCCTATGGCTTGTATATCAACTCTCAGTTTAGCACGGAATTACTAATATGGTCTTAGCTGCCAATACCATCTTGCATTTGCCATTTCCAGAAATGTTCGAAATGAAAAAGGTTCAAAATCATTGTTGCATTCTAGAAGTCAACCATGCGTGCTTACTGACATACTATACAGAAATAGCACTCTTAGCACACTTAAAAGAACACCACATTAACAGAACAATTAAGTACACTGAGCACTCTAAATATAACCTTTTGTCACTCACACTGATCTCGTAAACAGTATAATCTTCTTGTGGAGCTATAATATCCCTGAATCACCTTCCAAGGCAGGCCATATAACTGTCCAGACTTGCTTTTCATCTATACTAGCTCCTATATATTGGGAGCCGGGGGAGATAATCTTGGCCGTTTTTGCTTGCTTTCCATACGGTCAATATCTCGTAACCTTTTGTTTATCCATCAGAAATAGCACATCATAGGAGAATGGTCTTATTGGAACGTCTCACAACAAGGTAGCTAGTTGAGCGTGTACGATCATAATCTGCCATCTATAAACAACTTGTAAGTGGATTCTGGAAAGGAAAATTCCCTGGTGCAACGATTAACTCTTCCAAGTTTAAGTTTCTTAGTACAGACTCCAAAGTCTTAACCTTTTACAACCCTTAAGTACTTTGTGTCCTACCTAAAAATAAGTGGTGCTTGTAGAACAAAAGCAGTTGCGTCTTTCGTTATTCACAACACACCTGTTGTTGCAGAGGAAACCACACATGTGAATCATAAAACGAAGCATTACGTTACATGCATATGAACTTTTTAAACATTCATTGTACTAAGATTTGCTGTAATGTCCAGTAACAGTTTAACGGCACGATTTAAATAGGCAAACTGCAAAATAAGAGACGAGGGAAATAATCAGAAAGTTGTATTTTTTGTAAATGTAGAGGGAAAGGTACCTCTGGGATTTTGTAAGAAATCAGAAAGATTGCCAAGGCAAAGAAATGGGCTTTCTCCCAATCTGGGTGTATGAAAGGCTAAAAATACAGTTAAATAAACTCTAAAAAAGAAAAAAAATCCTTTCATTCCAAGCTTGAAATTGTAAGAAGAGTAATAACATTATGTCATTCTCTAGATCAGTGTTTCTCAATCTGGGGGAGGGGTCGCAAGGAGGTTTCAGAGGGGTCACCAAAGACCATAAGAAAACATATATTTCTGATGGTCTAAAGCAGGGGTGCTCATTAGGTAGCTCGCAAGCTACTAGTAGATCTTCGGCCCTTTTCCAGGTGATCTTCGGGCCTCACCAGCCGGATGGGGCGCTCCTGTCATGCGCACGCACACCCTGCGCACACGCGCACTCTTGCTGCCGGCTTCCGCTCTCGCGGTGCTTCTTTCACCTGCAGGGCATTGCAGGAAGAAGGAAGCACGAGGCGGGGGCCTCTGGAGGGAGCGCCCTGCCTCTCTCTCGTCCAGAAGCAGCTGTGCAGCCTCCGTTGCCGGTGAGACAGGCAGGGCGGAGCGCTCCCTCTGGATGCCCCGCCTCATTCTTTCTCCTTCCTGCAATGCCCCGCAGGCGGAAGAAGAGCTGCACGGGCAAAAAACAGCGGGAGCGTGCGGCGGCGAGAGTGCGCGGGAGCGCGCGGCGGTGGGAGCAGGTAGATCTTTTGGACTTGGTTGCTTTAAGAGTAGCTCGCATGCTGAAAAAGTGTGAGCACCCCTGGTCTAAAGGAACACCTTTGGCAGAGACGGCTGAAGATCTCTCCGCCTATCCTTCTTTTCCTTTTTGGAAACAGACAGTGAAACCTCCCACCAAAAGCCCTCCTCTGCTGTGATTGGCCAGCATCTCAGCTGGCCTCTCAGCCAAAGGGAGTGCTGTTTCTGAGACTCCAAGCAGAGAAGGGAGAGCAGGTGTGCTCAGTGCATGGCAGCATGGTGCGCATGTGAAAGTGAGGGAGAACATATGAAGTAGGAAGGAGGTTCATGCCAGCGAGTCCCTTCAAGGCATGAGCATTCTGTGTGGAAATATGGCTCAATTCTATCGTTGATGGGGTTCAGAATCCTCTCTGATTGTAGATGAACTACAACTCCCAAATGTCAAGGTCTATTTCCCCCAAACTCCACCAATGTTCACATTTGAGCATATTGAGTATTTGTGCCAAGTTTGATCCAGATCTATCATTGTTTGAGTCCACAGTGCTCTATGGATATAGGTGAACCACAACTCCAAAACTCAAGGTCAATGCCCACCAAACCCTTCCAGTATTTTCTCTTGGTCATGGGAGTTCTGTGTGCCAAGTTTGGTTCCATTCCATCATTGGTGGAGTTCAAAATGCTCTTTGATTGTAGTTGTACTTTAAATCCCAGCAACTGCAACTCCCAAATGACACCCCCCCCCCAACCCCACCAGTATTCAAATTTGGGCATATCGGGTATTTATGCCAAATTTGGTCCAGTGAATGAAAATACATAACGATTCAGAACAGTAGCAAAAAAATACAGTTGTGAAGTAGAAACTAAAATAATTTTATGGTTGGGGGTCACCACAACATGAGGAAGTGTATTAAGGGGTCACAGAATTAGGAAAGTTGAGAAGCACTGCTCTAGATGGCTTCATACTGCAATCTTAAATGAAAGTAGCTTAATGGTTTCTCTCTAAAGTGCTAGAATGGTTTAGCATCTTCATAACTTCAAAAGTTTCCAGACCAAGACCTCAAACCTAAGGATGAAGCTTTGTACATTAAATACCAACCCCATTTGCTTACAGTTAGTTAACAATTCAGAGAGAGAACAGGAGTCAGAAAGAGGATACTTTCCCATTTGGAAATGAAGAGATAAAATTTAGCTAAAGGGGCTGTTCCAAGAACAAGGTGAAAAGAAGGGATTATTCTTTCTCACCTATTTAGGGAGATAGAATAAGGAACATTTAATCCACTCTACTTGCTTCTGGCCAGAAAGTAGATACAGAATAGAACAGAGAATGAGTGCTAGCGCCACAAACACTGGGAAGAAAGGAGGAAGCCAATATAGGCAGATTCTTTCCAAGATGCACAACCAATCTGTTGAACTTTGCAAATAGTAGTAAACTGGTGTTTGGCCAAAGTCGTTTCTTGTCTTCCTGCTCAGTTTCAAGGCTCATCCCAGCTGTGTGTCCCACTGTGGTCACAGAAGCGCTGAACATTGATTGTATAATGTGAAAGATTCTACAAACACACTACTGTCTTGAATGTTTTAAAAATACAGTTTGTACAGTTTTGTAGAAGGAGCCCCCAGTGATGCAGCAGGTTAAACCGCTGAGCTGCTGAACTTGCTGATGAAAAGGTCAGCGGTTCAAATCCAGGCAATGGGGTGAGCTCACACTGTTAGCCCCAGCTAACATGCAAATATGAGCAGCTCAATAGGTACCGCTCCGGCGAGAAAGTAATTGCAATCCATGCAGTCATGCCAGCCACGTGACCTTGGAGGCGTCTACAGACAACGCTGACTCTTCAGCTTAGAAATAGAGATGAGCACCAGCACCCAGAGTCAGACACGACTAGACTTAATGTCAGGGGAAACCTCTACCTTTAGTTTAGTTTAGTTTTGTAGTGTCGAAAGCCACAACATATAATGTAATACTAAAGCTTTGTTTAAGAGCATAGTATGCATCTATCCATAGCAAGCATGCAGTCGTCTATGTATTTCTACCCTGTGTTTACTCCAAAAAGCTAAAGGCAGAATACATTATTCTTTCCCCTATTTTATTCTCCTTCCCCATTTTATCCTCCCAGCAAACCCTGTAAGGGAGGGTCAGACCGAGAGAGACTGACTGGCCAAAGGCTACTTGATGAGTTTCATGGCTGAGTGAAGGCTGGATGTGAGCACACTTCATACACTCAAGAGGCAAACAGGAATTTTAAAGTGAAAGAATGTAGTGTTTGCAGATTCTTTCGCTAAAATTATTTGCTCCCTTTGACATTCCAGCTCAATAGACAAACTAGGTCATAAACATATAATGCACAAGCCAAGGGGTCTACACTGAGCTGGGCCCCAACATCATAGGACAAACAAAGCATTTGTTATCATGGACTTGCTTCCTATGAACTATTTACAGGGCAGAATCTCCAACATTTTAAAGAGTATGACCAAAAACAGAATACAATCAACATAGCAAAAAAAATATTAATGGGAGGAAAAACATACGGGAAGAAGGGCTACAGCAACCTTGAGAGGAGCATGAATATCCTTCCTTCTCTCCATCTCACTGACTTAACTGAATGCAGACTACTTTTGCAACTGAAGTAAGGCAAGGACAAAGGAGGAAAGTGGGAAGGAAAGAGAAGTGGGAAAAAATGGAATAACGGAGAATTAGTCAATGACATTCTGTGGCAAAGGAAGGCAACTGGAGTGTATGCAAAAACATTTTTGACTTGCTCCTACACCGTGACTTCAGTTTAGAACTGTAGCAGGGACTGGACAAGACTGTATGTTTTCTGCACCAAGACGTACAAATATGAGTAGACAAGTTGTGGAAACAAGTCTTTCAGTGTCTGGTGAAGCATAAGCCGACAAGGGCTTGCCAGAGGACAGAGAATGCAACGCAGAGAGAGACTGACATGGGCTGTGATGTGTGCCGTCTGTATTACACAGCAGGGCAGTGTGCTAAGAAATTTCCAAATCACACTTACACCTACCACTCATTTCATACAATTCACACAAGGAGCTGTTTCAAAAAGTGTTCCTTCACACCCATGAATTCAAAGGCCTTCATTTGGACCATGTCTACACTGGCTGGCAAAACGGGGGCTAATCCGGAGCACTTCTGTTCCAGATTGAATCTGGAGGCAGCCACTTGCACCCTTCTGAATCTGCTGCAGTGGTGGGTTGGAGGCTATGCAGTTCAGCTGGGCTGGGACTGCACTTGTGCCACTAGACCAGTGTTTCCCAACCTTTTTTGAGCCGCGGCACACTTTTAACATTAAAAAAATCCGGGGGCACACCACCAACCAAAATGACACAAAATGACACTCTAACACAGTAAGGAACGGCTGGGGGTTGGTGGCCTGCTGGGAACAGCTGCTGGGAGTGCCGAAGCCGGGGAGGGGGCAGAGCCAGGCTGTGCCATGCCCCAGCCCCTACCCCTGACTTCACCTCTCCCGGAAGCTGCTCCAGCCATGAGGGGGCCGTGCCAAGCCAGCGGTGCCAGTGCCAGCACAAGGCGGGCGTGGCACAGTCCCCTCAAGGCTGGAGCAGCTGCTGTGAGTGCCGAAGCCGGGGGAGGGGGCAGAGCCAGGTTGCGCCATGCCCCTCCCCCCCCCCAGCTTCAGCTCTCCTATAGGCCGTGCCATGCCCCGCCCCCTCCCTCCAGCTTCAGCTCTCCTACAGAGGCGGAGCAGGAGCGGTGGACAGGCTTCAGTGGGCGGGCTCCTCCTCCACGCGGCTTCAGCGAGCGATGGGCGAGAGTCATGGTGGGAGTCATGGCGGATTGGAGGCTGGCTGGGGAAATGGCCGAAGGAGGCGGCGCCCTGGTCCCTTCTTCTTTTTCTTCGCCACTGCCCGGCCCTTCCTCCTCCCCCAAGCAGCAGGAGTTCGGCAGGAGGGGGGAGGAAGGGGGGCAGAGAGCTTTTCTCGCGGCACAGCAGGAGGTCCGTCACGGCACACTAGTGTGCCACGGCACACTGGTTGAGAAAGACTGCACTAGACCATCCCCTTCCTTACATTTTACAGAACTACCTATGGAGCACCATGGATGCTCCATAAAGACATTGGCAGAGGCACTTCTGCAGCCAGGATGAAGGAAAGCACCAAACTTCCCACCTTCTTCCTGGTCCTGAGGGTACTTTTGTGATGGAAGAATGGATTAACCTGTATGATTGGGGTCTGGCTGGGGCCTATTAAGGTCTGGCAAGACTGAAGACATCATCCTAAAATTAGAACCTGAACATGGCATTATGGAGGAGGTGAATAAGTCATTAACTCTGGCATGAAAAGTGCTAATGAGAAATCCAGAAGACAACGGACTTGGAAACTTTTGGTGTAAACAACACCTGTTTACATAGTCTAAGGCAATGTTACCTTAAGACCTTAATACAGAAGCTAAACAACATCTGTTCTGGAATTGATGAGGTTCCAGCTAGTCTGAGCTTAATGACAGGTTTTCCAAACAAATATACATAGGCAAGGTCTGTTACACTAGAGCAGGGCTGTCCAACAGGTGTTTTGGACTTCAAATCCCAGAAATCCTAACAGCTGGTAAACTGGCTAGGATTTCTGTTACACTGAACAGCCCTGCTCTAGAGTAAGCAAAACAACGAGGAACAAAACAATTCAATTTTCGATTATATATATGTGTGTGTGTGTGTGTGTGTGTGTGTGTGTGTGTGTATATATATTCTCAAGATATTTCAATATTATGTCATTAATAACTCATAACAGACTCACTGCAACCACTTTGTGGACTTTCACACACATAAGGTACCTCCAATAACCATAACAGAGTTCAAGTGTAGGGGTCCGATACAATTCAGACGCCGCTTTTTCTGGCAAAGGTGCAAGGAGTACTATATCCAAGTGTTCATAAGTCAGTCCAGTGGCTGTATAAATCCATAGTCCTTTTTATTAATGACATAATATTGAAATATCTTGAGAATATATATATCAATGTTTCTAGGGTTGAATACTGTTTTAATTGGAATGATTGTAGATGTGTTGAGGGATTGTATTTTAATGCCTTAATGTTTTAATGGGTTGTGGGGTTTGGGGTTTTACGCTGTTGATGTGGCATCGAATTGTGCCTGCTGTAAGCCGCTCTGAGTCCCCCCTCGGGGGTTGAGAAGAGCGGGGTAAAATCCTGAAATAAATAAATAATAAATAAATAAATAAATATAAAATAATCAAAAATTGAATTGTTTTGTTCCTCGTTGTTTAGGTCAGTCTTTCTCAACCAGTGTGCCGTGACCTCCTGCTGTGCCGCGAGAAAAGCTCTCTGCCCCCCTTCCTCCCCCCTCCTGCCGAACTCCTGCTGCTTGGGGGGAGGAGGAAGGGCCGGGCAGTGGCGAAGAAAAAGAAGAAGGACCAGGGCGCCGCCTCCTTCGGCCATTTCCCCAGCCAGCCTCCAATCCGCCATGACTCCCACCATGACTCTCGCCCATCGCTCGCTGAAGCCGCGTGGAGGAGCCCCGCCCACTGAAGCCTGTCCACCGCTCATGCTCCTCCTCTGTAGGAGAGCTGAAGCTGGGGGGAGGGGGAGGGGCATGGCACGGCCTATAGGAGAGCTGAAGCTGGGGGGAGGGGGGGGCATGGCGCGGCCTGGCTCTGCTCCTCCCCCGGCTTTGGCACTCCCAGCAGCTGCTCCAGCCTTGAGGGGACAGTGCCAAGCCAGCATTGTGCTGGCTCTGGCACCGCTGGCTTGGCACTGCCCCCTCAAGGCTGGAGCAGCTTCCGGGAGAGGTGAAGCCGGGGTAGGGGTGGGGCATGGCACAGCCTGGCTCTGCCCCGCTTCGGCACTCCCAGCAGCTGTTCCCAGCAGGCCACCAACCCCCAGCCGTTCCTTACTGTGTTAGAGTGTCATTTTGTGTCATTTTGGTTGGTGGTGTGCCCCCGGATTTTTTTAATGTTAAAAGTGTGCCGCGGCTCAAAAAAGGTTGGGAAACACTGGTTTAGGTTATCCAAACAAGCAAGTACAACAGCAGCAGCAGCAGAAGCTAAAAGTTCAACATAAGGAGACCCTCTTCGTGAGTAGCATAACAACCGCCCTCCTCATTCCCCAAAAACGTCGAACCCTATCATAACAAGAGGGCCAAACAGGGAAAGGGCCCAGGAAGGGTGAACAGAAGCGGGAGGAAAGAGCTGAAACAGCTGAAGGGGACTAACAAACAACAATATCACCAGCCGGAGGGAAAAAAAAACCCAAGCGGGAAGACCTGATTGCGGGCAGCGGGCAGCTGCGAAGCCTGCTCTGCTCTGCTCTGCAAGGAGGAGGAGGGGAGAGGGGTGCGCATCCACGGGAGCGCGGCGCGCCTGACTCTCCAAACTCTCCAAAACAGTCAGGAGACCAGGAGAACTGTAACTTTCGGCAACTTTCGGCAGCGGAAAGTGGCAGAGAGACAGGAGTGGCGCATACTGAGAGCGGAAAGAGGCGGAGAAGAGGTGAGGAGGCGAGCGGAGGTGTGGAGAAACCGGGCGCGGAAGCAGAGAGACGGGCGGAGGAGGCATAGGAGCGGGGGCGAGCCAGAAGAGCGCCCAAGGCGGGAGAGAAAAAAGCGGCAACGCAGCGCAGACAGCGCAGACACATTGGGGGTCTGCACGAAGCTGGGCAAGGAGAGGACAAGTACAGAGTGGGAAGGGGCCAGAGGGCGACGGAGGAGAGAGGCAGTGTGAGAGACATACTGCACTGTATAGAGACACACAGCGCCCCCAAGGGGGGAAGCGAAACAACCCCAGGAGAGAATAGGGGGATGATACATAAGGCTACATAAACTCAAGATAACTCATCCCACTATACCTATCTCTCAAGCTTATCTGGGGATAAGGAAGATAAGGAAGAAGTGAAATAAGAAGCGAGATAAGACAAAGAACCCAGCTTGGGGATTACCATTTACACCACCTGTCAAGTGGCTGCTACCAGCAACATACGAATATATACCCCCCCTATCCCACACAACCGCCCCCACGAAACTCCAAAAGAGAAGACACAAGACGCAAAGATACATTGATAAGCACGAGCTGGGGCAGGACTTGAGAGACCCAGGTGTTATACCACAAACCACAGGAAAAGCAAAGGAATAATTCATAACGAAAGGGCGAAAGGAAAGAAGGGAAAGATGGAGAGAGGAAAACAAGCCATGAAGGACAATAAAACCCCAGGGAGGAAGGGCTCTGGGACCTCCGAGTTGACCCTAGAAGACCTCTTCCAGGAAATCATAAAAATCTCTAAAAAACAAGAGGAAATGTCAAACAAACAAACAGAACAAGAGAAGCTTATGAAAGAACAGGAAAAAATACTACGGGACCAGGAACAGCTTATTAAGGGCGAAATGCATAAAATGAATGAGGAAATGCAAAATATGAACAAGAATCTTAAAGAAGAACTGGTAGCCATAAAGAGTCAGATGACCAATATGCAGGAGGAACTCAAGTCTATTAAACAGAAGGAATCCGCCCTAGAATTAAGACAAGATAAACTAGAGGACACCCTGAAAAAAAAAGATAACTCGATTGAGTTACTTAATCTGAAAATGAAAGAACAACAAGAACTATGGGAGTATAAAGAAAAAGAACTGCAATTAAGATTCCGAAACATTGAAGAAGAAGAGAAGGAGGACCTAAGAGGGAAGGTAGTCGAACTACTAGCGAACGCAACTCAAACCACGCAAACAGAAGTGGAGAAAGATCTGGACAGAGTATTTAGGCTAACCACGAATTATTCCAAGAAAAATAATTCGATTAGAGACGTCCTAGTCCAATTCAACAGGAAAATAGTAAGAGATGACATTCTTAGACTCGGCTCAGCGAACCCAATAGTCTATAAAAAAGGAAGATCACAATACTAAAGGACCTACCGGCCTACACCTTAGAAAAGAGGAAAAAATATTTCTTCCTCACAAATGAACTCAGGAGTAGAGACATCAAATTTAGGTGGGAAAAGAAAGAAGGTTTGATGATGACGTGGAAAAACAAGAGACATTGGGTGACTACGGAAGAAAGAGCTAGATACTTCTACAAAGAAATAATAGAATCAGGCCAAAACCTGGATTCGGAAGAAGATTCAGGCTCAAGCCTAGAGGAAGGAGAGGAGGAAAGAGGGGCCACAAAACACAAAGTAAAACCAGCGCGAAAACACCAGAAAACAGACCAATCCTGCCTAGGGACACTTACAAGAGCCCAAAAGAAGAAGGAGGACGAGGAGAAAAAAAGGTCATTCTATGGGTATTAAATGTATTGTAAACAATGTAAACGGTTTAAATATCCGAAAAAAAAAGGAACAGAATATTCAATTATCTGCATTCAAAAAAGCCCAGGTTATAGCCCTCCAAGAAACCCATATTAGAAATAATGACATAGCATACCTAGCGTGCAAAAAATTAGGAAACATGTACTACTCAGCGGACACTAAAAGGAAAAGGGGGGTGGTAACATATGTACAAGATAATATAAAAGCGAACTGTCATTCAGGGACCTAGAAGGGAGGATAGTGGGGACCACCATTTGGTGGGAAAATAAAAAGTCCTTATTTGTAACATATACGCCTCAACGGTCCTAAGATAAAATTCCTGAGGCATCTGAAGAAACTTATTGAGAAAACAGAATATGATGAGCTCTTGGTGATGGGAGATTTCAATGGGGTTACAGACAAGACCCTCGATCGCTCGGGGGGGAATAGGAAGGACAAGAACTGTGGACAACTCCCAAAACAAGGGATAAAAATGTTAGACGACCTAAATCTCATAGATGGGTGGAGAGAACAAAACCCAGGAGGAAGAGACTATTCATATTTCTCAAACAGATACAAATCCTGGTCAAGGATTGATATGGTGTGGTCTTCTAGGAATCTATTTACTAACATGGGGGAAATCAAAATAACACCCAAACTATTTTCAGACCATGGAATAATAGAACTCCAGATAGGCCAAAAAGTGCACTCTAGAGTTTGGAGATTAAAAGAGGAATTAATAAGAAAACCAGATGACATTAAAAGATATAGCATAGCTTTAAAAGAATATTTTGAGATAAATACCACCCCAGGAATACCAAACAACACTATATGGGATGCAGGAAAGGCTGTATTAAGAGGACTATTCATACAACATGATATCAGAAGGACCAAGGAAAACCAAAAAAAGGAAAAGGAGCTGCTAGCTAAGATTAAAGAAATAGATTCGGAGCAAAAAAAAAGGATCCCAGAAACAAGGGATTAAAAGACCAGTACGATATGCTACTTAAACAAAAAGAGGCCATGGATATCGAGAAAGTAGAAAGGAATCTTAAATTCCTCAAACTAAAACATTTTCACTATGCAAATAAACCGGGTCGGTGGTTAGCCGCAAAGGTAAAAAAGAAAAAACAAGGCAACCATATAACACAAATCAAAAGCAAGGGAAAAACCCTCTGCGAAAACAAGCAAATAATAGACGAATTTTCCCAGTTTTATAAAACCCTATACAGGAAGGAGGAAACCCCAAAAGAACGGGTACAAAAATATATAAGTGAACAAAAACTAAATAAAATCTCAGAGGCCGAAAGAGCAGAACTAAACAAACTAATAACTAAGGAAGAACTAGCTAAGGCAATAAGCGAATTAAAAAATAACAAAGCCCCTGGGCCCGATGGGTTCACAGCCCGGTATTATAAAGTATTTGAAGAGGAACTGTCACCAACTCTGCTAACAACAATGAATGACATACTTGATAATAAACCACCACCCAGCTCTTGGAGCACAGCTTCCATTGTAGTGTTGCATAAAGAAGGTTCAGATAAATCGGAGGTGAAAAATTTTAGACCTATATCCCTCCTTAACACCGACTATAAAATATTTACAAGCATACTCTCAGAACGGTTCAAACAATTCTTAGACAAATGGATAAACCCAGACCAAGCTGGATTCCTTCCTGGAAGACAGCAAAGGATAACGTCAGAATACTCATTGACGCAGTGGAATATTATAGAATAAATATACAGAAAAAAGTTGCTTTTCTCTTTATTGATGCCGAAAAGGCATTTGATCGGCTAAATTGGGATTTCTTTAAATTACAATTAAGAGAATTGGACATGGGGTATCACTTTCTCAATGCGATTGATGCCATCTATTCAAAACAACAGGCGAAGTTAATGATAAATGGGGTACAATCAGAACAGATAAACGTAACAAAAGGAGCACGTCAAGGTTGCCCTCTGTCACCCCTTCTATTTATTTTCTGTCTGGAACTTCTATTAGAAAACATTAGGAAAGATCCGAACTTAAGAGGAATCTCAATAAAAAGAGAATCCATAAAAGTTAAAGCATTTGCAGATGATCTCGTCTGCATAATAGAAGAACCGCTAGAAAATATGGAAAAATGGCTTGACAAATTCGAGGAATTCGGTCTGGTGATGGGATTTAAAATAAACAAAGAGAAAACAAAAATACTATCCAAAAACTTAGGGAAAGGGGAGAAAGATGAAATTGAAAAGAGATATGGAATAAAAGTAGTCGCCAAATTTAAATATTTAGGAATAAATATAACTATGAATAATATGGACTTAATCAAAAACAACTACGAGAGGACATGGTGTGAACTGAAGGGCAAATTAAACAAGTGGAAATACCTCAATCTGTCACTATTAGGAAGGATTTCGTTAATAAAAAAATGAACTTGTTACCGAAGATGATTTTCCTTTTTCAAAATATACCTATCATTTTCAATGGAAGGTTTTTCCACAATTGGAACAAAGAGGTAAGAAAGTTCATTTGGAATGGGAAAAAACCCAGAATAAAGTGGATAATCATGACGGACAAAAGACAAAGAGGGGGCTTCGGAGTGCCAGACTTAAAAATATATTATGAGGCCTGCGCCTAGATTGGGTGCTAGAATGGGCAAAACTAAGTAACTCAGCCCTACTTAACTTAGAGGGGCACGATTTAAGAGTAGGGTGGCACTGTTATATATGGTATAATAGGGCCAACATCGAAAAAAAAAATTTCAATAACCACTATATCAGGAAAACTCTACTAAAAATTTGGAATAAGTACAAGGGAAGACTATTGTATAACAAACTATTGGAGTGGCAGACGGAGGAGGAAAGAATCAAGACATGTATGATCCAGTGGGCCCAAGACATCGGCCACGCAATCCCCCTTAACCTATGGGAAAAAATATGGAATAAACACTGTAAATACACGTATGCATATGACATGAAAGAAAATGCAATGAAGATGTTCCACCGGTGGTACCTAACACCGGCAAAACTAGCCAAATATAAGGAGGGTGGTAGCAACAAATGTTGGAAATGTAGAAAGGAAATAGGGTGTTTTTTCCACATGTGGTGGAACTGCTATAAAGCGAGGAAATTTTGGAAAGGGATCCACAGGGAGATAAAAATATGCTGAATTTGACCTAGAGTTTAAACCTGAAATGATGTTATTAGGTTTAATTGACTTTGAATTAGAAGAAAATAAAGAAAAACTCTTTATATATTGCATAACAGCTGCGAGGATGACATATGCGAGGAGATGGAAGGATAACGATATCCCGGGGCTAACTGACTGGAGAAAGAAACTTGTGGATATAATGAACATGGACTCACTCTCGTTTGCCCTATCAGAGGAGAGACATAGAATAAAGACGGATTGGTCTCCCATAATAACAAATATGGACAAAGCTAAATGGAAATGGACAACCGATCCATAACTATTTCACCGGATGGTATATGTATAAGTAAGCATAAACCCTACCTGGTCCACCCAGAGGAGGTTCGATTAGGTGTTACAAGACGACATTGTGCCCATATTTCTTTTGCAGAGATGAATATTGAATATACAATTGGGGGACTTAGAGAGAGGAGGACGTACTCATTGTTCTTTTCTTCTGTTTGTCGTGCTGCAGGTGGGGGGGGCGGGGGGGGGGTTTTGTTGGTGTTATTGTATTTTATTTCATGCAGCACATGTCGCTGCGTCTAGGTTCTTGTATCACTTTGTAAATCAATAAAAATCATTATTAAAAAAATATGTATGCGAGTAAATGCTGAGTATATATTATGTTTCCCTTTTTTTCTGTATAACCAATACTTTATAGCTATTTATAAAACCAGTGCTGGGTCTGTGTGTGTACGTACTCCTTTCTCTGAAAGTGCCGGATACTCTGTCCCACTGAAAACAGATTAAAGAACATTCTTAAGGTTCAAAAAGTATTCCTAACATCTTTGCCGATATCAGTATGGGAGGCTTGTAACAGCCACAAGCTCACGAGGGAGGATCTTTCTAGCTGACTGGGACCAGCAACTATTTGTCCCTTTCCCCCTATGCTGATAAGTGCAAAGGAAAGGTGATGGCAGCAGTGCTCCATGTGGACAGGGACTGCTCCAAATTGGATCCAGTCCTGGTGTACACACTGCCCTAAAGCCACTCCAGAGTTTTGAGCAAAGCAAACTCCAGGACACCGCTGTCTTACTAAAATAACTTGAATGCAAACAACAAGTTTTATGTTCAATTGAGAAGTCCCCTTTTAGGTCCAAGAGAGAGAGAGGATGCTATGATCACTTCCACTAACATCCTTACTCTTATGACCATGCTGACCTTTTGCAGCCAATGTTGATGGTAAATGCTATTGGGAAAGTAGAAAGAAGAAAGTCTTCAGGCTTCCTCTCCCTAGCAGCACTTCTCTTGACAATGTCACAATACAAGATGTGTGTGTGCATGCAACAACTTAGCACCCCTAGCTATTGAAGACCCTCGAAAATTTGCTCCAATTACTGTACATCATTGATAATGCAGTTTTCCTTTCATCAGTACACTTCAATATATAAGAGCGATTCCTTGGGGCGATCCAGCTGAGATAGGTCAGAACTTGTCACTTACCTTTATCCCAGGAGCTTCCACAGCAAACAGAATGATGGCTAGACACTGTTCCCTGTAAATGAGGAAGCAATCACTACAAAGAGCAAAATACATAAGACTTCTAGGTGTGAGAATATCGCAGTTTTGAGCCAAATATGCAGACCTGTATGTCCCTGCAATTGGAAATCACAGATTTTTAAAATCTGGGTGTGTTCTCAGGTTTTAGATGTTTGTTCCTAATTGGTGGGTTCCTTAAAAAAAAAGGGTGACACTTGAATAGAAGGAAAAAACTTTCTGTGCCAGAAATTTCATGAAATGTGTGGAGGGCACATTTTATCTGGCCAGGAAAAAGAACCGAACTTTTTGCAGTGATTTACTGCAGTGATTCTCCACATATCTGCATCTTGAGGTTTCTTTAAAACTGCCCAAGTTTCTGACGGAAGTCCTGCAGCAGGAAGTCCTGCGGAAGTCTTGGGAACCTCTACATCTCACAACAAAGCATCAAGTCTGGACAATGGAGGCAGAAACAGATCTGTATGTAGACCTCTTCTGAAGTCCCGGGGTTTTTTGCCCTGTTTAAAACCCGTGATTTAGTGCTGTCTGGAAGCACCCTTGGATACACTGCTCTTGGTGGCTTTTAAAGAGGTCAAAATGGACCTTCCCTCAATGGGAACAGTGGAAAGTATCAAACAGTCAGATAAAGGTAAAGGTTTTTCCTGACAACAAGTCCAGTCATGTCTGATTCTGGGGGCTGGTACTCATCTCCATTTCTAAACCGAAGAGCCGGTGTTGTCTGTTGAAACCTCCAAGGCAGGCCTGGGCACCCCTGCCCTCAGGTGTTTTGGTTTTCAACTCCCACAAGTCTAACAGTCTACTGGCTGTTAGGTTGTGGATCTCAATTTCCAAAACACCTGAAGAGCCGGTGTTGTCCGTTGAAACCTCCAAGGTCATGTGGCCGGCATGACTGCATGGAGTGCTGTTACCTTCCCGCCGGAGCAATACCTATTGATCTACTCATATTTGCATGTTTTTGAACTACTAGGTTGGCAGAAGCTGAGGTTGACAGCGGGAGCTCACACCGCTTCCCCAGATTCAAACCTGAAACCTTTTGGTCAACAAGTTCAGCAGCTCAGCGGTTTAACCCACTGCGCCTCCAGGAGTTCCTCAAACAGTCAGATTAAGACTAAACTAAAGCACACACATTTCAAACTCATGCTACTAAAATGTCACATCAAAGGGAACCCTGCTGTTGCATGAGTGTTTTTTAAATTAGAAAATCCTTGAAGGCATTATTTTTATTCCTAGTCTGAAGGATCTCCAGGCTCATTTAGACTACTAAGATCTGTTGACAGAAAACTTGAAAGGGGGTGGGCAGGAGATGAAAAATTTGAAAACAGACTTTTGACCTTTAATTTCTGCTGTTGCCAAAGGACAAAGATTTGTCATATTTTCCTTGCTTTACTGGCAATGAACAGTTTGCTCCCTATAAATCTAGGGACTCAGCTTGAAGAATATATGCGTTTTGATTCATTACACCAGGTAGGAAGTCTGTAACGATTGCTGACAGCTGAACTTTCGTGTCCAAGTTAATTTCCCATGGTGCCAGAGTTTCATGTAACAGATACGGGTGTAGATTTACACAGCCTGGGTTTTCTAAGAGACAATCCCCACCACAGAAAATGGAGTATCAAGCTGGAAACAGACACGACAACCATTATTACAGGACTAGGATTCAAAATGGGATCCTTTACCAGATTTTTTTTCCCGTGTCAGGAGCAACTTGAGAAACTGCAAGTCAATTCTGGTGTGAGAGAATTGGCTGTTTGCAAGGATGTTGCCCAGGGGACACCCAGATGTTTTAGATGTTTTACTATCCTTGTGGAAGGCTTCTCTCATGTCCCCTCATGGGGAGCTGGAGCTGACAGAGGGACTTCATCCGCCCTCACCCCGGATTCAAACCTCCGACCTGTACCGAGTGGACCAGGGGTGCCTCAGAGCAGCAAAAGAAGCTGAAGGAGGGAGAAAGGGGCAGGAAGGCAGAGACCCAAAGCCTGAAAAAGTATCTCAGTACCTCAGAGCCGCAAAAGAAAGTACAGGCAGAAAAGGCAGGAAACTGTGAGGAGAATAATTTTACCTCACAGAGCAGTCCCGAAGAATACACTGTGTTGCCAAACATCACCCACACTGTGGATTTCTTTTTTAAAAATATATCTTTATTAAAGAATGCTTTTTTCAAATAAAAGCAGTGTAGAGATTGGGGAACAGAGGGGCAGAAATAGGAATGGGACAGAATATGGTAGGAGTGGAGGGGGTTAGGTGTGGGAGAGGGGAAAAAAGGGAGGGCAGGATAGAAAAGTATAGTCTGAAAGTTAAAAGAGAGAAAAATAAAATTGACTTCCAAAGTCCTTTTTAGGTGGAGTTCTTCCTTTTCCTTAATTCCTTTGCCTCGGGTTGTCGTCTTCCGGTCCTTCTCTACTTTGTTATTTCTATTAAGATACTTCTATATTTAATTTTTTGTTCTTCATATATTCCAGCACTAAAGTCCAATCCATTTCTCTTATAAGGGTTCCCTTATTCCTCGCCATAACGTATGTTAGTCTGTCCATGTTTCTTATGTGTAGAATTTTCATCAGGAGTTTCTCTTCATCCGGAGTGTCTGGTTCTTTCCAGCTTCTTGCGTAGCATATTCTGGCCGCTGTACTCAGGAGAAAAAATAGTTTATCTATGTTGTTTTCCATCTTATTTTCATTCATTCCTAACAAAAAGGTCTCTGGACGCAAAGGTATTTTTATCTTCAACATTTTCTGTAATGTTTCATGGGTTCTCCTCCAATACATTTTAGCTTTTTCACAGGTCCACCATAAGTGGAAATATGACCCTGTCACGATGCACGGACTTGACCGGCCCCTTAATCACACACACAGAGACGGACTGAAGGCTAACTACTTTATTGAATATATAAAAACAGTTCAAAAGGTATATTGTCCATAAAAATAGCAAAAGCAAATCCAAAGGGAAAAAGCAATCAAATGTCCAAAACAACTTGGTAAAATATCCAAAAGACTTGGCAAGGCTCCGCACAGCAATGCGGATTCAGGAACAAGGCAAGGTACAAGATGCAAAACAAGACTTGGTAAGCCACTAGCCAACCTAGCTCCGTGGACCAGCTTCGCTTCACGTCTGCTCAGATGAGACGTGGCCGAAGTACTGAGGATCCGTTCCCACGGATCCTCTACTTAATCTTCATGGCGAGGACCCCGACGCTCTAGGCTTCTCCTTCTCCAATCTGTGGTGCGGGACCTCGGTCTGTCTAGGCTATGAAACCAACCCCTCCTGCTGGACTCAATGCTCCGTCTCCTATCAAAGGTTCGGCCTTGCCTCCCAGCACCTGGGTCTCTATCTCCGTGAGAGCTCTCCTCCCTAGATTCTTCCCAGCCGCTCTCTTCCATGTTTTCACTCAAGGGCTCCTGTGAACCTCTCCCCCCTGGCCGTTCATAAGTTTCGCTATCACTGCTTTCCATTTGCACCTGGTTATCTGTCTCGTCGTAAGGGTCAGGCCAACCTTCATCCCAAGCCAAGCTTTCTGTGGGAGAAGGAGGCCCAGTGATGGGAAACTCTCCTTCTGCTAACCCTTCTAAATCCTCTTCAGAATCCATCTCCGCTGCTGCAGGCCCCAATGCCAATGGGACCCCCGGTCCTGTCCCCTGCCCCCCAGGCACAAACGAGAACTGCTGTGCTACAGACCATTCTGTCTTGCTGCATTTCCAGCAATTGGTGTTCATGTTTTTGTAACTTTTACCAAGTTTCTTCGGGGTCATATACCACCTATAGGCCATTTTAATCCAATTTTCTTTTAGCTCTATGGCATACATGTATTTCAATTTCTTTTTCCAAATTTCTTCCCATCTTCCTCTTTCTATTGTCCTCCCTATATTTTTGTTCCATCTTTTCATGTAATTTTTTCCCTCTTTTTTGTCCTGGTCCCAATCTAGTAGTTTCTTATATATCTTTGTTATTGTTTTTTGTTCAGATTTTATTATTATGTCCCAAAAATTCTTTGTTTCTTGAAAACCTCTCTTTTCATCTTTTACGAAGTATTCTTTCAGTTGTCTATAATGCAGCCATGATATTTTATTGTCTGCATTAAATATTTCTTGTTGGCTTCTTAATTTTATCTCTCTGTTCTCTTTCCTTATTAATTCTTTATATCTTGGCCATTCCTGCCATCCTAACATTCTTAGCTGTGTAGCTTCCAGGGGCGATACCCACAAAGGGGTTTTGTTATAAAATTTGGCTTTATATTTTTTCCATATTTGAATAAGGCTTGACCTTACGAAATGGTTTCTGATTTTTTTCTCCTTCTTTGTCCCTTCATACCAGATATACTTGTGCCATCCGGACCTCAGTTCAATACCCTCCAGTATCAGCAGTTTTTTCTTCTCTAATGTTGCCCACTCCTTTACCCAAACTAGGGTACATGCTTCCGCGTAGTCTTAAGTCTGGGGACGCCAGCCCACCCTTGTTTTTTTTTCTTCCGTTAGGATCTTCGCATTTATTCTTCCTTTTTCCCCCTGCCATATATATTTTAAGATGTCCTTATTCCACTCCTTTAGGAGTTTCTGTCCTCTTATGATAGGAAGATTTTGAAAAAGGGAACAACATATTTGGAAGAATTTTCATTTTCATCCACACTGTGGATTTCTTAAAGTACCAGCAAGAGGATGAAAGTTTAATGGGTCTGTGGACTGAAGTGGGTATTGAAGATGCCAACCCCACGGAAGAAAAGAACACAGCATCTGGGCATAGCTTGGTCTTAGTGACAGACATGGTGAGGTGTAGTCATGTAGGAGAGCTGCACAGTGCCATAGGGGTCGAGGCACAGGCTGAAGAAAGGCACCAGGGAAAGCTAGGGACTCCAAGCCATTGGTCTCTCCTCAGAGAAGCAACGGGGTTTGCTGAAGGGGCCAGGGAGTTGGCTCAGGAGGAAGAAGGAGACAGGAGTAGTAGGGAGTGCCCTAAGCTGAATGATGTGGCAACAGGAGTGGTGCAGGAAAGTACCAAGGAGCCCATCATGGTGGCCAGGGAAGCTAAGGTGCCAGAGACCAAAGACATGGTGGTCAGTGCAGTCTCCACGGTTTGTATTAAGAATAATACAAACTAAATGGCAAAAAGAGAGATCACACACAAGTCAAATAATAGAGAGATTAATGAAGGGGATCAAGAAAATTAAAATGGAGAAATACAAAGAACTGGAAAGGAAATTCACACTGAAATGGCATAGGACCCCAGCTGAATTTTCATATTGTTGGAAATAACAACCTCCTTCAAGCCTTCTCTAGTAATATTTATCAATGATCCTGTTGCTTACTGTCTGTACATATGTTCTAGCATGCAGCTTCCTTTACTCTATGGTTCCTGAGAAGTTATAAAAGGGGCTGCAGGCCACATGATCATGACAGGCAGATGACTACAGACAGACTACTTCAGACCTCAAATCACACACTTGCTTGCTTTTTTGTTGTAAGAGATATCCTGGCGTGTGTGTGTGTGTGTGTGTGTGTGTGTGTGTGTGTGTGTGTGTGTAGGGCACTGAAAAACACTTCTAAAGCTCTGCTGTTTTTATGCACTGGCAAAATCTCTGTTTTCCTAACAGATAACAGGTTATTCAGTCTAACAACTGAAGCCATTGCATTGCATAATTACATCTGGTTGTACAGTAGAGTCTTGCTTATTAAGGAGTTGCGGCATTAAGAAGGTTGAGAAATACTGTGCTAAAAGAAGGTTAAACCCTTCCAAACGAACGTGTACAATTGTCCCTCTTCTTTCATGAGTTTGCACAGACCATTTTTTAAAATTAGGAGAACAGCAGTGTAATCCCATGTGTGTATGTGTGTAACTGCTATGGTCTCAAGGGAAGGAGGAAAGATCCCATTCACCACGTCACGGCCCCTGTAAACCTTGGCTCCTTCTCTTCTTCTTCTTGTATGCCTCAAGTGTCTGCTTTGCCCGGGCAAAGGAAGGAAGGTATCCAGGGAAACAGAAACAAGGAAACAGGTGGATGAGCCAGCCCTGCTGTTCCACACATGCAACATTGCTCTTGGTCCCTTTTGCTATTCTTATGTGCCACATGTTTCTATTGTCCTGATATCTCTGTTCCTTTGCTCTGGCAAAACAGAAAGATGAACAAAACCCAAATCCAAAAGGTAAATGGAGTGAAACATGGGGCCAGCTCCGCCTCTTACTGGATACTACCAATGCCTGTTTTGACCAAACAAAGGAAGGGAAATTCTGAGCAAAATATAAATATGAGGCATACCCAAACAGTTCCTGAGGATGGGAATGACCTAGGAGTTCACACAACAGCCCCAACTTTGAGAGATCTAGAACAAGCTCTTGAATAATCCAAACCACGATTGTGAAACCCACAAAAGCAGAGGAATAACAACTTGCAGTCCATCCCTTTTCTGTAATGGCTGAGATCTAACTAAATGGCATTCCTCAAGGGCAGGGGTAGGGAACCTATGGCTCGGGAGCCAGATGTGGCTCTTTTCATGATTGCATCTGGCTCTCCCATTCCTTCTTTCCTCCATTCTCCCTCTTCCTTCCTCTTCCATTCTTTCCTCTCTCCCCTTCCTTCTTTCCTCCATTCTCCCTCTTCCTTCCTCTTCCATTCTTTCCTTCTCTCCTTCCTTTTCCCTCCCTCTCTCCCCTTCCTTCTTTCCTCCATTCTCCCTCTTCCTTCCTTCCTCTTCCATTCTTTCTTTCTCTCCTTCCTTTTCCCTCCCTCTCTTCCCTTCCTTCTTTCCTCCCTCCTTCCTCTTCCGTTCTTTCATTCTCTCCTTCCTTTTCCTTCCCTCTCTCCTTCCTTCTTTCCACCATTCTCCCTCTTCCTTTCTTCCTCTTCCTTTCTTTCTCCCCCTTCACACTTTCCTTCTCCTTCTCTCCTTCCTTTTCCATCCCTCTCTCCTCTTCCTTCTTTCCTCCATTCTCCCCCCCTCTTCCTTCCTCTTCTATTCTTTTCCCGAAGTCTTCCTTTTCTTCTCCTTCCTTTCTTTTCACTTCCATTTCTCTCCCCTTCTTTCTTTTCTTCTTTTCCCTTCATTGTTTTACTTTTTCCTCACTCTCTTTCCTTTCTTTTCCCACCCTTTCCTTTCCTCCCTTCACATTGCCTTCTTTTTTCACCCTCCTTGTCTCTCTCCTTTTCTTTTCTTCCTTTTCCATAGTTCATTCTTTTTTCTTTCTTCCTCTCCCCTTCCCCCTTTATTTCTTCTTTCTTTCTTTTCCCCTTCCTTCCTTCTGTCTTCTCTTCCTTCCCAGAGTCCTGAGCATGCCTTTTGCAGAGCCAGGTCAGAAGTGTCCCGTCATTCTGCTGGGGGAATCCTTTTCTCATAGTATGTACGTATATACTCACATTTAGTTGAATTCAGTCTTAAAATATATTATATATATTATATGGCTCTCGCTGAAATAAATTTTCAAATATTTTGCTTTCATGGCACTCTGAGTCAAAAAGGTTCCCGACCCCTGCTCAAGGAGGACTCTGATCTTTTTGTTGTATACAAAGGAATCCTGTAGCATCTTTGAGATCGTAGCGCTCTGTGCATTTTCTTTTTATTAGTAACTAAAAGTAACATCATGAAAACAGGAAGACAATTGATACTGTAACTATAAGCAATTCCATTTTAAATTAAGTTTTAAAATTCTGAGAGCATATTGTATCCATGTATTATGGATCAGAAGAACTCATCCAGAGGAAGGCAACACAGATGGCGAGTCTCGTAAGAAAAAGGTGAAGGAAATCAGTTTGTTTAGCTTAAAAGGGGGAAAATTAAAATGGAGGTATGAGCAATCAGTAATTTTCCCACTCCTGATAGCTTTCCACTCAAGAAAATTTTACATGGCACAAGTATATAAAATAGGGATACAAATCAAACATGGTAAATCCTGCATGTTGCTGCTAACGAATTTGTGTAAATAAGTAAAACAGGCACTAGGTGGTCTCCTACATAAATTCTTCATGACCCCAACACTGAGCAAAGGGGACCCCATTGAGGGTCAGCAATGATTTAGACTGCCACATTTCTACAGCCACTGCAGAGGTGGGAAGGAATCCAGACTGTCCAGACTGGCAGCACTTCTGCTCTTGTCATCACCGGTGCCAGCCAACACAACATGGCTCCTGTCAGTCACTCACTGCCTGGAGTGACATTGGCCACAGTGCCAGAGCAACGTGGGAGGGGACAAAGGAGGAAACATCCCATCTTTTCCCCTTCTCTGATCACCTTGTCACTTCAGCAAACATCATTCCAGGGAATGAGCAACCAACACAAGCCGTATCACACGCACTGCCCACCACAGTGGTGAGTGCCATGCTGTGTCCCCAAGCCACCCGCCAAGCCTGCAAGAAGTTCTATCACATGGCCCCAAAGTCATGGTTTGATATGGGTTCTTGAGGAAAATTCAGGGCAACCCATAATCTTGGTGTTGGAGACCTGTACACAGAATCTCTGTTACTGCAGCTGCTCTCCATCTCATCATCAAAGTCATAAACAGCAATCAGTCCAACAAAGCAATGCATACAAATAATACAGAATTATTTTCAAGAGTCAAAGCGAAGCCATCTCACCAACTGAAGTATAGTCCAGTCACCAAAGTCAGTCACCAAATCTAACATTCCATCCAAGAGTTCAACAAAGATTCCAGCTGTAACACTTCCACAAGGTTGCTCCCAGCAGACTATCAGCTCCAGCCTCCAGTGATTTAGGCCACTTTCGAAAGTGCTCTCACCTGTTGGATCCCCTCTGAACCAACCAACTAGATCTCCTTGGTTGGATGGCATTAATCCTTAATTACAGCCTTAATAGCTGGAATGCTTAACTCCTGGTCTGCTTCCTACAGTTCCCAATCCTGCCCTAAGGAAAGTGCCTCTTCTGCCTCTAGGGCCTGTAAAAATGACTTTTGCGAGACCTTCAATGGTACCTTGGCTCACAAAGTCCGCTGGTACCCCAAAGATTGCAGTCTCTGTGTGAAGGGAGACCTTCCTATTTACTGTAATCTTTGGCTGAAAGCTTCAGGTTGGCTTTGTAGGTGGACAAAGGTGCTTTGTCTCAGCATGGATGGATTTCCATGCACGCCCATGTCGCTTCTTTCATGCAATGGCCAAAGAGAGGAAGTCCTGCCCCTCAGATGACCTCAAAAAGGGGAGGAGTTAGGGTGGTGACATCACCTTGGCACCAAACACAGTCCCTCCCACCAAGCCCACATGGCTGAGGACAAAGGAATGCAGGTAAAGGTAACCAAGTCCATGATGCAGTATTAAATAAGCCCCGTGCGGGCATAACAGTGCCTCTACTCTCCTGAGGCTTCTGGTCCTGTTCCGCAGGGGTAAATTCCTCAGTGCCAGGCTGCCACTCTCTGCTTGCCCCCGATTCAGATGCTGGGCAAAGTTCACCTTCATCTTCGCCCTCAGCACTAGCTCTGACACTTTGTTAATGTGGTTCCAGTGTCCTTAGCCTGGTGCTTAGAGTGGCTTATAGGTCTTTTTCTGAATGCACAAAGATTATGTTATCGTTAGCATATTGGAGTTCTATAACAGATGTTGTTGTGACCTTGGCTTTGCCTTTCAGTCTGCTGAAGTTATCTGTCTGATAGATGATTTTCACTCCAGTGGGAAGCTTCCATCAACAAGATGAAGTATCATAGCAATGAGGATGCCTGCCATAGATGCAGGCGAAACGTCAGGAGAGAATGCTTCTGGAACATGGCCATACAGCCCAAAAACACACAACTATAGTACTTGTGGAAAATATGGTTGGGGCAATAACACTTCCCTGTTTGACTCCTAATTCCACGTTAAATGGGTCACTTTGGGAGCCATTACTGTCCACCAGCTCAATAGCATGGCACCAATGGGGAAGAAAAGAAAGATCCACAAATACACCGGGAATGTGGCACAGCTGGCTAAGTGTCAGCTGCATAAGATCTCGCTGGCGAGTAGGTCATGAGTTCGAGGCCTGCCTGGGTCGAGGTGGGTGCTCGACCTTAAGTGTAGCCTGCTGTCTACCTTTGCAGCCCGAAAGACAGCTCATTTGTCAAGTAGGAGATAACGGTACCACATTAAGTGGGGAGGCAAATTTTGACTGATTTATGAGGCCATAAAGAACTCCAGGAATTGCTGAGGAATGCGGAAGAACAACAAAGGGATGCTGGAAGGAAACGTTGAGAGAGATGAAGAGTGCGTCCCCTGGTGTTCAGAAGTTTGCCTCTGTTTGTCTATATATGTTTAAATATGTCTAAATATGTCATATATGTTGTCTCTATATGTTGAACTGCAGGGATTGTCTGCAAGTATGTGTACTGTAATCCGCTCTGAGTCCCCTTCGAGGTGAGAAGAGCGGAATATAAATAAAGTAAATAAATAAATAAATAAAAACTGTCCATTACAAATGGCTTGAACTACTTTACATTGGAGACAAAGGCAACAGTTTCTAAACTTGTTGGATCAGCAGTATTTTTAATAAACAAAAATAAAACCCCAGAAACTAGATATAAGTATTACAAGGAATGAATGCTGATTAGAATTATCCTATATTAAAACCAAGTAATGTTATTCTATGCTTGGCCACTCCCAAGTAAGCCTCATTCATTCTTTGGAATCTATTCCCAAGTAAAGATGCTCAAAATAGTAGCACAAACCTTTCCAGGAAACAAGTTATAAGTTATTAATTTTCTTTCCAAAGCTTGACTAGTGTAGGATGTGCCTCCAGACTTGTCATATTACCATGTCAAATCATTAAATACGTTGTCCATCTACAAAAGTCAGCTTATTTGCAGACTTCTGATTTCATTAGCCCTGTCCCCGTTTTGCTTTCTCGGCAACAAATTGCTATGAATATTTCAGATTTAGTTTTATGAATCAGAAATACACAAGTCATTATCAATACAACCGTCTGTGGATCACAATAAATGGAGGGCAATGACAGACTCAATGATTTCAAAGTGGGGGAAACTGACGAGACTAGGCATCTTACTTGGGTGAACATGTCTCCACAATTAGAGTATATATTCTGCATTATTTTATTTTAGTGAGGGAAGAGGTATTGTATTACTATGATTAAACAATACTGGCTGAAAAGTCAGGTTGATCCTGGCATTTTTAGGTCATTCCAATGTACAGTTTGTGTGTGTGTATGCGTGGTTTTTGCAACATGAATTAGGACACTAAAAATCTTTGAAGTTCCAAGTCAGCACTGTAGGCCAAACTTAAAATATTCCCTCCGTCAATAAATGAAGATATACATTCTGAATGGCATTGCTTGTGTTGTGATGCAGATGCCAATTAAAGCCAAACACAAGAGTAAAAGGAAATAAAGAGTTTATTGTACAAGAAATGGGAATGGGACTAACAAAAAACTAGCCTAACCAGGCAAAACCCCAAAAACCCACGGAGAAGCCCAAAAATTGCGGAAGGAATGATCAAAAGCAAACTAAAGACGTCATCTGCGGGTTGAGCCAATAGCGTAGTCGAAAACTGGTCCGGAGTCGTGGGCAGGAGAAAGACGGAGAAATGAGGAGACAATCCAAGGTCCACAGGAGAGAAAGTCCAGCAGAGTTCAAACCCCGCCACAAGGAACACACGGCTGTAGGAGTAAACTGGATCAGGAACACGATGCAAGATATCAGGATACCAAACAGGATTCAACACAGGATACCAAGAACAACTCCTTGCTCGCCGCAAGGAAACTCCCCAAACAAGCCCACATTAAATAAACCTAGAGATCAGACTCGCCCGAAGAGGACAAATCCCCCTGCTTCTCTCACTGCAGCTGAAACCCTTTGTGAGTCCCTGCAAGATCCCCAGCATTTTTCAAAACTTAGCGTATCCCAATCATTCCCTGGGGTTTCAGAGGGCCACTCATTATCACTATCAAACCCCAGAAAAGTATCACTACTGGTGGCTGCATCACACACATCCTGAACCTCTTTTACTTGAGTCCAGTCCAACTCAGTAACACTTTCTTCTGACGAGCTTTCCCCATCCCTGAGAAAACCCTCAAAGGACTCAGAGTCAGCAGGGGCCATGAAGATTTGCCGTACTCTCTTCCTTTGTGCCAAACTTTCCCTGCTGGAATCACTTGCAGCCCTCTTTCTGCCTGCTCCAGCGTTTAGGTTACTCTCAGCCCCACCCAGTTCCATACTACACTCAGACGCTGTAGATTCAGCATCCTCCTCAGCCCTACTCACAGGCAGAGCTGCGGGCTCAATCACAACAGTTTGGCGGTGCAATTTTCAATGATTTATTTTTAAAAGAACTCATGAAGTTCTATCAATGTCAGTCAAGATTAATATTCAAGTTGTATGTATAAAGTTGTTAAATGACCTTTTCTTTTGTCTGATTTGTTTAGCCAAAAGTGGGAGATATTTCATCACTGGTCAGACAACACTTCTTTTATGTGTTTATGTGGATACCAAACATAGAGACAGGAGAGAAATGCTTTCAATGCAAAGAAAGAAAGAAAGAAAGAAAGAAAGAAAGAAAGAAAGAAAGAAAGACACAGAGAGAGAGAGAGACAGAGAGACAGACAGACAGACAGACAGACAGACAGACACCTGAGATTTGTAGCTGAGTTGGGTACTCCAAAAATGTGCTTTTTGCCTTGAAAGCTTTAAAAGCCAGTGGTTTAAGGTGCTTACCATGTTCTTCATTCTCACCTGTATATGTACAGATAAATAAAAATTCCAAAGCAACACAATGGTTAAGGTCAATGGCATCCCAGTTTATAGTAAATAAAATGCAGTGTCTGGCCACTCACTCCCTTTTTCTCCAATGGACTTGACCTGCAGCTACAGGGGGGCGGGGGTTCATTAAAGATTTTTCCTGATCCGCTTCTGTTTATCACATGATGCTGAAACTGCACACGTGTAATGATATAAGTCTCTATAGGTTACGTGTCGATTTACAACTCAGAACTGATAATGTTCTTGATTTTACAGGTGCTGAAGGGGTGTGAGGTTTGATAATGGACCCAGAGGAATACAGACCAGTCGTCAAGTTCCTTTACTTGAAAGGCTGCACAGCAAAGGAGACATTCAATGAGATGAAAGAGGTTTATGGTGATGATTCCCCTTCATATGATGTAGACAAGAACTGGCATCATCAATTCAACTGTGGTCGGACTTCCGTGCAAACAACTCCAATTCCAGGGCAACCCCACTCTGCTATTGCTGTGTAACCATTCGCCACCTAGCCTAAAATGTCAAGATTATGGTGGGGTCCATAGAAAAAAATCATCCAAGACCATCTTCATATGCATAATGTATCCACTCGATGGGTCTTTCGGCTGCTCGCACCTTTCCAGAAGCAGGAATGAGTTGAATGCTTTCAGGCACTATTGACGATGTGCCATGGAAACCAGGAGAACTTTTCAACAGACTGATCACACTGGGTGAAAGCTGGGTCCATCACTCTGATCCTGAGACTAAAGTCCAGTTGATGCAACCTGTCGACTTCTCAAGTGAGGTGTTTACAGATGCTTCAAAAGATGAGAGAAGTGTGCGTCCCTAGGTGGCACTTATGGAGAAATGGGTTGTTTTTGCCCAGATGTTTTACCATCCTGTGGGAGGCTTCTCTCATTCACTGCATGGGAAGCTGGAGCTGACAGACGGGAGCTCACCCCGCTCCCCGGATTCGAACCACCGACCTTTCAGTCAGCAGTCCTGCCAGCACAAGGATTTAAGCTATTGCGCCACCGGGGGCTCCGAAAGCTGAACTGGGAGGTTTTTTTGGGGGGTTGCCTGAAAAATGCAATCTTGGGGATTGAACGCAACATACTGAAATATGGAGGTTTCTACACCCCTTTTTTATTTTGACAGGAAACGAGACATGGAGAAGTATTGTTTATAGAACAGAACAAACTAAAGAGGGATAATATTATATGTCCATGTAAAATAATAAGCTAACAGCAGCACTTAATTTTGTAGGGCAATAACTGGCTGCATTTAATGTAATATTAAAAAGAGCAAACCATTTGGAGGTTCTCTTGCATAAGCATCACGATAAGTGGGTGCTAGAAACAATATCATACAAAAGCTGACTGGCACAACCTGGGGATCACATCCAGATACAGTGAAGACATCTGCCCTTGCACTTTGCTACTCTGCTGCTGAGTATGCATGCCTATTGTGGAACACATCTCACCAGACTAAAACAGAGGATGTGGCTCTTAATGAGAGCTGCCTCATTACCACAGGATGTCTACGCCGCACACCACTGGAGAAATTATACTGTTTAGCCGGTATTGTATTGCACCACCTGGCATCCACCAGGAAGTAGCAGCCAATAATGAAAGGACCAAGGCACTGACATCTTCAGCCCCATCTCCTGTTCGCATATCAGCCAGCACGCCAACACCTTAAAATGGTTTTCTAAGATCTACAGAGATAGTTGCAGGAACACCTCAGCAAGCAAGAGTCCAAAAGTGGCAGGCTAAAACATGGCTAATACCAAATGAGAGACTCTTCCCTGGGCACACAGAAGACTGGGCGACTTGGAAGGCACTGAACAGATTGCAGTCTGGCACCGCGAGATGCAGAGCCAACCTTAAGAAATGGGGCCACAAAGCAGAGTCCACGACATGCGAGTGCGGAGAAGAGCAAACCACAGACCACCTATTACAATGCAACCTGAGCCCTTCTTATAGCAACATCAGAGGCACTCCTAGTGCACAGCTACTGGTCAAAGGACATTTAATATAATGCCAAGTTTTTAAACTTTGTGTTTTTAAAATACATTACAACTGTACCCTTGGCTCCCTTCTGATATGATAAATAAATAGCATCACGATAGTGAATGGGAGCTGTACAGGAGCATTCCAACAGATGCCACTTATTGCTCCAGATGCTTAAAAGTAAAACAATGTACATCTGTCAGTTCTAAAAATGCAGGATGACAGCGACGGACTCTATCTTTCAAGTCCTGTTCTCTGCTCATTTATAATATATAGACTCTTCCAAAAAAAAATAAGACAGGTTGTGCTCCTTTCCCAGACAGCTTACCTTTTCAGACCAGATAAAATAATATCACTTTGTCACATACCTCTCTTTGCTGTCTGCACTTAAAACTGAAGTGGCTTAAAAAAAAAAGGCCAGGAAACTAAAAGCAAATAGAAGTATTTCCAGACAATAATACTTTGGCTGTCAAATATCTCAGGAGAATTCGTTTCCAACCACAAGAGGCATTCAGTGGAACAAATCAGAAACAAATCTACTCAAGCTACAAATAGGAATATTGCAAAGGATTGTTGATGAAATGTAAGGAGGGGGAACTTATTTTCTTCCTTAACTTAAATTCCACATAAAATCCATTTTATTTGTATAAAATAGATTTTATTCAAACCTATTCAAAAATGGGATTTGCATAAAACAAATAGAAAAATTCTTAATGCACGAAATATACCACTGTAGCAGCCCAGTTCTCTTTTGTGCCTGGGGGGCAGGGGGCAGCACCGGGGGTCCCACTTGCATTAGAACCAGCCGCAGCTGAGGAAAAAATGGAGGAAGGGGTTATTGAGCTAGCTGGGCTTTCCTCTCCCACAGAGAGCTTGGCCTGGGATGATGGATGGCCGGACGGCTATGAGAACTGGGAAGGTCAGGCTGATTCCGAAAGTGCTGATAGCGATGATTGTTATGAGAAACCGGGTGGGTACGGATCACAGGAGAGAATTTGGGAAAACATGGGCGATGAGGCCATGGAAGCTGAAAGGGAGTTAGACTCTCATGAAGATAGTGAGCCAGGTGCTGGGAGGCAAGGTCGGAGCTTTGATAGGAGACGGAGCATTGAGTCCAGCAGGAGGGATTGGCACCGCAGCCTAGAGCGCCAGAGAAGCGCTAGATCCCGTAGCACAGATTACCGCCGAAGCCTAGAGCGTCGGGGGCCCCGCCGTGAGGTTTAAGTATAGGATCCGTGGGAAAGGATCCTCAGTAGCTCGGCCACTTCTAATCTAAGCGAAGTGAAGCGAGCGAAGGACCACGGAGCCAAGTGCCGACTCGTGCCTTGCCAAGAAGTTTCTTGGACCCTGATTGAGCTTTGCCTTGTTCCTTGATCCGCTTGGATTTGCGGAGCCTTTGCCAAGTATTTTGCCAAGACTTTTGCCAAGACCTTTGCCTGTGGATTTACTACAGACTCTTTACTTTGGACTGAACTTTTCTATATTTGATGGACAATTACCTTTTCATCTGTTCTTTATTCTTCAATAAATAGTTAGCTGATTATCGTCTCTGTGTGTGTGATTAAGGGGCCGGCCGAGTCCTTGCATCGTGACAACCACAGATATTAAAAGAATAGTAACAAATGGAAAATGAAAAGTGAGAAATGCTCTGTAACAGATGGATTGTCAACATTATACTATAAGACTTTAGAGTTGCAAAAGATTTTTGATATAATCTTGGAAGGGGAGAAAATACCAGAGACATGTGAAACAGCATCTGTAATATTAATTCCTAAAGAAGGTCAAGACAGAACAAAACCAAGTATGGTAATTATAAACCAATTTCACTATTACGATAAAAATTACTATAAAAATTACATCTATTTTGGCAGGGAGAATCAGTTATGATTCTTGGGACAATTGTTTTCTACCTAAAAAGTAACAATGAAATAACATAAGATATGCATTGGGCATGACTAAATATCTGGAAACACATAATGAAAAGCAAGCGACTTTGATATTCCTTGATGCAGAAAAAGCATCTGAAAACTTAAACTGGGACTTCTTGTTTCTAGTAATAGAAAAAAATGAATTTGGGACACAAATGTAAGACTTGGATAAAACCAAGTCACTAGAACTACAGGAAGCCCCCGAGTTATAAACAAGATAGGCCCTGTAGGTTGGTTTTTAAGTTGAATTTGTATGTAAGTGCATTTGTATATAAGTCAAGGAGCATCTCTATGCTATAGAATTAATGCCACTTAAGAGCCCTTATTTGCCCTGTGGCTCATTGCTATGGGATCCTAGGGGATGTAGATGTACATGGTCCTTAGCCTTCTCTGCAAATAATGCTGCTGCTTCATCAAACCCTAACTTCCAGGATTGCATAAAATTGAGCCATGTCAACTGAGTCAGTGGGCAGTTCCACATAGACCTGTAACCCGAACCCAATCGGGTTGAAAAAATTCAATTGGGTGCAGGTTAGTGTCCACACACCATCCCCAACACCCACACTTTCCTGGGGGCAGTCCAGGTGCAAAGTCAGGCCTTCCGGAAGGACATCCGGACACAAAAGAACCCCCCCCAGAAAAGCCCTAAAAAGTAAAAATAACTGACCAGCCACCATTAGACCTTTTATGCTACATATGTTGATGGGGGTTGTTATTATAATTTCATTGGACTTGTTCTATACTTTTGTACAGTTCTTACCTGTTGCATATTATATGTGTACCCTGGAGTGTCTTGAAAGCCGCCCGAGGCCCTTCAGGAAGATGGTGGTGGAATATAAATAAAGTTTATTATTATTTTTATTATTGCAGCACACTTCTGGAATGTATCAATTAAGCGCAAGGAGGCCAGGAGGCAGGAGCTATTTGTCCCCCTTCCTTGCACGTACTTGGTAAATTCCAGGAAGTGTGCCACAAGGCCTAATAGAGGCCTTATTTTTAAAGGGTTTTTTAAGGAGGGGGGGAATTGGGGAGGGGTTGTGAGCCCTCTCAATCTTTTGATTCAGCCCAGAAAACACGAGGGGATTGTCTGGACTCCCCTCTCAGAAGTCCAGACAGTGGCCATAGTGGGTTCGACCTGCAGCTTTAAAGAAGGTGCGGACTGAACCCACTATCTAATTAATTTGGGACAAAATTGTGTTTTCCTGTTTTGTCTTGAATTAATTCATTTTTGTGTGGGGCATCATTTAGACACCCCCCACAAAAACACAGAATCTCACGAGATCTACAGAGACACTCGCTGGAACACCTCAGCAAAAGCCAGAACCTCAATCGATGGCTGATACCACATGAAAGACTCCTCCTGGGCACACAACTGGGAAACCTGTAAGGCTCTGAACAGACTGCGCTCTGGCACCACGAGATGCAGAGCCAACCTTAAGAAGTGGGGCTACAAATGACCTACGCTAAGTTATGGGGTAAAAACCTCTAAATTTGGACCAATGGCGAGAAAAAATGTCAGATATCAGAGATATGGACAAACTAACCTTCTTTTTAAGACAAAGTAATGGAAGTTCAGTGAAATCCACAGACTGGACTCCATTTGATGAATATAGATCGCAATCAAATGTAAATTCAACTTAAACAAGAGTGTTATCGTAGTAAACTAGACTAGAAAAAAGTATAAGGATAGTAGTCAATGATTTAATATAAATCACATTATAAAGTGTTATTGATATTTATACTAATTATCAGGGAAAAGATAATCAACATGAAATTGCAATGCTATTGACTGGATGTACAAAAATGGAAGTTGAATACTTTTATGTTTTTGGTTTTGCTTTTTGTTCTTTTTAGTCATCGTCCCCTTTATTTTTTCTCTTTCTCCATCTTACTTTTGATCCCTACCCCCTCCTTTCCTTCAACCCCACTCACTACCCCTTAAATCTCTGATATTTTTACCCTCTTTGTCTTTATCACGGGTCCCTTGTTTTGTCACTTTATTTCTTTTATGTATCAACACTGCAAAAAATCTTCAATAAAAATATTTTTTTAAAGAAATGGGGCTACAAAGTGGAATCCACAACATGCGAGTGTGGAGAAGAGCAAACCACAGACCACCTACTACAATGCAGCCTGAGCCCTGCCACCTGCACAATGGAGGACCTTCTTATAGCAACACCAAAGGAACTCCAAGTGGCCAGCTACTGATCAAGGGACATTTAATAGAATGCCAAGTGTGCAATTTTTGTTTGTTTTGTTTGTTTTAATGCAATATAACGGTTTGGTTCAGTCCTGATACGATAAATAAATAATTATTCCATGCTATGTGGATGCACCCAGAGTGAATGATAAACACAAAGTAGGGGAGGTAGTTACCGAAGGAAAGAAAAGAGAATGAGTAAGATGGAAGACAAAAAGCTACCTGCAGAGACAACTTTCCCACAGATCAAAATGACTATCTTTCTTACTTATGTTCATTAACTATTCATTTTCCTAACAATTATACATTTTTCTACACACCTGACAATGTATCTTCTGTTCCCTTGCAAATTACAAATTACTAGGCAACTGAAGAAAGAGGGGGGAATCTACCAGATGTTTCTCATCAAAAAAAGAGACATCTGGTAAGGGCTCCTGGAAGGAGTTGTGCTCACAGGCAGACAAATCCATTTGCACACCAAAAGGCTTCCAGCTCACCTCAAATGAGAATACTTTGCTTCAACACCTTCTGAAAATATAACATGGGGAGCAAAAACAAGAAAGGCAACAAGCAAGTGATAACATATTTTGACAGTAGTTTGGTGTCATGTGATAAGCATCCACAATGTTTAGATCCCTTCCAGTCCGGATTCTGTATGGGGCATGGGACGGAGACTGTGTTGGTCTCCATCTCAGACCAACTTCGATGCCAGCTCGACGAGGATGGTTCAGCGCTGTTTGTGTTATTGGACCTCACAGCAGCATTTGATACGGTCGATTACAATCTTTTGACTTACCGCCTTGCTGTAGTTGGAGTCAGGGGGACAGCCTTATCATGGTTGTTGTCCTTTCTTCACAGTTGGGGGCACTGTGTGGAAAGGGGAGGCTTGGTTTCCAAGAGATCCCCTCTAAATTGTGGGGTTCCTCAAGGGGCCATCCTCTCCCCTTTGTTATTTAACATTTAATGCGACCTCTCGCTCAGCTGGTTCGAAGTTTCGGACTGGAGTGTTATCAGTACGCTGATGACACCCAGCTCGTTCTGAAGATGGAAGGCCATTCTGACTCCGTACCCACAAATTTCAATCAATACCTTGAAGCTGTTACTGGATGGCTGCGTGCCAGCAGGTTGAGGGTGAATCCAGCAAAGACAGAGATCTTGTGGTTGGGTCGTCCGGTCGATAGGGTAATCCAGCTGCCTACCCTGGATGGCGAGGCACTACGCCCGTCACCCCTGATAAAGAGTTTAGGAGTCCTTTTGAACCCTTTGCTGGCAATGGAGGCCCAGGCCTCCGCAGCCAGCAAAGCTGCGTTTTTCCACATGTGGCAGGCTAGGCAGCTGGCACCCTATCTGACCAGAGATGGCCTGGCCACGGTGATCCAAGCCATGGTCATCTCAAGATTAGACGACTGTAACGCTCTTTACATTGGCCTGCCTTTGTCCGTGATCCGGAACCTTAAGCTCGTTCAGAATGCTGCTGCCCGACTTCTCATGGAAGCTCCTATGAGATGTCATATAACACCTATCCTGCAGCAGCTTCATTGGCTACCAATGGAGCACCGGATCACTTTCAAGGTGATGGTTTTAACTTTCAAGGCCTTACATGGTCTGGGGCCGGCATATCTGAGGGACCATCTTACCCCCTACCAATCCCAGAGATCACTCCGCTCTGGGGACTTAAATCTCCTGGAAGCTCCTAGCCTTAAAACCATCTGCTTAGCGTCAACTAGACACAGAGCTTTTTCTGCTGTGGCACCATCACTATGGAACTCCTTGCCAGCCGAAGTCCGTGCCCTGAAAGATCTGCTGCCTTTTTGCAGGGCCTGTAAAACTGGCTGGCATTTGAATGTGGTTTTTAACTTTTTTTATACTGTGTGTTTACTAATTGTATTTGGAGTCATTTGACTATGTCACTTATTTTCTGTGTTGTAAGCCCCTCCGAGCCCTCAGGGAGGGGCGGCATATAAGACTGAATAATAAATAAAATAAATAATAAAAACATCAATGGCAACCATGGGGCAGAGGTAACCTAGAAGGCTGTACATGCAAATGAAAGACCTTGGATTTACTCCTTAACGTCCCATACACAGAAGCCCGGTGTGATGTGGTGAGCTTGAACACATTCTATAGCAGGGCTGTCCAACTTCTGCCAGCCCAAGGGCCGGACTTTTGGTGAGTGATCACCTGGGGGCCGGCCACTCGGCCACGCCCCCGGCCACGCCCCCGGCCACGCAGCTCCGCCCTCTCTCCCAAAGCGCTTTGGGAGAGAAGGAGGAGCCACAAGGAGCCTTCCGCGGCTCCGCCCCCTCGCCCAAAGCATCACAACAGCTGTTGTGACACTTTGGGGGAGAGGGCGAAACCGTGAGGAGGGCACTCGCTTCCCCCTGCGAGCCATCCAGGGTTGCGGGAGGCTTTTCGCCCGGCTCTCACGTCCGTCTGGTGAGAGGGACGCGAGAGCCGGGTGAAAGCTCTCCCGCAGGCCTGGATGGATCGCGGGGGAAGCAAGAAGCGAGCGCTCACTTCCCCCGCGAGCCATCCTCCTCCTCCTCCTTCCCCGGCGCCATGGCGATCGGGACACTAGCAGCGCCGGGAAGGAGGAGGAGAAAGGGAGGATTCCTCCTCCCCCCCGCCGCTGCGAACCGGATCACAGCGGCAGGGCGGAGAGAGGGATGGAGGGGGCGGTGCAGGGAGGAGGAGCTGGCTCCCTTCCTTGCCTCCCCCTCCCCCCCCCCCGGCTGCCATTTTTTAAAATATATATATATATTTTAAAATATATATATTTTTAAAAAACAATTTCAGGAGGGTAGCGGGGGCCGTGTTCAACAGGCTGGGGGGCCGTACACGGCCCGTGGGCCACCTGTTGGACAGCCCCGTTCTATAGCACATAGATGCTTCTTGACTTACATACAAAGGTACCTGTTCCAACTTACATAAAAATTCAACTTAAAACAAACCTACAGGGCCTATCTTGTTTATAACGTGGGGGCTGCCTGTAGTTCTAGTGACTTGGTTTTATCCAAGTTTTACATTTGTGTCCCAAATTCATTTTTTTCTATTACTAGAAAGAAGTCCCAGTCCACAATGAATCAAAGTAAATGATGCTGAACAAATGGTCCAAAGTCTCATTTGGCATAAGATGTTTCGTTATGTTCTGGTCTCATTTCTACATGCCAGGAGAGGCCTGGCAGCAGGGAAATGCTGCCCGGGTAAGGAATTTTTACTTTTAAGCCTTTTCTGGGGGGGAGGGGGGTTGCTGGTGTCAGGGTGCCCTGCCAGAAGGAGCTTCCTGGGGCGTGTGTGGACTCTAATGTGGGACCAATCGGGTTTTTTTTAACCTAACTGGGTGAAAATTAAAATCCTGCTTGGAACTGCCCTAAGAAAAAAAAATCTGCAAATCTAACCATATGATCAACAGATCCTCAAGTATTTACAAATCATGTAATAAACATTATATGGCAGATTAGAGATTGAAAAATGGTAATGGAATAAAAGAAACAAGGATAAGCAGCCTTTTGATATTAAATAGTCATTTCAAGCGAAGCCAACAACGTATCAGTCTCATAACGTGTCCTCCAATTTAGAATGTTACAAGCCAGCTTTAGGAGTAAGACAGACTTTGTCCATATGTTCAACAATTTACATCTGTCACCAGATTAACAGATTTGTGCTGAAATGCAGTTAGATCTGGAGTGAAAGTGGGGCAAAAGCTAACGACTTCTGCAGAAATTAAAATGTTTGTATGATGAAGGGTGGAAAACAACCAGCAGGTCTAAACAGCTTTGGTGCTCAAATGCAAGCAGGCTCGCAAAGATTTTTCTAATCTGACTGCCGGCAGTAAAAGATGTGCTATCTAAATCTCCCGCGTGCATAACATTCCGCGACAGGAGAGAAACAGCTTTGTTGACTAAACTTGCCTCATGCATATTCACTTGTACTAAAAATGGGCAGCATGCCAGAATTACAAACGGAAAGCATAAGAAATGTACAGTATGCTTAAATGTCGCAAAGGAAGTAAACCTAAGCAAAAAAGTGCAATGGTCAAGATGCTTCTCGGGGTGGTCCCCAAAATTCGGGGCTACATGGAGAGTCCCAAAATAACATAGTAGAGCTTAAGTCTCCTCCATGACTAGGCCTGGGGTGAAAATGGGGGCACGGAGCCCTTTCTGAAATGATCAGGCAAAACTGGACCACCAAGACTCCTATGGAGTTGAATCTCTTCCTAAATCACACTATCCAACACTATTTTGTTTCTGGGTTATAAGTGTCATTTCCTAATTGGTTCCATCATAAAAACATGGAAAAGGTTTATGAAACTGCAAAAACGTTCTTTCTGCAGGAAGGACATTCTGCAGCACATTTTGTTACAGTTTCTCAATGAATATCTCATAGAATCTCAAACAATTCAGCACAGCTTGTGGCAGCTACAAAAACAAAGTTTCTGGACAGAACTACTTTCAAAGTAAGTACCACACAATTAAACAGCAAATAACACTTTCAAACCAGGAACAGAAGAGTTTTTTTTCAAATTGTGTTACATAGTGCAGTGTTTCCCAACCTTTTTTGAGCCGTGGCACACTTTTAACATTAAAAAAATCCAGGGGCACACCATCAACCAAAATGACACAAAATGACACTCTAACACAGTAAAGAACGGCGGGGGGGGAGGGGCCTGCTGGGAACAGCTGCTGGGAGTGCCAAAGCTGTGCCATGCCCCCCCTCCCCCGGCTTCAGCTCTCCCACAGCTTCTCCAGCCTTGAGGGCAGTGCCAAGACAATGGTAGCAGAGCCAGCACAATGCTGGCTTGGCACTGTCCCCTCAAGGCTGGAGAAGCTGGGGAAAGCTGAAGCCGGGGAGAGGGCAGGGCACCATGCCCTGCCCTGCCCCCCCCCTGGCTTCAGCTCTCCCACAGCTTCTACAGCCTTGAGGGGGCAGTGCGAGCGAGGGGCGAGAGTCAAGGCGGGAGTCATGGCAGATTGGAGGCTGGCTGGGGAAATGGCCGAAGGAGGTGGCGCCCCGGCCCCTTCTTTTTGTTTGCCGCCGCCCGGCCCTTCCTCCTCCTCCCCCAAGCAGCAGGAGTTCGGCAGGAGGAGGGGGGAAGGAAGGGGGCAGAGAGCTTTTCTCGTGGCACAGCAGGAGGTCCGTCACAGCACACCACTGTGCCGCATCACAGCGGTTGGGAAACACTGACATGGTGTTATGCAACGAAAGTATGCCAGATGATTATTATTTTGCCACTGATTTCCCATTTTTACCATCTTCAGTCTGAAGAAGATAAGGGTGGTGGTGATGGTGACTGGCTGTCCTCATTTCTCCTCAATCGGGGTCAGCGGGAGGAAAGGGGAGGCTTGGTCTCTGAAAAGTCCCCTCTACTATGTGGGGTTCCTCAGGGGGCCATCCTCTCCCCTTTACTATTTAACATCTATGTGCAACCACTGCGATTCATTGCAAAATTGCTTCAGTTTATGGAGAGGATATGTCAAGACAGCATGTGTTAAAATGGATATGGAATATATTGTGAGACCATGAAGACACTTCACAGAGCCATACAAATGTCATGGGATTCTGACAGAGGGAATCTGTCTCCTTCATAACCATGCACATCCGTACACTGCTCATACAACACAAGACTTGTTGACTTGATTTGGTTGGGATGTTTTCAGCCACCCCTCTCACAGCCCCAATCTCGCACCCAGAGATGATCATGTGTTCACTAAATTGAAGGAACCCCTGGGTGGATAAGACTTTTACGACGACAACGTGGTGAAAATTGAAGTGACAAACTGGCTGAAAAAGGTAGAGGGAAACTTCTATGACACAGGCATCAAAAACTCATCCAACGGATGACAAAATGTATTGAACTGAATAGTGATTATGTGGAAAAATAATGTAATACCTATGCTACAATCCATGTAAATTTTATTGAAATATATTCATTCTTTGTATTTTAACCTTACTTTCCGGATAACCCTCATGCATCAAAATATCAATCATATCAGCTAGGCCTTGAAAACAAAGATTAGCTACCTCCTAGCAGTCAACCAAGCAAAGGATAGAATAATTTGTTCTTCCTCATTTTCATTGATTTGTCTGATAGCTGTAGAGAGAGTAAGAGCTTTCTCGCCTACATGGAATTCATGATTATGATTGATATTTAGATGTACGAGGCTGAAAATAGTCTGCTGTGTTAGCAATAAGCAATCAATCACACACAATGAGCACACCCATTGGCAGCACTGAGATTTTCTGATACTGTTTATTATGCCTTATCAACACTATTTGAAATATTTGAACTTTGAACCGCCATGTTTATTGCTATTCAATGAACACAGTGCAAGCCATTTTAAATGCAAACTGTTTAGAAGGAAGCGCACAAAGAACAGATAAACAATTAGTACAAAAAGTTGAGGGATTGAAAACATGACCAGTTGCCTTGGTTCCATAATGGTGAAAAAAACATAACCTTTGATGCTTCACAAATGAAAACCAGGATATTTGCTACCAAGCAACCTAAGTATGTGGTCAAGATGGCAAAGATTATCAGTGGGGAAGAACACAAAAGCTAGGAGAGGATGCAGCAGTTTGGTTTCCACTCTTCTGCTCTGATGACCCATCTACATGGGTCACAAACCCCAAAGTGGCTGAAAAGTTGTTCTTGGGCATCCACTTGAAGCTGTTCAGGGCCTTCAAGTCCCCAACATGAGGGAAAATTGGGGGAATCTTTCAGAACTCCACTGACCATTCGATGTCTGAAGGCATTCAGAGAGTTGGGGTCCAAAATTAACTTTTCCATTTTCGAGATAGATTATCTGATCCAGAACATAAGGAGACTTTGGGTCCCTCCACACAGGCAGAACGACGAGCGGGCTGGTTGAAAAGTACAAACAACAGCAGTGCAAGAAAGGAAAAATAGTAACCAGATACTATATAGTAAAGTGGCAGTGTACATATAAAAAAGGACCATACATACGTTTAGTTGGGATCAAAATACTCTGTTATTATACATGGCTCCAGGTCCGGCCTAATCCAACAGAGGAAGACGCACTTCCCACCTCTCCCTCCCTGCGTCTTGAGGAATTATTCCTCAGTTGAGCATATTGCTCTCACCAGATTTCAGTGCCTGTTTACAAGGATCTTACCTTTCCCGTCAGAGGACCCCACTACCCCACCCCATAGCGAAACTTCTTAGTTTGGATCTATCCCATTGGATTACAACTCAGCGTTTGCCACGGAACGACGCCCAAGCCACTCGTCTCCCTGGGAGCTTGGGTTTCGGCTTGGATTCCGCCCGCATTTTGGCGTCCTGGAGTCCCTCCAATACGTGAATTAGCACTACCTTACTTGGAACTCTGCTATCTTTATGCTACTCCACTACTCATTGACTCTGGGACTACAGCGAACTATTGCCAGCCCCTCTCTGGGACTAAAGCAGATTATCGCCAGCCCTTCTCTGGGACTAAAGCGCATTTTCGCCAGTTCTTCACATGTTTATATTGGTGTTCTCCGAACGTCGTATGTATAATAACAGTATATTTTGGGCCCTCCACACAGCCATATAACCCAGAATATCAAGGCAGATAATCTACACTGGAATATCGGAGGGCCCATCCAGACAGTACCTTTATCTCAGGAACTTCCGCAGCAAACAGGAGGGTGGCCAGATGATGTTCCCTGTAAATGCGGAAGCAATCACTACAAAAGGACACTGTAGTTTTGAGCCAAATATGCAGATTGTCGCATATCTGTATGTCCCTGTAATCAGAAATCATGGTAATTTTTATCTGGGTTTGTTCCTAGGTTTTAGATATTTGTTTCTGATTGGTCGGTTCCTAGAAAGAAGGTGACACTTGAGTAGAAGGCAAAAACTTTGTTTGTGTGTCGGGAACTTCATCAAACATGTGGAGGGCACAGTTTCTCTGACCAGGACAAAGAATTGAACTTTTGCAGTGATTTGCTATAGTAATTCTCCACATATCCAAATATCCGCATCTTGGTTTGGTTTGTTTTTTTTAAAAAAACCATAGAAGTTTTTAGCCGAAGTCCCACAGCAGCCATCTTGGAAGCCTCCAAATCTCACAACAAAGCATCAAGTCTAGGCAATGGAGGCAGAAATTCCAGGACCAACAGGTCTGTATGTGGACCTCTTCTGAAGTCCCGGGATTTTTTGCCCCCGTTTAAAACCTGAGATTTAGTGCTGTCTGGAAGCACCCTGAATCCCACAGATAAGTGTTTGTTGAGTGTTGTGATCCGCCCCGAGCCTGCAGGGAGGAGCGGAATATAAAACTGAATAAATAAATAAATAATCCAGTTCAATGTGGATTTTATACAGCTGTGTGGAAGGGGCCTTTGTCCTCCTCTTCCTTTCCTCTCACACTACTTTCCTCTATTCTCTGGTCAAGCCAGGACATGTACTCTCAATCAATATAGCCGGCAATCTAGCAACCTCAGATAAAACGTACGATCCTTAGCTTTCATTAAAGTGAAAGCCTGATGCGATAAAATATTCAAATACCAGAGCTGGCTCTCTCTGCAGCGTACACATGGCTTAAGTGATACAAATATATGCTTAAATAAAACATAACAGGATCGACGTTACCTATTTGGAGAACATGCTAAACCACCCACCCAAAGTAAATCCCTTGCTAAGAAATGGAAAAAGGGGGGGGGAAAGTAAACGAAAGGGGATTACAGAGCTAATGCCGAGGGATGACGGAAGGTCAGAGAAGCCCAACATGACAGAGGATTAAATGAGAAAAGATCTTTCAATGCATGTCACCCAAACATTAATGGAAATTTGTTGCCTTCTTAAAATTAAATGTCAAAGTAATGTTAAGACGTTAAGGCTCATTTTAAAATCAAGCCCTCTTTCACCTTATTTTTTTAAGCAAACTTAATAGTGCCTGTCAACTACCACCCACCAATAGCACACAGACAAACAAGCACACCGCTCATACTTGTAATCTCAGATATGCTAGTGTAGATACAAGCATAGCTCAGTTTTAAACACCTCTGGAAAAGAATCTCCTATTTATAAAGTTTTTTTTTATCTGGTAGCCCAGCCCATGCACCCCATTTCTTGTCTTCTGCCTTGCAGCATTGGCATCCGGGGGATGGTGAAGGAGGACTGGAAAAACAGACGTTCACTGTTGGTTTGCAACATTGTGTCTCTAAGAAACAATGCAATAACTATTTGGCTTAGGACCTTATCACATTACAGCGTTTCCCAACCGGTGTGCCGTGGCACACTAGTGTGCCGTGAGCAATCATCAGGTGTGCCGTGGGAAATTGGAACCTCCAATACCCTTTCTTCCCCGTCCTGCCGAACACTTTTTCTTCTCCACTCAGGCTCCGCTTCTCCCGAGGGGTGAGGGAGGAAGACGTGACCCGTGCAGGCGCTACTGCGCAGACTCACCCCACGTCTTCCTCCCTCCCCCCTCCTCTCCTGAACATGCTCACGCTGCCCCCTCAGATCAAAATGGCGGCAGAAGCGAGTGGATAAGAAAAAGTAAGTGTTCGGCAGGAGGGGGAAGAAAGGGCGCGAAGGGGGAGGGGGAGGAAGAGGTCTCTGTCGAAAGCTGGCATGGGCAAACTTGGACCTTCCAGGTGTTTTGGACTCAACTCCCACCACTCCTAGCAGGCTCAGGCTCTTTTCCTTTCCCCCCCACTTAAGCAGGAAAGGGCCTCAGGCTGTTAGGAATGGTGGGAGTTGAAGTCCAAAGCACCCAGAGGGCTGAAGTTTTCCCATGCCTGTTTTAGGGACCTTAAAGTGGTGAGACTCCTTCCAACATTGTGATTCTGGATAGAAAACAAGTCTACCGCTCATACTGGGGTGGGTTGCCATTACCTTCCCAAAAAAGGTGCAAAAGCTGGGTTGCAGCTAAACATAAAAAAAACAAGATTATGGCAACAAGAATGATTGAGAACTGGCAATAGAGAGAGGGAGAAAACATGGAACCAGTGACAGACTTTGTATTCCTAGGTGCAAGATTACTGCAGACGCAGACTGCAGCCAGGAAATCAGAAGATGTTTACTTCTTGGGAGGAGAGCAATTGCCAATCTCAATAAAATAGTGAAGAATAAAGACATCACACTGGCAACGAAGATCCACATAGTAAAAGCAATGGTATTCCCCGTAGTAACCTACGGATGTGAGAGCTGGGCCATAAGGAAGGCTGAGCGAAGAAAGATAGATGCTTTTGAACTGTGGTGCTTGAGGAAAGTTCTGAGAGTGCCTTGGACCGCGAGAAGGTCCAACCAGTCCATACTTCAGGAAATAAAGCCCGACTGCTCATTGGAGGAAAGGATATTAGAGGCAAAGATGAAGTCCTTTGGTCACATAATGAGAAGACAGGAAAGCTTAGAGAAGACAAGTATGCTGGGGAAAATGGAAGGAAAAGGGAAGAGGGGCCGACCAAGGGCAAGATGGATGGATGTTAACCTTGAAGTGACTGACTTGACTCTGAAGGAGCTGGGAAGGTGACGGCCAACAGGGAGCTCTGGCGTGGGCTGGTCCATGAGGTCACAGAGTCGGAAGCGACTGAACTAATAAACAACAACACGGTTTCTTACATTCCTGAAGTGGTGTTTTTACATGTGATTGGAAAACCAATATGCATTCTGTCCGCTAAAATCTCACGAGAATGGTAGATTGAGACTTTCAGGCCACATCACTATGCTCTCCCTCCCTCCCACCCAACATACACACACACACACACATTGACATAGGAAGGCAAGACCTTCGAACAGATTGGGAGAAGCCAGTCTTCAGCGGTGTAATGAGTCAGAGCACATGTTTCTAAACATAAGAAGCATAGTAATAATCAGGTGTGATGGGGTCAGTAGGCATCCCATCTAAATACAGTATTCATTCAGTCATTAAACAAACAGGATACATACTGATTAAAACTGAGGCCCCTTCCACATAGCTGAATCAAATCCTACATTTTCTGCTTTGAACTGGGGTATATGCAGTGTGCGATCCTACTGTAGCTGTGTGTGCTTATCTTCAATAGGCAAGGTAAACAGCAGCCTCCAGAATCACTTACTGAGTATGTGAAGAGAAAAGCAGCTAGAACAGGACATTAAAATGCATTACCAGTTATCCTAGCACACTGACAATGTATAGATCTGCAAGTTTTGCCACCAAAATGAAAATCATAAGAAAAGTGGAAGCTATTGAAAGAAAGAAGTATCTCTGGTACATTTTGGAAAAGGCATTAAAGAGGTCACTAGAAGATTCCGTGTGTTTTTGTTTACTTACGCAACCTAGTTGTTTGTTGGTTTTGAGCAAAATATTTGCTTAAACATGACCTATTCCTTTTTGATGCTGGATGGAATTGTGGGAGATGAAGTCCAAAACACCTTGAGGGCACAAGTTTGCCCCTGCCTGCACTAGAGTCTGTCTCTGGGTCTCTCCTTTTGGCTCAGAAAATCGGGCCTGGAATGGTCCTGAACAGGCAACCACGATAGTTCAGTGTGTAAGAAGGGTCATGCTGACTTACACCAAAATGTCCTATTTCCCATAGCAGCCAACTCAACAAGGGAGGGGAAACTCCAGAACTTATTTATTTGTTTATTTTACTTCATTTATATTCCGCCCTTCTCATGACGGATTACAATGTACACATTGCATTTAGACACACAAACACAGAAGACAGACAGAGGAAATTTAACATCTGGCCACCAGGGGGAGCTGTCGCATTCCTTCATTCCTCAGCTTGTTTCCTGGAGATCTTTTTTTAATGGCCTCGTAAATCAGTTAAATTTAGCCTCCCCACTAAATGGTACCTTAATTTCCTACTTGACAGATGCAACTGTTTTTCGGCTACACAATAGGTCGAGAGCCCACCTCGAACCGGGCAGGCCTCAAACTCATGACCTTCTGGTCAGTAGAGACCTTATGCAGCTGACGCCCAGTCAGCTGCGCCACATTCCTGGTGCTATAGCCTGATCCTGCTCAGTGCATCCTCTCCTTGGGTTCATCAGTACAGTGTCTTGAAAGAGCTAAGACTGCAAAAGTGTAAATTTTAGAAGAATACATTTTTGAGAATGGGTTACAGAGAAGGGAGGAGATAGTGAAAAGGAGTGAAAGAATGTGGAAGAGATACAGTACGTGTTGCCAGGCACCCGGGGGAAAGAAGTGTGTAAGAGGTGATGAAGAGATCAAAATTACTTTAAAGAGTTGGAAGAGGGAGCACAGAAGAAGGGAAGCACAGAAAAAAATGTTTTCGAGAAACAGGATTGTTTTGGAACAAGAGAGACAAAGAGATGTCAAACTGAAGGATAGACTTCGGAGGGGACAAATGCAGACAGTAAAGGGGGGAAAGGTTTGTGTGTGTGTATGTATGTTTACCTCAATCTGACTCTGGTCCGCTATAAACTGAAGCCCCCAGTGACACAATGGGTTAAATCCTTCTGCTGACAGGACTGCTGACCGAACGGTTGGAGGCTCAAATCCGGGGAGCAGGATGAGCTCCTGCCTGTCAGCTCCAGCTTCTCATGTTAGGACATGAGAGAAACCTCCCACAGGATGGTAAAACATCTGGTGTCCACTGGGCAACGTCTTTGCAGATGGCCAATTTTCATAGAATCATAGAGTTGGAAGCAGGCCCGGATTGACACCTTTTTGCGTCCTAGGCCACACTTTGGAATTATGCCCCCTTTAAGCCAACCTCTACCCCCCCCGGGAAGGGCCGGAGGCCCTCCTTACCCGACGGGCAGCAGAGCAGGAAGGCCAAAGCCACCAGGAGGCTCCAGCAGGCGCTTCCCATGGCCAGGCGAAAGGAGGAGTGTCCCAGGCAGCCGAGAGCCAGGGGCCGGGCCGGGACAGGAGAGCCGAGGCGAACCGAGCGGGTGTCCTCTATCCCTGTGCCCATCCGTCTGTGCCTGGCCAGTGTGCCAGGAAGGCAGAAGAGTCCCGCCTGGCAGGGCAAGGGGCAGGCCACGCCCACAGCCAGCCGCCCCTCCCCCGGCGGAGAATGTGTCCTCCCCCTCCCCGCGCGGACCCTGAGCCTTGACCCCGACTCTCGCCCGGCCCAAGTCTTCTGGAGGAGCTTGCTTGCTCCCTCCCTCTCTCCCTGCCTGCCTGCCTGCCTGATGGTTGCAAAGGTCCAGGGCTCCCCCCCCCCCCTCAAATATGGGCCAACTTGGAAGAGACCTCATGGGCCACCCAATTCAACCCCCTGCCAAGAAGCAGAAAAAATGCATTCAAAGCACCCCCGACAGATGGCCATCCAGCCTCTGTTTAAAAGCTTCCAAAGAAGGAGCCTCCACCACACTCTGGGGCAGAGAGTTCCACTGCTGAACGGCTCTCACAGTCAGGAAGTTCTTCCTAATGTTCAGGTGGAATCTCCTTTCGTGTAGTTTGAAGCCACTGTTCCGCGTCTTAGTCTCCAGGGCAGCAGAAAACAATCTTGCTCCCTCCTCCCTATGACTTCCTTTCTCATGCCAGAAGCTACTTGCAGTTTCTCAAGTTGCTCCTGACATGGGAAAAACCCTACACAGCCCCTCCTGGTGTGGCACTCCACTATTACATACCCCCACGATAAGTGTTTTTTCTGCAGATTTTAAACTTCTATTTTCTAGTGACTATAAATATTTGGGCACTCCATCTCAACCATCTTCCTTGATTGGACAAAGCATTGTACAAAGTCTGCTCTAAGCAGCTGACGCTGTCAGGCAAAGTTTGACCACTGACTCTGCTAACTGTGGGATTCCTGGAGTTGTAGTTCAACAACATAAGCATTTTAGGCTCTGGCTTTAGGGGTATCCGATACCATATGGTCTGTGGAAGAATTCAGAGAGGAGATACGTTACCAACCATATTACGATTCTGCAACCCTGAGAAGTCAAGCTAAACAGCAGGTCGACTTACAGTTGTCATAGAATGTGAAGCCTGCGTTGAACCATCATGATAAGTGACCTAGAAATCTATTTAATGCTCCACATATTTATCAACTCCTTTTCGGCCCCCCACCACACTTTGTGATATTGAGTTCCACATATGAATGAAAAGCCTGTCCTGAATCTCCCACACAAATTAGGTTCATCAGATGACCCTGGATAACCAGCTGTCAAAACAAATTACAGGTTATATGAAGATGCATGTTGGTATAGCAGGGTCATGAAAAAGGAAGTTCAGAATCCTGCACAGAAAGGATGAACAATTTGTTCATTAGGGTCCAGGATCAGCCTAGGAAATGATTTCATCCATCTTCTGGAGATTGTAATGGCAAGTTGCATGGGCAACTTTCTAACTTGGGCGGGGGGGTCACATGGTGGGCCAAGGGGGTTCTTCCCAAGCCCCCTCCCTGCCCTTTCCTCCCCGTCCTCTTCTCTTTCAGAGGCAGAGAGTGAAGGAAAGAAGGAAAGACGGGAAACATTTGGATCTCGAAAGGGTTAGCCTTAGTCAGGATGAGATGGTGGACGGGAGAGAAAAGGTGTATCAATTAAACCCCATATTGCCTAGAGATAGCACAGCGGTAACAACAGCTGTGCTGGCAATCTGAAGATCTGAAGATTGCAGGATCGAATCCGGGCTGAGTTAGACGCCAGCTGTAAGCCCTGTCTACTGTTTACCCAAGCAGTTCAACAGCCCAGCTGTGAATTAACAACAAATTGGGGACCATAAAAGTGGGGAAGGACTTTTGCACAGACTTGTCTGAAATAGGCTGACGGAGAAGGGAGAGGTGGAGGTGGTGGAAACAAGAGGCTCCTGTCATGAGGATAGAACAACAGCACCCCCTTGTGACGTGATGGCGCAATGACGCAGGGACATAACAACAATGATGTAAATGTTTTTCACTTAACTGTAACGGTTTACCGCAAAAAAGATCTCAGACATTCCATTATTTACAAAAGCAAAGAGCGCAAGTATACGCGCTGCAAGAGACACATATAAAAACATCAAAAGTCTCCCTGCTGGAAAGAAAAAAGTTAGGAATCTTATTTACCTCATCCATAGAAAAAAAACAGAGGGGCGTAGCCCTTTTTGTAAACTCTAAACTGGACCCAGAATTATGCTACCAAGATGAGGAGGGCAGAATTATTGCGGTTAAGGGGAAAATAAGGGAAAAATCCATACTATTTATTTGCATCTATGCCCCAAATGAGGCAAAAGCGGTCTTTTTTGAGAAGTTGAATCAAAAATTAAGTACAATGGACTGGGAGGAATGTGTTATAATGGGAGATTTTAACGGTGTAATTGATCCAGCCCTGGATAAAAACTATAATTTACCAAAAAGAGGAAAGTCAAGAAAATGCAAACTCCCAACGTCATTCTTTTCAATGATGAAAGAGAACGCACTCATTGACATTTGGAGGGAACAAAATGGGAAAACTAGAGATTATACCTTTTTTTCTGGAAGAATGCGATCATGGTCAAGAATTGATTTAATTTTAATTTCAAAAGGGCTAACCCCCAACACAACAAATTCAAAAATACACCCCAGGTATATAGCAGACCATGGCCCAACGGAAATTACTATAGAAAGGAGTATAAGACATTATAAATGGAGGCTACAAGATTCGGTATTGAAATCGGAAATAGGTATTCAAAAGAATAGAGATCTACTAAAGGAATATTTCCGAATTAATGACCAACCAGAAACGGATACACTAATAGTATGGGAGGCCAGCAAAGCGGTCATGAGGGGGAACTTTATAGCCCAGGCCAGCTATATGAGGAAAAAAAGAAAGAAAGAACAGGAAAATCTAGAAAACCAACTAAATAGACTAGAAAAGAGATTAAAAACCAACCCCAGGAGTAAAGAGATAGAAGCAAAAATTAAACTCACTAAAAGCCAAATAAATTTAATCACAATGGAAGAAATAGAAAAGAAATTAAAATATTTAAAACAAAAGAATTTTGAAAACGCAAACAAAAACGGAAAATGGCTCTCTTACCAATTAAAAAAGAAAAAGCAAAATAATATCATCACAAAAATAAGTAACGAGGGGAAATCTTATACAAAAGAGGACCAGATAACAAAACAATTCGCAGACTACTACCAAAAATTATATAGTGACGATAATATAAGTATGGAAAAAATCCAAGATTATCTAAATAAACAAAAGATGCCAAAGATTTCAGATATAGATAGGCAAGTATTAAATGCCGAAGTCACAGAAGATGAGATCAGAAGAGCCATTACCAATCTAAAATCAGGGAAGGCCCCGGGTCCGGATGGCCTAACGGACTGCTACTATAAAATATTAAAGGAAGAATTAGTACCCCAATTAAAAAAAGTAATTGAGTACGTTATTAATAAACAAAGAATTCCAGATTCGTGGAAGGAAGCCGAAATAATAGTAATCCATAAGGAGGGGAAAGATCCTGAAAAAGTCCAAAATTATAGACCAATCTCGTTGCTCAACTTGGACTATAAAATCTTTACTAATATCCTTGCCACAAGATTTAAAAACTTTCTAAATGGTTGGATATCAGAGGTCCAAACAGGATTTCTACCTAAAAGAAAAATGAAGAGAAATATTAGAATAATTATAGATTTAATAGAACATCTAGATAAGAACATCGGAACAAAGACAGCCTTTTTTTTTTGGATGCCGAAAAGGCATTCGACCAAGTCAGTTGGAACCTAATAGAAAGACTCTTGAAGGAACTAGACATGGGCTATAATTTCACTACGGCAGTCTTGGCATTATATAAAACCCAAGAGGCACATATTATAATAAATGGGCAAAGGTCGGAAAAATTCAAGATTAAAAGAGGAACGAGGCAGGGGTGCCCTCTATCGCCCCTGATATTTAATTTTATTTTAGAACTTCTAATAAAGGATATTTTGTCAGACAAAGAAATAAAGGGCCTGAAAATAAAAAATGATACATATAAAATACTTGCCTTCGCTGACGACATGGTTTGCATTATGGATAACCCCACAGAAAATATGGAACCCTGGATTAAAAAATTAGAAGAATATGGAAGAATCTCAGGCTTTAGATTGAATAAAACAAAATCACAAATTCTAACAAAAAATATCGACAAAAAAGAAAGCGAAGAATTAGAAAAAAAATTAATATCCCGATTTCAAAAAAAGTCAGATATCTAGGAATTCAATTAACAGCCAAAAATTGTCAATTAGTTAAAAACAATTATGAGGAATCCTGGAACCAAATAAAAGAGGACCTAAAAACCTGGAGGAATATAAACCTTTCATTACTAGGCAAGATTTCAACTATTAAAATGAAGGTATTGCCAAAGCTAATTTTTTTATTTCAATCACTTCCCATACTAAAAAGCTATACTATCTTAAATAGGTGGCAATCGGAGATTAGCAAGTTTATATGGAACGGGAAAAAGGCAAGAATAAATCGTAAGTTTATGCAAGACCTCCCTTCAAACGGGGAACTGGGACTCCCGGACCTAGTAGCTTACTATGAGGCGAACTGTCTAGAAAATCTGAGTACCTGGCTAGATTTAAAAGATAGGAAACTGTTAAATATAGAAAGCAGTGGAATGAGATATGGATGGCACGGATTTTTATTCTATAATAAATATCAACAGGATAAAAACTTTAAAAACCACATAATAAGAGCACCCCTATATAAAACGTGGGAAAAATATAAGGAAAAATCTCACCCAAAGTTCCTCTATGGGTATCACCAGTTGAGGCGATGCACATGATGAAGATAGGGAATGAAGGATGCCCAACATATAGGCAAATATTAAAAAATGAAGATAATAAAATGATAATAAGAAAGAGAGAAGACCTGTGGGGAGGAAAGCTAAATTGGTTCCAGTATACCCAATTGGGAAAGCTATACCAATTAGATTCTAAAGTGACAATGACTCAAGGTGAAAAGATATTATTGTGCTCAGAAAATAAAAGAGTAAGCAAGCTATATAAATATATCTTAGCGGAGAGATATGACAAGGCCCCCATAAGGGAATACATGGATAAATGGCACAAAAATATAGGACACAATATCCCCAGGGAAAACTGGGAAAAGATGTGGAAAAGCGTACCAAAATATATGTACTCCTACACATTAAGGGAAAATCAGATAAAACTCATGTATAGATGGTACTTGACCCCAGCACAAATATCAAAGATCTACAGAAATACCAGCGATAGATGCTGGAAGTGCCAAAAAAATAGGGGTACCTTTTATCATCAATGGTGGTCGTGTGTAGCTATAAAAAAATATTGGTGCAGAATACATAATTTAGTGCAAGAAATCCTGAGAGAGAAGATTGATAAAACACCTGAGCTATTTCTTTTGAATATTATAGAACAACAAACATTGGGCAGACATATGGAAAAACTTCTATGTTTCATCCTCACGGCGGCCAGAATCGTGCTAGCTCGGTATTGGAAGAACACCGAAATGCCAGAAGAAAAGGAACTATTAAGTAAAATTATGGAATTTGCAGAATTAGACAAATTAACGACCCTTATGAGAGGCAACCCAAGTATAGATTTCGAGGAAACGTGGAAACCATTTTTATGTTATATAAAGAACAAGGAGAAAGTAGAGTTGCAAGGCTTCTGGATATAAGTTCTATGTTAATTTTGATTGTTTTGACCAACAACAATTCGCGACCCCTTCCGAATCCAGGTGAAGTCAACCTGTTTTTAGATGTTATATGTTTATGGTCCTATTGTGTCCCTTTCCCCATCCCCACTCCCCTACCCACCCATTATCTTGTAGTTATGTGTAAGTCTGGGTAGATGTACCCCAGACCAATTTGTGTGGCGATTCCCATGTAAATGTCTATTTTTAACCAATAAAACTTGTTTAATAAAAATAAAATAAAAAAAAACAACAACAATGATGTAATGGAGCATTCACATCCGATGACGCCCACCTGTATGACGCAGCCAGGAAAGAAGAAGTCCTTCTAAAAACTGCACTGTATTTGTCTATGTGTAATTGTATGTCTTTCCGACAGGGACTGTCTGTCGTATGTGTATTGTAATCTGTACTGAGTCCCCTTCGGGGTGAGAAGAGCGGAATAGAAATAAACAGTATTATTATTATTATTATTATTATTACTCCTGATATAGAATCCTAGAGTTGGAAGAGACCCCCAAGGGCCATCCAGTCCAACCCCCTGCCATGCAAGGAGGCGTAATCAAAGCACTCCCGATAGACAGCCTTGGCGGAAAAGCCTCCAGAGAAGGAGACTCCACCACACTCCGAGGACACCTATGCCACTCTCCAAGAAGTTCTTCCTAATCTGTTCAGTCAAATCTTTTCCCCTGCCATTTGAAACCATTGCTCCCTTGTGCCTTGGTCTCTAGAGCAGCAGAAAATCAGCTTTCCCCTTCCTCCTCAACGGGATACCCTTAGAAATCTTGAAACATGGTTCTCATAGTCCCTCTCTACCTTCTCTTCTCCCAGCTAAACATCTCCCAGGAGGAAAGGAGGAAGGAAAAAGAGAAGGAAGGATGAAAGAGAGGGAGGAAGAGAGGGATGGGGGGAAGGTTGGAAGAGAATGGAGGGAGGGAGGGAAAGAGGGGGGAAAGAGAGAAGGAAGGAAATACAAAAGGGAAAGAAGGGACAGAAAGAAGAGAAAGAAGGGAGGGAGAAGAAAGAGAGGGATGAAAGGAGGGAGGGAAGAGGAAAAGAAGGATGAATGGGTGGAAGGGAAGGAAGGAGCAAAGGTGATAGTAAGAGGGAGGTAAGGAAAGGAGGGAGGGAGGGAGGGAGGGAAGAGAGAAAGAAGGAAGGAAGAGAAGGGTGGGTGGGTGGGTGGAAGGGAATGGAGGGAGAGAGAAGGGAGGGGCGAGAGAAGGGAGGGATGAAATAGAGAATGAAGGAAAGACAAAAGGGAAGGAAGGAAGGAGAAAGAGAGGGGGAAGAAGGAATGAAAGTGGGAAGGAAGTAAGGATGAAAGCGTGGAAGGGAAGGGAGGAGGGAGGGAGTAAGAGGGAGGTAAAAAAGAAGGAAGGGAAGGTAGGAAAGAGAGAAAGAAGGGAGGGAGGGAGAAGGATGGAAAGAAGAGTGGAAGGGAATTGAGGGGAGAAAAGAGGGAAGAAATAGAGAAGGAAGGAAAGACAAAAGGGAGGGAGGGAGGGCAGGAAGGAAGGAAGGAGAAAGAGAGAGGGAAGGAGGAAAGAAGGAAGGAAGGAAAGAAGGATGAAGGGTAGAAGGGAGGGAGGGAGGGAATGGAGGGAAGAAGGAAGGAAAGAGAGAAAGAAGGAAGGAAGGGAAGAAAGAAGAGAAGGATGGATGGATGGAAGGAAGGGTGGAAGGGAATGGAGGGAGGGAGAGAAGGGAGGGATGAAATAGAGAATGAAGGAAAGACAAAAGGGAAAAAAGGGAAGGAAGTAAGGAGAAAGGGAGGGGGAAGAAGGAATGAAAGAAGGAAGGAAGGAAGGACGAAAGCGTGAAAGGGAAGGGAGGAGGGAGGGAGTAAGAGGAAGGTAAGGGAAGAAGGAAGGGAGGGAAGGAGAAAGGAAAGAGAAAGAAGGAAGGGAGGAGAAGGATGGAAAGAAGAGTGGAAGGGAATTGAGGGGGGAGAAGAGAGGGAAGAAATAGAGAAGGAAGGAAAGACAAAGGGGGGGAGGGAGGAGGGAAGGAAGGAAGGAAGGAGAAAGAGAAAGGGAAGGAATGAAGGAGGAAAGAGGGAAGTAAGGAAAGAAGGATGAAAGGGTACAAGGGAAGGAATGAGGGAGGGAGAAAAGAAGGATGAAAGGGTAGAAGGGAAGGAAGGAGGGAGGGAGGGAAGGAGAGGGAGAGAAGGAAGGAGAGAAGGAGGAAGGAAAGAGAGAAAGAATGAGGGAAAGGATGCTGAGAGATGAGAGCCTGAGAAAAGAGCCCAAGAGGCCACATCCGCCCCCCAGGCCTGGGTTTGCCCATACCTGCCGTAATATATTTTAATGAAATGTGGATTGCAGGAAACTTTCATTCTCCAAAACAGAAATGTTTCTTAAAAGTGTAAAAGACATGGGCATGGGGATCACACTGGAATTTGTCTTTCTGTGTAGCTGTTTCTGTAATATTGCTTTTCTGGTACTTTCCCCCCAATTCATACAGCGGTTTCTTTTGCTAGCAACATAACAACTGGCTCGGGGCCACGAGATAAGCTCGAGTTCTGAGAGCAGTTATTTCTAGAACCAACCATACTTTTTTCCCCCCGCAATGTGCCATTCTCTCTCTGCCGAACTGCTGCATATGACACAGAACTGGCAGAAAACATTAAAGGAAATGGATTTGCTCTGGAGAAAAACAAGATGATAGATTAGAGACACTTCAAGAAGCCTTAAGACCATGCTTTGGATAAGACCGTGGGGAAATGAAAGATGGCGAGATAGAAGCCACCCCTGGAAAGAGATCTTCCTGACAACATTAAAGTCTTTGTGCACTCTTTGGGACCCAGGGAACGGGAGGCAAAACATCGAGATATAAAATAAAAATTAGAGCACATTCCAGGAAGGCGGAATCCCAGCTGAATAGCACGTCTCGCTCTGAGAAGAGTCCCCAGCACTTTGAAAGCATCCCTCTTAAAAAGATTTCGGTACAACTAAGGAGGATTTATTTCTTTTCCCTTTGAAGTGTTTATATTTTATTCTGTAATTCCACAAACCAGAAAAAAAATGTGAGGCTCTATAAATATAGCCTCAACAATGGACCTATGTTGTGCTTGGGGTAAGGGTGGAAGAAGGCTATTTCGCTATCAGGACAGCTGTCAACAGCAGAAAGGAAAATAAGAACAGCTGGGACCAAGTCAAAAACAGGTCAGAGCAGAGATGTGAAATAAAAAAAACTTAGAAAGACAGAAAAATAAGAAAGAGGAAAGGAAAGCAGACAAAGCACTCTAAACCCTCCGCTGCCAAGAACAAGTGTAACCCTTCCCTTGAAATCACACCCAAATAACTTTTAAAAGGTGATGCATCCAACATGTCAATAATTAAGGAACATGTACAATGACAATTTGGAATGGCTATGGTATATGATTTCTGGATCATGGGATTTTAATGTTTATACTAGGATGATTTATGCTTGTCTGAATGTTTAAATTTTTATGTATGTCTTATGTTTAATGGTTTCTCTCGGCATTACTTCGCGAACGAAGATTCTTAGGAAGGACTCATCCCATGCTTTTTACAAGCGCGCTGATGACTAAAAAGGCCAATCTGAGATAGGCAAGTTCAGTTGCAGAAAGCACGGCAGAAAGTCCCCTTGGGTGATGTTGTTTCCAAGTTGCGGTTCTTTCTGCGTTGTCGTTTCTCTTCGAGACCCATTCGGCGTGTCTTCTCGAAAGAGGCCGCAGCACTGTGGATAGTGCACCTCCATGCCTCCCGATGTGAGGCCAGGGTGGACCATTGTTGGTGATCAATCTGGCCGAGCCTGAGATGTTGTTTCAGCGAGTCCTTATATATCTTTTTGGGGCGCCTCTCTTGCGCTGACTCGTGGCGAGTTCACCATAGAGTAGTATCTTTGGGAGGCGGCGGTCCTCCATCCTAGAGATGTGCCCTGCCCAGCGCAGCTGTGTTCTCAATAACATGGCCTCAATGCTGGTGATCCCTGCTTGTCAAGGACAGCAACATTAGTCACATAGTTGGTCCAGTGTATATTTAGGATTGTGCGAAGATAGCGCTGATGAAAGCGTTCGAGGAGTCGTAGGTGTTGGCGATAGGTGACCCATGTTTCAGACCCATAAAGGAGAATAGACAGTACGATAGCTCTGTACACACTGATTTTGGTACTTTGCCTCAGGTGCTTGTTGCTCCAGACTCTTTTGTGAAGCCTTCCAAATGGTTTAAGTTCATAGTTATATGCAGTAATTAGTTATTATGATTTCTTTGTGTACTGTATGTTGGCAATGAATTTTTGCCATTAGTATGTTGTAAACCACCTTGAGTCCTCCCAGGGAGATGAGCACCGACCCTCAGAATCAGACACGACTGGATATAATGTCACGGGAATACAGGAATTCAAAATGTGGTTGGAAGTCTAAATTCAATCAAAAGGCACAGTGGATTAAACCGCTGAGCTGCTAAACTTGCTAACCGAAAGGTCGCAGGTTTGAATCCGGGGAGCAGTGTGATCTCCCACTGTTAGCCGCAGCTTCTGCCAACCTGCAAATGTGCGTAGATCAACAGGTACCACTCTGGCGGGAAGGTAACGATGCTCCATGCAGTCATGCCGGTCACATGACCTTGGAGGTCTATGGACAATGCCGACTTAGAAATGGAGATGAGCACCAACCCAGTCAGACACAACTGGACTTAATGTCTTTTACCTTTACTATGTCTGATGGAGAAAATAGATGCCAAAACCTATCCTACTAGTTAACATGGGACCAACTACAATTATGGCTCATCTTTTTCCAAAACGGTGTCGTCAGTGCTAAGTATAAAAAACTTTAAGAACTAGTTTGTGAAATTGCTTGGGTTATTTTGCCTCCATCTACATTTATTTTTCCTTCTACATCATCATGTCTTATGCTATAAGCGTAAACAGGAACTATTTTTTTTGAAATCCGAAAGAGTACTAATTAGTGATCCCTAATTTACAAATGTCCGCAGTCCTCTAACTACCTCCACCAGCCTTCCCCAAATGGATGCTCTCTAGATACATGGTGCTCAACTCACATCATGCCCAGTCAGCAGAACCACAGTCACTGCAGTTTGATATAATTTGTTTCTGTTGAATTAAACCTAATTAAAAACTCAAGATCCCTCAAAACTAATTCCCCTCAGTGACTCACAGTTTCCCAAAAGGATTATTCTGACTTTGATGTTCGACGCTGTTTTAAATCAATTGAGGTTTACGTGTTTTAGCCAGGAACACTCAACAGGTGCTATGAAAACCATTGTTGTAGATCTAGACCAGTGATTCCCAAAGTGGGCGATACCACCCCCTGGTGGGTGGTGGGGCGATCCAAGGGGACACTGGGAGGCTCAGGAGGATTTGGGGGGGGGGGTGCTGAACCTCTGTAAGGGGGCAGTGGCGTGAGCCAGGCTTGCCACTTGTAGGGTTGTGCGCCTGTTGGAAGAAAGAGGCCAATACACAGGATTGCGCCCTGGGCGAAGTTGACGAGAGGAAGGAGGCATGCACTGCGGTTTCCACGGCAACGCCTGCCCAGGGATTCCAACTCACAGGGACACCGTCGCAAGCGCGCGATCCCCGGGCAGGCATTTCCGTTTGATCCAGATCTGTCATTCATGGGGATCTTAGTGGTCTGTGGAAGTCAGTGCTGAATTGGCTGAAGGTACTGCAAATCCCATCATCTGTTGCTCATACTGCCCCAAACATATTGCTTTTGTGATTATTTCTGGAATTTGATGTTTGTAATTTACATTTTTCTTTACTATATTCTAAGAAAAGGTAGAAACATTAATACGCTTCCTGTTTAATTGCTATTTTAAAAAATTAAAAAATAATTTATATTATTATTATTATTTCAATTTGCTAAACCGCCCTTCTCGAGGCTCAGGGCGGTTTCCAAGCATATAAAACACATCAAGATAAAACATCCTAAAACACTCTAAAATACCATAAACAATCATGGTCATTTACAGACACATAAAATCGGATAAAAACACACTAATCAGAACAAGGGGGGTGGTGAGTAATATTTTTTTTTGGAAAGGGGGTGGTAGGCCAAAAAAGTTTGGGAAACACTGATCTAGACTGCAGTGATCATAAAGCTAGTGGAGCAAGAAAACCTTGCCCAGCAAGCAACGGATCTGTGTTGGCACCGATGGCACAGAGATTGTCTGACTCTAGAACAGGAGTGGGAGGAGGATCAATCCAGAGATGAACGTAACTGACAACATCAAGAAGAATGTCAAGGTGGAGATGGAAGACAAAGAAGGTCCATCTCCAGGACCTGCTTAGGAAAGCAATCACAAGAGGAGTCAGCAATGTCTGACACAGAGTTGAAGAGGAGTTCACTCTCCCTCTGAAGCTGCCCCAACTTGTATTTGAACGATTTCCAATAAGAGAAAAAGTCCATGGCTTTTCTCCAGTCTAAGAGCGGATGAATGTACTAATTCTACCATAGCAACTGACATTTGTTGAGTTTCTGAACTGTGTTCCAGGATGGATGGTTGTAGCGCTTGTTCCAAAGTGGTTGGGACTGGAGAACGAGAGACCCTCTAGGGCAGTGTTTCCCAACCGCTGTGAAGCGGCACAGTAGTGTGCCGTGACGGATTTCCTGCTGTGCCGCGAGAAAAGCTCTCTGCCCCCTTCCTTCCCCCCTCCTCCTGCCAAACTCCTGCTGCTTGGGGGTGGAGGAAGAAGGGCCGGATGGCGGCCAAAAAAAAGAAGAAGAAGGGGCTGGGGCGCCACCTCCTTCAGCCGTTTCCCCAGCCAGCTTCCAATCTGCTATGACTCCCGCCCCTCGCTCGCACTGCCTCCTCAAAGCTGGAGAAGCTGTGGGAGAGCTGAAGCCGGGGGGAGGGGGCGGGGCATGGTGCGGCCTGGCTCCGCCCCCTCCCCTCGGCTTCAGCTCTCCCACAGCTTCTCCAGCCTTGAGGGGACAGTGCCAAGCCAGCATTGTGCTGGCTCTGCCACCGTTGGCCTGGCATTGCCCCCTCAAGGCTGGAGAAGCTGTGGGAGAGCTGAAGCCGGGGTGAGGGGGTGGGGCATGGCGTGGCCTAGCTCCTCCCCCTCCCCCGGCTTCAGCACTCCCAGCAGCTGCTCCCAGCAGGCCACCATCCCCCAGCCATTCCTTACTGTGTTAGTGTGTCATTTTGTGTCATTTTGGTTGGTGGTGTGTCCCCTGATTTTTTAATGTTAAAAGTGTGCCACGGCTCAAAAAAGGTTGGGAAACACTGCTCTAGGGACCCTTCATTGTGCTTCACCCTCCTCTTCTTATATCATGTTGTCATTTCTACATTTGGAGACCTAAGTGAACTTTTCCATATCAATAGACATTGCTCAGAAGTAGCTGGTATATCAAACATAATTTGACACTAATGGTCTTCATGCCCTTCCACACAGACATATAACCCAGAATACCTGCTTTGAACTGGATTATCGGAGTCCACACTCATATAATCTGGTTTAAAGCAAATAACATGGGATTTTATTCAGATGTGTGGAAAGGAAGTCAAATAAGAAGCCAGGGCCCTTCCACAGGCCTATAACCCTGAATGATAAGGCATAATATTCATTCTGCCTCTGCTAATAATAATAATAATAATAACAACAGGTTCCTGGAGTAGGAGACCTCCAAGGGCCATCCAGGGCGATCCAGTCCAATCTCCTTCTGCCATAAGGGGAAAATACAATCAAAGCATTCCTCACAGATGACCATTCAGCCTCTGATGGTGATGATGAGGATGATGATAATAATAATAATTACAATGGGTTCCTAGAATAGGAGACCTCCAAGGGCCATCCAGTCCAATCTCCTTCTGCCATAAGGGGAAAACACAATCAAAGCATTCCTCAGCCATGTTGAATCAAACCTAAACTCTCATGAGAGCAACAGAAAGTACTGAACCTTGAGTTTGGGAGTTGTAGTTCTCCTCCATCCAGAGAGCACTGTGGACTCAAATAATGATGGATCAGGACCAAACTTGGCACGAAGCCTCAGAAGAGGAGGAAGCCGGAAAGGGAATGGATGAGCACCCCCCTGCGCGCTCTGAACTCGGCCCTGCCCCTTTTTTGCTCTGGCCACGCCCCCTCTCGCTCGTGCACTCTCTCTCTCCTTCCCTCTTTCCTTCAGGTGGTGGAAGGGGGAAGGAATGAAAGGGGGAAAGAGAGAGAGAAGGAGGGAGGGAGAGAGAGGGGGGAGGGAGGGAAGTAGGAGGAAGAGGAAGGGAGCCTGCTAAATGGAAAGGAATCATTTTCAGTCGTTTCCTACCAAAGGAGATAGCATAATGATCACAAAATATGAGCTTCTTGCAAGTTAGATAATACAAACTGAAAGGCTAGGATCTTGTGTCTACAATGAACCAGGAGACTGAACTTGTCGTAACCCCTTCTATTCCCCTTTGGCTTTGCAGATGACACCGCCAAGTCAGCGACACCTGGTCTGCATTTGGTGCAGGAGCCCTTCAGCGCTCTCCTCCCTTCCCTCTCCATAAGTCAGATTAGACAGCGAAAACATAGGAGCATCACACATTAATACTTCTATAAGTCCGATCCACAACATGCATGCAAAGAGGTATGTTATTATGTCATTTCCTATTTGGTTCTATCATTTTAAAAACCATGGGAAAAGGTTGATTAAACCAGTGTTTCCCAACTGCTGTGACGCGGCACAGTAGTGTGCCGTGACGGACCTCCTGCTGTGCCGCGAGAAAAGCTCTCTGCCCCTCTTCCTTCCCTCCTTCTCCTGCCGAACTCCTGCTGCTTGGGGGAGGAGGAAGGGCCGGGCGGCGGCAAAGAAAAAGAAGAAGGGGCTGGGGCGCTGCCTCCTTCGTCCGTTTCCCCAGCCAGCCTCCAAGCCGCCATGACTCCTGCCATGACTCTCGCCCCTCGCTCGCTGAAGCCGCCGAGGAGCCCCGCCCACTGAAGCCCATCCACCGCTCATGATCCTCCTCCGTGCGGCTTCAGTGAGCGAGGGGCGAGAGTCATGGCGGAGAGCGGCGACAGGGGCCATGATTCCCACCCCTTGCTCCCACTGTCCCCTCAAGGCTGGAGAAGCTGTGGGAGAGCTGAAGCCTGGGGGAGAGGGCAGGACATGGCGCAGCCTGGCTCCACCCTCTCCCCCGGCTTCAGCTCTCCCACAGCTTCTCCAGCCTTGAGGGGACAGTGCCAAGACAGCATTGTGCTGGCTCTGCCACCACTGGCTTGGCACTGCCCCCTCAAGGCTGGAGAAGCTGTGGGAGAGCTGAAGCCAGGGGGAGGGGGCGGGGCATGGCGCGGCATGGCCCGTCCCCCTCCCTCGGCTTCGGCACTCCCAGCAGCTGCTCCCAGCAGGCCACCATCCCCCAGCCGTTCTTTACTGTGTTAGAGTATCATTTTGTGTCATTTGGGTTGGTGTGTGCCCCCGGATTTTTCTAATGTAAAAAGTGTGCTCAAAAAAGGTTGGGAAACACTGGATTAAACTACAAAAAAATATTTTGGGGAGAGGGACACCCTGCAACATATTTTGCTATAGTTTTACAATGAATATGTTTTCATAGGCTCTCAACCTGTTCAACGTAGTTTGTGGCAGCCGCAAAAAAACAAAGTTTCTAGTGTATAACAACTACTTTCAAAGTAAGTACAATACCGCACAATTAAACAGGAAATAACACTTTCATACCAGGAACAGAAACAGTTTCAAATTGTCAACAACATGGCAGTGGACTGGATAGACAAGGCATGGGCAAACTTTGGCCCTCCAGGTTAATTTTTCAATTGAATTTTGAAATTTGTGGCTTGTTGTGGAAACAAGGATTGGTGAGAAAGCTTCAGTGGCGACACCTCTTCCCCATGACAACTCTCTTTCAGGAATAAATTGCCCTTCCGAGTGGTAGATTTCTCTCACTTCCTGTTGCCTCACCCCGTTCTTAACTATCAGTCATTTGTAAGTCAGATGTTTGTAACTCATGGAAGCAGCCCCAACTGAGAGAAAGGGGGATGATGTGGATGCAGAGAGAGGCTCAGGATCCCTCCAATAAAGCCTTTATTAGGTTTTAAAGCACGTTACACCAGCATTTTTCAACCTGGGAGTCGGGACCTCAAGGAGGTCGCAATGGGTTTTCAGAGGGGTCAGCAAAGACCTTTAGAAGACATCTATATATATAAAAGGGAAGTGGTCGTGCAACGAGGCAAATGCACGCCAAAACTACATTTCCCACACACACAAAAAACACAGGGCCACTCATCCGCACCCCGAGGTACAAACTCCACCCACTGAAACACCCCTAAACACAACACAACACCCCCAAAACATCCCCCAAAACACAACATTACTACGCATGCGCAAAAAACCCCAGACACACAAAATGGCCGCCATAAAAACATCACAATACCAAGCATGCGCAACATCCGACGCCATGCCCCCCTCCTCCGCCGCTTAAAAAACACTCCTGAGACCAACGAGGCGACATCCTCCACGCGGCTCCCGGACCCCACCAGCACGGCCGCCGCATGCAACCCAACACCAACATCCCGGGAGGACGCCGCCGCGGTCCCGCCCGCACGACCCTCCACTAGGAGAGCCACGAAGAAGCGAGGAGAACGGCGCACCCACGGGACTACAACTCCCAGAAGGCTCCGCACGGCTCACTCGGAAGAAGGCGCGGACAGCACCGGAAATAGGCCACAATGGCGCGCAGAGCATTCTGGGAGCCGTAGTCCCCTGGCCGGACACGCCTTCTCCGCCATCTCCAAGCACTTTCCGGACCAGGCTCAAGCGACCGCCGCCATACCCGCTTCCTCCGCCCCCTCCGCTGCCTCCTCCCGTCCTCCCCCGGGGATGGGGCTGGGGGGGAAGCCGCGCCATCTCTCTCCCTGCGGCCTCCTCTTCGGCCAGCGGAAGGGAGGCGGCAGGTCGCGGCGGAGAGCCCTCTGCCGCCTCTCTTCCGCTGCCCGAGGAGGAGGCCGCAGGGAGAGGGGTTGCCAGTTACCCTTAGGCCTCCTCTTCAGGCAGCGGAAGAGAGGTGGCAAAGGGCTCTCCGCTGCTACCGCGCGCCGCCTCCCTTCCGCTGCCCGGGGACGAGGCCGAGGGGGAGCCGCACCGTCTCTCTCCCTGCGGCCTCCTCTTCGGCCAGCGGAAGGGAGGCGGCAGCCGGTGTAGGAGACCCCTCAACCGCCTCTCCTCCGCTGCCCGAGGAGAGGGCGCGAGGAGGAGATCGAGCGGTTCCCCCATCGCCCTCCTCTTCGGCCTCCTCCTCTACACATACACACACACACATATATACACAACAACATATAAACACAAACATACAAACACATATAAATACACAACCACATACAAACACATATCTACACACCTATACATACACATCCACACTAATACATACACATATATACACACACATATCAGCAGCTCTCCATATATACACATACATACATATACATATACAAACACACACATATATATACACGTACTCAAACACAAAAAACCCACAGATAAATACACACAAATATATACACACATACCAAGAACTATATATACATACACACACACATATATACACACACAAATAAACACAAACCAATACCTGCACACACACATACACACAAACCCCCAAAAAACCATACACACATACAACTATAAACACACATACACACACATATATATACACACAACAAACATGCTCACATCATTTCCACAACTTACATACCCTGACATTCTCACATCACCAACATAGGGCACAGCAACGCGTGCCGGGTTCAGCTAGTACAGTATATTTCTGATGGTCTTAGGAACTCCTTTGGCAGAGATGACTGAACATCTTTCAGTCTGTCCTTCTCTTCTTTTTTGGAAACAGATGGCGAATCCTCCCACCAAATGCCCTCCTCTGCTGTGATTGGCCAGCCTCTCAGCCATGGGGAGGGCTGTCTCCGAGACTCCAAGCAGGGGAGAGGAGAGCAGGCATGCTCAGTGCATTGCAGTGTGGTACATAAGCGCGGGTGAGCACATGAGGCTGGAGGGAGGCTTGTGCCAGTGATTCCCTTCAAGGCATGGGGGTTCTGTGTGGGAAGTTTGGCCCAATTCTTGTTGAGTTTCTGTATTGACCTGAGTACTGTTTTGGTCAATTAAGCTGGCTCTCTGTAGTTAAAAAGATTCCAAGAGTCATTTGTTTCAAAAAATAAAGCTCTTTAAACAAAATATGTTCAGGCACAACAATAGACAGTATTAGCAACATGTAAAACAAACAGTCTTACAGTTTAGTTCCATAAGAACAACATAAATCTTCTTTCTGTCTTCTTTTCGACGTCTTCTGCAAACTTGCTGGCTTCTTCTTCAAATCAAAATTCCTCACCCAAGGTCAGTCTCTCAGCTGCCTTATTTTATACAGGAATAGCTGCAAAGCACCTACAGCTGTGACTCTTACCAGCACCTTCTGGAGGCTTCTGGCTTCAAGTAAGTTTGTAACAAACGTACTCCAAGTAGTCCCATTTAAACTTAATACATATTTTACATTATTCTTACATTTTACAATATAATTTGCCCACTTACATTTTTAATCTCAACAATTCTACCATTGATGGGGTTCAGAATGCTCTTTGATTGTAGGTGAACTATAAATCCCAGCAACTAAAATTCCCAAATGTCAAGGTCTATTTTCTCCAAAATTAATCAGTGTTCACATTTGGGTATATTGAGTATTCGGTTCAGATCCATCATTATTTGAGTCAACAGTGCTCTCTGGATGTAGGTGAACTACAACTCCAAAACTCAAGGTCAATGCCCACCAAGCCTATCCAGTATTTTCTCTTGGTCATGGGAGTTCTGTGTGCCAAGTTTGGTTCAATTCCATCATTGGTGGAGTTCCAAATGCTCTTTGATTGTAGAGTAACTATAAATCCCAGCATCTACAGCTCCCAAATGACAAAATCAACCCCACCAGTATTCAAATTTGGGCATATCAGGTATTTGTGCCAAATTTGGTCCAGTGAATGAAAATGCATCTTGCATATCAGATATTTACATTTGTTTATTTATTTGTTTGTTTGTTTATTTATTTATTGTTTCAATTTATTAGTCGCCCCTTCCGAGAGGCTCGGGGCGACTCACATACACATAAAACCATAAAAGCACTATAAAAACAATGGACCGATGTCCACATATTAAATTAAAAACAGCAGATATACATTAAAATAACTCTTAGGCCTGCATTATAGACCGTGGCCTAGGGATGTCTATGGACCGAAGGCTTGAACAAACCGGAGGGTTTTACAAGCCCTGCGAAAAGCTAGCAGATCGGTCTGTGCTCGAATTGAGGATGGAAGGGCATTCCACAAGACCGGCGCAGTGGCACTGAAAGCCCTCCTCCGCGTTGTAGACAGATGGATGGACTGATAGCTTGGTACCACCAAGAGGTTCTGAAACTCAGATCGCAGTGGTTGTGGGGGATTGTATTGGGAGAGGCGGTCCCTCAGGTACACTGGCCCCAGACCATTCAAGGCCTTAAAGGTCAGAGCCAGCACCTTGAAGGTGATCCGGTGCTCTATTGGAAGCCAGTGCAGTCCGCGCAAGACAGGCGTGATGTGGCAGCGAGATGGAAGGCCTGCCACCAGCCTGGCTGCAGCGTTCTGCACCAGCTTAAGCTTCCAGATCACCGACAAGGGAAGGCCGATGTAGAGGGCATTACAGCAGTCCAGTCTTGAGATGACCGTGGCTTGGACCACTGTGGCTAGGTCATGACGGGACAGGTAGGGAGCCAGCTTCCTCGCCTGCCGGAGGTGATGGAAAGCCACTCCGCTGACGATGGAGATGTGGTTCTCCATCGACAGCTGGGAGTCAAGGGTGACTCCCAGACTTTTTACAGATGGAGACGGGCGAAGTGTCGCCCCGTCCAGGGTTGGGAGCCGGATTCCTCCCGTACCCGGACGACCCAGCCACAGGATCTCCGTCTTAGCCGGATTCACCTTCAACCTACTGGCTCGCAGCGGCTTCAAGGCAACGATGGAAATTATCGGGTACGGAGTCGGGCCGTACATTGCGATTCAAAACAGTAGCAAAACTACAGTTATGAAGTAGCAACAAAAATTTTATGGTTGGGGGGTCACCACAACAGGAGAAATTGTATTAAGGGGTCATGGCATCAGGAAGGTTGAGAACCACTGCTTGACACCAATCACGGACTATAAACATAACAATGAATGGCCAAACTGCTGAGAGGGAAAAGGAAAGGGCCTGGGGCTGTGAGTAATTGTGGGAATTGAAGTCCAAAATACCTGGAGGACCACAGTTTGCCCATGCCTGGGATAGACCTTGTGGTGTCTCCAATCTCTGTAATTCTCTGATTCAGTGAGTATCTGGAAGACTGCCGGTTTCCTCCTAGTCCGCATCCTCCACTGCCCATGCTGATGTTGCAGCTCCACCAACTGGCCTTTCAACTAATAGGATCAGCAAAGGAAGGAACACTGAAAAGACTCTTTAGGGCTATATCCACCTGCAGAAAAGGACTTTGCGGGGCCTATTATTCTTCAATCCAGTCATAATGATGAACGCCAAATCATCGTCGCTACTGCCTCAAAGCAGATTCTTTCCACCTTGTCATGGTAACGTATATATCACTGTGTGCAAATGTCCTGGCAAACCTGAATTAAGAACATCTTTGACAAATAAGCTAACCGTTACAACATCTTTTTATGTCGTCCCCCCCCCAGGCCCCCACTTTTCCTTATTGTCATATTTTGGGGAAATGCATGGCATTCACTAAAATGCGATGGCAACAAAAGCAGGGTAAAAAGTAAAGGTTTTCCCCTGACATTAAATCCAGTCGTGTCCGACTCTGGGGTGTGGCGCTTATCTCCATTTCTAAGCCGAAGAGCCGGCGTTGCCCGTAGACCCCTCCAAGGTCATGTGACCAGCACGACTGCATGGAGAGCCTTTACCTTCCTGCCGGAACAGTACTTATTGATCTACTCACATTTGCATGTTTTCAAACTGCTAGATTGGCAGAAGCTGGGGCTAACAGCAGATGCTCACTGCACTCCCTGGATTCGAACCTGCGACCTGTCAGTCAACAAGCTCAGCAGCTCAGCAGTTTAACCCACTGCGCCCCCCAGGGGCAACAAAAGCAAGTATCTGCAAAATCCATAAAATCGCGGCTGTTTAGGAGACATGTAGTATTCCCATACATTTTGTTACAATGTATGTATGTGTCCATATCTAGTATAAGGGCTTGCTGGTAAAACTGAATGGCTGTGTCGCAAAACGATACATGTCTAAAAACAATATTTGGAAAGCTCTGATCAGCAGTGTATATATGGGTAATATATTCACAGGACATGTAAAATCTTTATCCCCCAAAAGCTTCAAAAAGTTATGGAAACATCTGATCTCTCTCTAACATTTGACCCTTCCTGAATAATAATAACAATAACAACAATAACAACAAAAGGTGGACAGTTTCAGCAGAAAGGAGGAAACCATGAAAATGAACCAAATCTGGCTAGCGGTATTTTGAAAACTTTAAAATCAGGACAGTAAATGAAGAGCAACACTAAAAAAAAAAACAACAGGGAAATTCCAGACAGGAATCAATCAGGGCCAGCTAACACCTCCCAACAAAGGATCACCTCAGGCAGGAATCAACCAGGCTTTGAAGATACAAGGGCATTAAATGCTTATCAAGGTGGCCATTTGCAACATTCACACTTGCCTCAAACAGACAAGAGTTATTTCTCTCACCCTGGACATTATTCCACAGATATATAAACCTCACTTGCCTAGTTTCCAATAGACCTCACAACCTCAGGGGATGCGTGCCATAGATGTGGGTGAAACGTCAGGAGAGAATGCTTCTGGAACATGGCCACACAGCCTGGAAAATTCACGGCAACCCAATAACAGAGACATAGGGCCCTTCCACACAGCCACATAACTCACAATATCTGCTTTGAACTGGGTTACCTGAGGGCCCTTCCACACAACTGTATAAAATCCATGCTGAAGTGGATTATATGGCAGTGTGGACTTAGATAATCCAGTCCAAAGCAGATGTCGTGGAGTATCCACCTTGGGTTATATGGCTTACAGCAGAAAACATGGGATTTTATTCAGATGTGTGGAAGGGGCCTAAGATCGTCAAACCTATTTTGATCCACATCAGCCTTAGGATTTTCCATAGACGCCTCCAAGGTCATGTGACCAGCATGACTGCATGGAGCGCCATTACCTTCCTGCAGAAGAGGTTCCTATTGATCTACTCACATTTGCATGTTTTCAAACTGCTAGGTTGGCAGAAGCTGGGGATAACATCCCGCTCTCCGGATTCGAACTGCCAACCTTTCAGTCAGCAAGTTCAGCAGCTCAGCGGTTTAACCCGCTGCACCACCAGGGGCTCCTGTAGCTGTAACTATAATAGTTAATGATATAGTTAGTGAAGGGACTCTACATCCTGGTGCAGTTTGGAGGAGGATGGACTGTGGATGATGGGACTTGCAGTACCTTCACTCACTTCCTGAGACCACTGCAACCCTCATCCAATGACTGATCAAGACCAAAATTGGCACACAGAGCCCCGATGACCCACTCTACATCCTAGTACAGTTTGGAGGAGGATGGACTATGGACGATGGGACTTGCATATGAGAGTTGTAGTTCATCTGCACCCACTGAACCCAGGCAACATTGCCTCTAGAGCAGTCCTGGGCAAACTTTGGCCCTCCAGGTGTTTTGGACTACAACTCCCACAATTCCTAACAGCCAGTAGGCTGTTAGGAATTGTGGGAGTTGTAGTCCAAAACATCTGGAGGGCCAAAGTTTGCCCAGGCCTGCTGTAGACTAAACTTGGAGCACCGACAAGCAATGCCTTTCTCAAATGACCCAGGTACTGCTGGGTCCCCAAGCTAGTATATAGGCCTACTCAAAGTCAATGTTTGTATGTATGCGGTTGTATGTGACAGCTTTCTGATTGGCTGCCACTTCCATAGGCCACTGCAACCTCCACGAATAACCGACTTGGACCAAACTTGGCACACATGACCCTCATGACCCACTTTACATCTGATGGACCCCTGATTATGGGAATTGCAGCACTTTCAATGGCTTCTGCTTCCACCGACCACTGTGACTCCCACCCGTGGCGGGTCAGGACCAGGCCCGGATTACCCATAAAGCCACCCTAGGCCGTGGCCTAGGGGCGCAAGCCGAAGGGTGCGCAGATCACGGACCCCTCCCCCCAAAAATGGTGTCTCAGCCCGCCCCCGAGGGCGAAACATCAGGAGAGCGTGCTTCTGGGAGGAAACGGGGAGAGTGTGCTTCTGGGAGTAAACCTCTCCCTCCCTCCCTCCCAGACGGGCGCCGGCGGAGGAGAGTGCGCCCAGCTGCAGGCACCTGCCCCAGAGAGAGGCCTCCTCCACTTGGGCGAGGGAGAGGGCCCGGCGGCGGCCTGAGGAGGCAGCAAAAGGCGGGAAAGGAGCCCGCTCACCAGGACGCTGTCCTTTCAGCGGAGGCAGCTCTTCTCCTGCCTCCGCACCTTCCTCCTACTCGGATTTCAGCGCAACAGGACGAAGAGTGGCAGCTCGGAGGCCAGCTGCGCGCCAGCAGCCCCATTTCTTCTCGCGGTGGAGGATTTTGGCGGGGCGGGCAAAGCGGGCTGGAGGAAAGGGCGGCCGCTTTGCCTGCCCCGCCAGCATCCTCCGCCGACAGCCTTTGCAGCGGGCAAGGAAGGGAAGGCAAAGCGCGGAGAGGAGCCCCTGCAGATCCCCAGCCTTCCTCCTCCTTGGATTTTGGCACAAGCACAAACGGACGAAGAGTGGCAGCTCGGAGGCCAGGTAGGCGTGCGCCAGCCGAAAGGGCAGCGTCCTGGGTGAGTGGCATCCCTTCCCGCCTTTTGTTGCCTCCTCAGGGGAGAGAGAGGGGGGGGGGGTGCGGTAGGGGGCGTAATTCCAAAATGTAGCCTAGGGCGCAATTTTTTTTAATCCGGGCCTGGTCAGGACCACAGTTGGCACACAGGTTCCCCCATTACCTGCTTTACATCCTGGTGCGGTTGGGGGGGGGGGGAGATGGGTTATGGATGATGGGATTTGCAGTACCTTCACTCACTTCCTGAGACCACTGTGACCCCCCTCAAATAGTTTACTAAACCCAGCCGACACTGGATCTAGACCAGCGGTTCTCAACCTTCCTAATGCCGTGACCCCTCAATACAGTTCCTCATGTTGTGGTGACCCCCAACCATAAAATTATTTTTGTTTCTACTTCACAATTGTAATTTTGCTACTGTTATGAATCGTAATGTAAATATCAGGAGGTACTTTCATTCACTGGGCAAAGTTGGGTACAAATACCTGGTACACCCAAATTTGAATACTGGAGGGGTTGGGGGGGGGTTGATTTTGTAATTTGGGAGTTGTGGTTGCTGGGATTTATAGTTCACCTACAATCAAAGAGCATTCTGAACTCCACCAATGATAGAATTGAACCAGACTTGGCACACAGAACTCCCACAACCAACAGAAAATACTGGAAGGGTTTGGTGGGCATTGACCTTGAGTTTTGGAGTTGTAGTTCACCTACCCAGAGAGCACTGTGGACTCAAACAGTGATGGATCTGGACCAACCTTGGCAGGAATACTCAATCTGTCCAAATGTAAACACTGGTGGAGTTTGGGGAAAATAGACCTTGACATTTGAGAGTTGTAGTTGCTGGGATTTACAGTTTACCTACAATCAAAGAGCATTCTGAACCCTACAAATGATAGAACTGGGGCAAACTTCCCACACAGGAAACCCCCAATGACCAACAGAAAATACTGTGTTTTCTGATGGTCTTTGGCGACCCCTTTGACACAGCCTCGCGACCCCTTTAGGGGTCCCGACCCCCAGGTTGAGAAACGCTGATCTAGACTAAAACTTGGGGGGCAGACAAACAATGCCTTTCTCAAACAACCCGGGCACTTCAACTCCCACAATTATCAAGTCCAAAACACCCAGCAGGAGGGGGGGCGTTGGGCCAGGCCTGTTTTGGGGGGGGGGGGGGCTAAAGCAGTACCTACCTGTCTCCTCCTGGACGCGGCAGGCGATTTCCCAGAAGGCTCGGTCCTCGCGGTCCAAGGGCCTCCCCAAAGTGACTTCCCCGGAGTCGGTGCCCACGCGGAGGGGCGCGCCCTCGGGGCCCACGAGCTGGAAGCGGGCTCCTTGGGGGAAGCGCGGGCGCAGCGAGGCGAGGAGGAGCCCGGGCGGGGCGTCCTCGGGCAGCGCGAAGGCGAGGGGGCGGCGCGGCGGAGGGGCTCCGTCGGAGGCGCCGGGCCCGCGTGGCGTCGACGGGGGCCTGGGCACGGGCTGCGGGAAGACGCGGAGCTCGAGCGGGGCGCTGAGCCGGGCGGGGCGGCCCCGGTCGCGGGCGAAGAGCCGGAGCGGGATGGGGGCTCGTCGGCGGAGCAAGGAGCGGACCAAGACCACCCTCCCGCTGCGGGGCACCACGAAGAAGTGGGCGCTGGGCGGGCGGGCGAAGTAGCGCAGCTCGGCGTTGGGCCCGGCGTCCGCGTCCTCCGCCCGGGCGCGCCACACCTCCGCCCGCAGCGCCAGCGTCTCCGCCACGCGCAGCTCGAAGGCGCGCCCTGCGGGAAGCGCGGCGCGTGGTCGTTGGCGTCCAGCACCGCGATCTCCAGCGCGGCCAGCTCCGCCGGCGGGTCCTCTTCCTCGGGGCACGGCCTGCAGCACAGAGCCAGGCGCAAGGCGTACGCGGCGCGCTTCTCTCGGTCCAGCGGCCTCGAGGTGCGGAGGAAGACCCGCCCGCTCCTCGCGTGGAGCGCGGCTCGGAAGTGCGCCCGCCCTTCGCCCAGGAGCTCCATCCGCCAGCGCCGGCGGCCCCGCACCTCCGCGCACCAGGGGCCCCGCGACAGCCGCGTCAAGGGCAGGCTCAGCCCGGACACCCGCGTCCCCGAAGGACGGTTCTCCAGCACCTGGCCCCGGAAGGACGGGAGGAAAGGCGAGGCCGAAGGAAGGAGCAGCAGCAGAGGAAGCAGCAGCGGCAGCATGGCCGGAGAAGAGACGCGCTTCCGACGGCTCTGCCTCCAGCCGCAGGAGCGCCGCGCCTGCCAACGAGGAGGGGCGTGGCCTCGGAGGCGCAAAGAGCGCGGATTGGCCGCCTCCGACGCGCGCCAGCCAATCCGGGCCCTCGAACGCTTGGCTCTTCTTCCTCCCTCCTGCTTGCCTGCTACTGCTCCTTCAGTCCAAGGCAGAAAGGAAGGGAGGAAGCATGGAAATGAACAACATCTGGCCACCAGTGTTTACAAAACTCTCAAATTGAAACAGTAAATGGTAATAGTATGGAAGCTGGAACAGGCCTGGGCAAACTTTGGACTTCCAGGTGTTTTGGACTTCAACTCCGCCATTCCTAACAGCCTCAGGCCCTTCCCTTTCCCCTCAGCCTTAGCCTAACCCTAATGCATAAGCAGCTGAGGGGGGAAAGGAAAGGGACTGAGGCTGTTAGGAATGGTGGGAGTTGAAGTCCAAAACACCTGGAGGGCCAAAGTTTGCCCAGGCCTGGTCTGGAAGCTCCGAGCCTTACGCTGTTTCCGCTTCGCTCCTTCAGGAGCGCTGTTTGCGCAACGCAGAACGAACACAGATATTATATAGAGAAGGAATGCACCTCAGGGCTGTCTACTCTCACCCGACCTATTCAACTTGTACGCAGGACACATCATGCGACGTGCAAGGCTTGAAGAATGCAAGGCTGGGGTTATGGTCGTCCACGCTCTGGTCACATCCCGAATAGATTACTGCAACGCACTCTACGTGGGGCTGCCTTTGAAGACAGTTCGGAAGCTACAACTAGTCCAATGGGCGGCAACTAGTCCAACGGGCGGCAGCCAGATTACTAACCGGAGCTACATACAGGGAGCATACCACCCCCCTGTTGTGTCAGCTCCATTGGCTGCCTGTCCACTTCCGAGCTCAATTCAAAGTGCTGGTTTTGACCTTTAAAGCTCTATACGGTTCTGGCCCAGCTTACTTGTCGAACGCATCGGCCTCTATGTCCCACCTCGTAATTTAAGATCATCCGGGGCCCTGCTCTCACTCCCGCCAACCTCTCAAATGCGGTTGGCGGGGACGAGAGGAGGGCCTTCTCGGTGGTGGCCCCCCGTCTGTGAAGCACTCCTATTGATATTCGATCAGCTTCATCCCTCCTAACATTCAGAAAAAGAGTGAAATCCTGGCTTTGGGACCAAGCGTTTGCACCCTAGCACAACACGGCACTTTAGACTGGTCAGTTGGCAAATTGGTGGTTAAGATCGAAGACTTTGGATGGAACATTGTTTTAATGGTGATGAATGTATATGATGTTTTTAATATTAACTGTATTTTAATGTATTGAATTCTAGGTGTATTTTAATGTATTTTAATTTTAACTGTGTTTTACTCTGTATTGTGTGGCATCGGATTGTTGCCGTCTGTTAGGCCGCACTGAGTCCCCCCTCGGGGGTTGAGAAGTAGCGGGGTATAAACACTGGAAATAAAATAATAAAATAAATAATTACCATTGCTGGAAGAAAGATTCATAACCTTAGATATGCAGATGATACCACTTTGATGGCTGAAAGGGGGGGGGAGGAGATGAGGAGCCTTCTAACCAAGGTGAAAGAAGAAAGTGCAAAAGTTGGGTTGCAGTTAAACATTTTTTTAAAAAACAAGATTATGGCAACCAGACTGATTGATAACCAGGCCCGGATTAACACCCTTTTGCACCCTAGGCCACACTTTGGAATTACGCCCACTTTAAGCCAACCCCTACTGCACACACACCCCCCACATCCTTTCATCCGCTCATCCCCCTTAGGGCCCCGCATCCAGCTCTCCCGGTGTGGCCCCACTAGGTCCGCCACAGGAGTTTCCCTCTCGGCAGGCACTATGGATGCAGGCATGGGGGGAGGAGCCTCCTCCCCAATGCCGGGCCTTGAGGCACTTGGTTCCTACCCGGTATCGGGGATTGCGCATGCGTTGTAGTAGGCAGCTGTACCGATGCCGCGTTTCTCCCCAATACCGGGGCTTGTCGCGCTGGGCTTCTCTCCTGTACTGGGGTTTGCACATGTGCCGTAGCCAGCAGTTGCACGTCTCTCACCAGTAAGGAGGAGTCTCCTTGTGTTGGAGGAGGAATACCAGCTTTCATGGTGCTAGGGCATGCGCAGACTGCGCAATTGAGTTTCCTGTACTTGCACTGAAGGAGCCAGCAAGTGGATGCTGCCAGCATCGAGGGAATTATTTATTTATTTATTTATTTCGGGATTTTACCCCGCTCTTCTCAACCCCCAAGGGGGGACTCAGAGCGGCTTACAGTACGGCACAATTCGATGCCCACATAATAACAATATAAACCCCAAAACACTTCAACAATTAAAATACATTAAAAATACATTAAAATACATTAGCACCATACACATTCACTCTGGATTAAAACAATGTTCAGTCCATAAAAACATTGGCCATAATCACCCACTTTCATTAAAAACCAATCTAAAATGCTGCCTTGTGCTGGTGTACGAATGCCTGGTCCCACAGCCAGGATTTTACTTTTTTCCTGAAGGCCAGGAGGGATGTGGTGGATCGTACATCCATAGGAAGCGCATTCCACAGGCGGGGAGCCACCACCGAGAAGGCCCTATCCCTCGCCCCCACCAGCCTCATCTGAGACGTAGGCGGGAGCGAGAGCAGGGCCTCCCCGGATGATCTTAGATTACGAGGTGGGACATAGCGGCTGATGCGTTCGGACAAGTAAGCTGGGCCAGAACCGTATAGAGCTTTAAAGGTCAAAACCAAAGGTTGACGCCAGTGTCGTGAGCCCCTGCGCATACGCTGTTTGTGCAACAATAGCAGAGGCAGAAGCTGGCATTCAGGAAGGGGCAGGGGCGCCGCCGAAAAGGAGGACCTCCGGTATCCTTCCTTCGTCATCTCCATGCGTGTTGCGTTTTTATTTGTTTCAACAGTATTATTATTTTTGGTCCGTGATCTGCCCCCCCCCCCGGCTTGCATTCCTAGGCCATGGCCTAGGTTGGCCTTATGGGTAATCCTGGCCTATTGATAACTAGCAAATAAAGAGAGAAAACATGGAGGCAGTGACAGAGATGAATGAAGATGCAGACTGCAGCCAGGCATATTGGATATGCATATCAAATGTGGTGCAGATACATCATTGTTTGTGATCACAATGCTCTCTGGATGTAGGTGAACTATAATTCCTATAAATCAAGGTGAATCCCCCCCCCCCCCAAGCCCTCCTGTATATTTTGTTGGTTGTGAGGATTCTGTGTGCCAAGTTAGGTCCAGTTCCATTGTCAGTGGGGGGTCGCAGTGCTCTGACTTGATGGTGGGTGAACTGTAAGTTCCATCATGTGGAGTCAGTCCCTCAAACTCCTCCAGTATGTTGAGTTGCTGATTAGTTCTGCTCTGTTTGTTGTGCAGAGTTGAAAAGACTAGGAAAGGGTTAAGGGAGAGGCAATGGGCGGGGTTATGCAAATTCCACACCAATGGAGAGAGTAAGAAACATGAGGATGTCTGTGGTAGGGGAAACACATAAAATCTGGCACAAATACCAAATGTGCCCACATTTGAATACTGGTAGGGGTGGGCATTGATCTTGTCCTTTGGGAGTTGTAGTTGCTGGGATTTAATGTTCACCTACAATCAAAGAGCATTCTGAACTTCACCAATGATGGAATTGAACCAAACTTGGCACACAGAATTCCCATGACCAACTGAAAATACTGGAAGGGTTTGGCGGGCATTGACCTTGAGTTTTGGAGCTGTAGTTCTCCTACATCCTGAGAGCACTGTGAGCTCAAACAATTATGGATTTAGAGTAGACCAAACTTGGCAAGAATATTCAATATGCTCAAATATGAAAACTGGTGGAGTTTTGGAAAAGAGACTTGATATTTGGGAGTTGTAGTTGCTGGGATTTGTAGTTCACCTACAATTAAAAAGCATTCTGGACCCCACCAATGATAAAATTGGGCCAGATTTCTCACACAGAACCCCCATGACCAACAAACAATGCTGTGTTTTCTGATGGTCTTTGGTGACCCCTCTGACACCCCCTCGCGACCCCTCGAGGGGTCCCGACCTCCAGGTTGAGAAACACTGCGCTAGAGGGAGGGCTTTTGGTGACACTGTGGGTTAAAGCTGTTTGTGGAAGTAGGAGCCTGTCTGTGGAAGTGGGTACACCAGCAGCACATACATACTAAGTATATAGATAGATTGTAACTGAATGACAGTCATGGTCTCACTATGATTCCATAATTTTAATTGTTCTTCCTTTCTTCATCATCATCACTGAACGGCTAACTCTTCTAATGTTATGAATCTGTATTCTTCTGGTTGTTGTTGTTGTTATAGTTTTGAATGTGTTTTATGGATTTTAACTGACTTGTAAACTAACCAATTATATTAAATTCAGTTTTTATGTGTGTATAATAAATAATAATAATAATATCATAATAAAACTTAATTTATACCCCGCCACCATCTCCCCAAGGGGACTCGGGGGCTTACATGAGGCCAAGCCCGATAACACATAATAAAATAACACAGTGCAAATAATAAAAACAATACAATCAATATATTTGTAGATTTTAGATTGCATTAACACAGTGTTTCTCAACCAGTGTGCCGGGGCACACTAGTGTGCCATGAGCGATCATCAGGTGTGCCGTGGGAAATTGGAACCTGGGGGGGAGAGTCTAGTGTGTTGAAGTATAAAAACCCTAAGAAACCTACCTCGATAAAGGCACAAAATTATAAACACCCCCCTCCCCACCCGTTGTCTACTTGGTCTCTCCCTCTCCATGCATTGGGAAGGCCTGCCTCACTTTCCCCAAGTAGAGACCTCCTCTTGCCTCCTGGGGGTTCTGTGTGGGAGGTTTGGCCTAGTTCTGTCATTGGTGGGGTTCAGAATGCTCTTTGATTGTAGGGGAACTATAAACCTCAGCAACTACAACTCCCAAATGTCAAGGTCTATTTCCCCTGAACTCCATCTGCGTTCATATTTGGGCATATTGAGTATTGATGCCAAGTTTGGTCCTGATCCAACATTGTTTGAGTCCACAGTACTCTGTGGATATAGGTGAACTACAACTCCAAAACTCAAGGTCAATGCCCACCAAACTCTTATAGCATTTTCTCTTGGTTCTGGGAGTTCTGGGTGGGAAGTTTGTGTCTTTCTGTCATTCCTGCCAGGATATCTATGTTGTGTTCAGCGAAACAGGCCCAGGTTTCACACTGAGTGTATAAATACAGTTAAAAGCATATTAACTATATGTATGACTGTGTTAGAGTGTCATTTTGTGTCATTTTGGTTGGTGGTGTGCCCCAGGAATTTGCAAATGTAAAAAGTGTGCCGCGGCTCAAAAAAGGTTGGGAAACACTGCATTAACATGCTTTTAATGTAAGCAGCTTTGAGTCTCCTTTGTGGAAAGAAAAGGTAGGGTATAAATAAACATAATAACAACAATAATAATAACAATAATAAATATTACTATTATTAGGATTATTGTTATTATTAAGATAATACTGTTGCTTCCTCTTCCTCTAATCCTCCAAGAACAAATTAACCATCTTTTAAACATAATTGTGACATATTCTATATCGGTTATTAGGAATTGTGGGAGTTGAAGGTCAAAACACCCGGAGGGCCAAAATTTGCCCTGTTCTATAGGCTAATTCATTAACACTCTAGCCCTGTCCCTTTGGTGGTCCGCTTTCCAAGGTTGCTCTCTGCCCCCCTCTGGTGGCGGAGAAAACGCATTGCGGCGCGATTTAATCCTTCATAGGATTCATTTCAATGGATATATTATCCAACGCAGTGTTTTTTTAACCTTTTTTGAGCCGCGGCACATTTTTTACATTTACAAAATCCTGGGGAACACCACCAACCAAAATGACAAAAAATGACACTCTAACACAGTAATACATATAGTTAATATGTTTCTAAATGTATTTATACACTCAGTGTGAAACCTGGGCCTGTTTCGGTGAACACAACATATATATGACTTCCTCTCTCAGCCTTCTCTTCTTCAGGCTAAACATGCCCAGCTCTTCAAGCCGCTCCTCATAGAGCTTGTTCTCCAGACCTTTGTGAAATTTCACCCTGAGTGAAACTTGCTTCCAGTTAACTATGGATGTCATGAAGCTGTTATAAGCAGTTCCTTGGAGGGGGTCTTGAAAAATCCAGTACAATAGTAAAAAAAAAAACATTTCCAAGCGGAGAGGCTCAATTTGTTTCTTGGAAACCTGTGAGGGGGCTGCTAGGAGGGGGGAGAGTGCCAATTTCCCACGGCACACCTGATGATCGCTCACGGCACACTGGTTGGGAAACACTGATCCAACGGATATACAATGGATATAATAATAATAATAATATAGTCCTAGATGCTTGGGAAGTATTTGACTTGTGATTTTGTGATATGAAATTGTTAGCTGTGACCAGGGCCGTAGCCAGGAGTTTGTTTTGGGGGGTGAGTTTGGTTTGGGGGGCTGAGACTGGGTGGAAGGGGGTCTACCCTAGCAAACCTTTTGTATTGTTATCCCAATAACCCCATTAATCTGGGATATAATGAGCATGGTGATCAGATCATGATATGAATAAACATAACAGTTTAAATAATGTACCAGTAAGGCCTTTTCACGGACCACCCTGAGAATTTCGGGGGCTGAAGCCCCTTAGCCCCCCTGGCTACATGCCTGGCTGTGACATACTGTTTTGTGTCAGAATAATAAGAATAAGAATAGCAGCACCCAGCAGAGTGATCTTGTCTGCTGTGGACTCATCTTGTTGTGTTTCAAATAATAATAACAACAATAATATGTAGATGGAGGGCTGGAATGCCGAGAGGTTAATTAGCTGTAGACCTATCCGTTCTTCTAGGCAAAGTTTAGAAAGTCTCCCTGGGTCCATTCAGAGAATCCTTAGTCAGTAATTAAAGTTTTATCAAAACTCGTAACTGGATAGAATGGGCCCCAAATTGTGTTCTCACTGCTTGTCCTGGGGCGTTTTTGTCTGTTCCAAGTATTTTCCTTAAGAAACAGCTCTGTGCTTGTTCCACAAGGAGTACTTTCATTTGACCACACAGTTCTACCCCATAAGACAATATAGGTGTGATTTTGGCCGTGTATACTTTTAGAATAGGGCAGTCTTTCTCAACCAGTGTGCCGTGGCACACTAGTGTGCCGTGACAGACCTCCTGCTGTGCCGCGAGAAAAGCTCTCTGCCCCTCTTCCTCCCCCCTCCTGTCGAACTCCTGCTGCTTGGGGGAGGAGAAGGAAGGGCCGGGCAGTGGCGAAGAAAAAGAAGAAGGGACCGGGCGCCTCCCCGGCCATTTCCCCAGCCAGCCTCCATCCGCCATGACTCCCATCATGACTCTCGCCCTCGCCGCTGAAGCCGCGTGGAGGAGGAGCCCTGCCCACTGAAGCCCGTCCACCGCTCATGCTTCTCCTCTGTAGGAGAGCTGGGGGGGCGGGCATGGTGTGGCCTGGGGGAGGCTGGCTGGGGAGGGGCGGGGCATGGCGCGGCCTGGCTCTGCCCCCTCCCCCAGCTTCGGCACTCCCCCAGCAGCTTCTCCAGCCTTGAGGGGCAGTGCCAAGCCAGCATTGTGCTGGCTCTGGCACCGCTGGCTTGGCACTGCCCCTCAAGGCTGGAGCAGCTGCTGGGAGAGGTGAAGCCGGGGTAGGGGGGGGCATGGTGCAGCCTGGCTCCGCCCCTCCCCGGCTTCAGCACTCCCAGCAGCTGCTCCCAGCAGGCCACAATCCCCCAGCCGTTCTTTACTGTGTTAGAGTGTCATTTTGTGTCATTTTGGTTGGTGGTGTGCCCCCGGATTTTTTAAATGTTAAAAGTGTGCCGCGGCTCAAAAAAGGTTGGGAAACACTGGAATAGGGAATATGCTGCTGGTGGGGTGGTTGTAGTTTAGCAGTTTATAGAGTACACAATGGTTTAAAACCTTGTGCTGGCAGGACCGCTGACTGACAGGTCAGTGGTTCAAATCTGGGAAGAGCAGGTTGAGTTCCCTCTGTCAGCTTCAGCTCCCCATGCAGGGACATGAGAGAAGCCTCCCACAAGGATGGTGAAACATCAAAACATCTGGGTGTCCCCTGGGAAATGTTCTTGCAGAGGACCAATTCTCTCATACCAGGAAAATTGCATTCAAAGCACCCCTGACAGATAGCCATCCAGCCTCTGTTTAAAAGCCTCCAAAGAAGGAGCCTCCACCACACTCTGGAGCAGAGAGTTCCACTGCTGAACAGCTCTCACAGTCAGGAAGTTCTTCCTAATGTTCAGGTGGAATCTCCTTTCCTGTAGTTTGAATCCATTGTTCTGCACATATAAAAATACAGGTGTACACATACACTTATATACATAGACATACATATATATATATATATACACACACACACACACACATGCACAAACATACATACATATCCATATAAATATGTATGCATATGCAACCCAATCGTTCTGTAGTTTGATCTATTACTATGTTTCCTAGTCTTGGGAGCAGCAGAAATACTAACTATTTAGATCTCTCCCACATGCTCAGAGCCAAGTAAATAAAGAGCAACACCCCAAAAAACAGGGGAATTCCAGACAGGAAACAAGGAGGGCCAGCTAACACCTCCCAACAAAGGTTTACGCAGGCAGGAAGCAGCTAGTCTTTGATGCTGCAAGGCCATTCAATGCTAATCAAGGTGGCCAATTGCAACATTCACACTTGTCTCTTTCTCCCATCCTGGACATTATTCCACATATATATAATCCGCACTTGCGTAGTTTCCAACAGAACCCTCAACCTCTGATGATGCCTGCCTTAGATGTGGGCAAAATGTCAGGAGAAAATGCTTTTGGAACATGGCAATACATCCTGGAAAACGCACAGCAACCCAGTGACTCTAGAGAGTTTGGGTGATTGTATTCCAGTTTAATGAACTAAGATAGAAACGAGACTTTGGCCTGTGTGATATATCCTAATTTAGTGTTTGTGTCTTCAAATCCCTTGTCATCTTATGGCAAATTCCACAAAATTTGGATTGTTGTAGGTTTTTCCGGCTGTATGGCTAACCCTTAGCAGTCCCTCCTTCTTAGTAAACATGATCAGATGTGATCTAATGTCTTCCGAATATTATTTAGGCATTGTGGCGTACCCTGTGACCCATTTTTTATTCTGTCCCTGCAAAAATATCAGGTTGTTTTCTGTTAAGTATAGTTTTCTACATCTTCTGAATTGGGAAATCATGATTGATAGCTTCAGAATAAGCCCAGGCATGAAACATGGCTTGAGTGTGCTTAACCTAATTTCCCAGTTTGTCTATAATGGGGGAAAAACTATAATCACTTAGGAGTTCTGGGTAAAATACTCATTCATTACCCCAATTTGTTAAGTTGAAGACTGTCAATTCATTCTGTGGGATAGACTTTTTCGTATTCTCTCAACCAAATACTAACTGCATTTTCCTCCCGTCCCCAATACAGAGTTATAGCAGTGTCAGGAAGAACTGAGGACGAACCAATTGAAACTGAATCCAAAAAAGACGGAGGTACTCCTGGTCAGTCAACTTCCCTTCTGCATCAGCTCCACTGGCTGCCAATTTGCTACTGAGCTCCATTTAAAGTGCTGGTCTTGCCCTAAAAAGCCCTAAATGGTTCTGGTTCAACTTACCTGTCTGAATGTCATGTAGCCAGGATTTTGTTTCAGGGGGGTGAGTTTGTTCAGGGGGCTGAGACTGGTGGAAGAGGTCTACCCTAGCAAACCTTTTGTATTGTTATCCCAATAACCCCATTAATGTGGGATATAATATGGTGATCAGATCATGTTATGAATAAACATAACAGTTTAAATAATGTACCAGTAAGGCCTTTCGCGGACCACCCTGAGAGATTTCCTGGGGGCTGAAGCCCCTTACGGCTACATGCCTGATGTCAATCACCAGTTGATAGTCTGAACCAGGCCCGGATTAAGACCTTTTGCGCCCTAGGCCACACTTTGAATTACCTTTAAACCAACCTCACAAGACACACACCACACCCGACCCCCCATCACTCAGACCCACACTAAAAATAAATCATATCATACAACTTACCTCAAATTCACTCAGGTAGTCCAATACATCTCAGTTGATCACCGTGTAGATACACCATAAACACCCTTTAAAAAAATTTATGTATTCTATTTCAACTGGAAATAATACATACTTGTGTCCCGTCCCGTCCCCCACACACAAATGATAACACTTCTGCTACTCAGTAGTTCATTCCTGAGGTTAAAAAATGGTATTGGAAGGTGAGAGTCTTCTCCTGAGAGCTGCCCCCTCTGAAGAAACCAAAGCCAAGCCCTTCGTCTCTTTTCGGCAATTTCCGTAAACACGCCTTGCATACCTGATGTCCTCACGGCACCTTCCCCTCCCGGCATGTGATGGGGTTCGGAAAAGGGAGAGGGGGAGGGAAGGAAGAGGGAGGAGTGGAAGGGGGCGGGGGCCAAGGTTTGTTAACGTCTCGAGCTCCGCCTACTCAAAATGGAACAGGAGGGGGGAAAGGAGGGAGGAGGAGTGGAAGGGGGCGGGACCTTTCTCTCTATGTACAATTCAGAACGAGAGAGGGGTGGGGGCAAAAGGAGGAGGGAGGAGGAGAGAGAGGGGGCAATAACCTCCGGCAAGGGGATGCACGAGCACGTGCGCGCGCGCGCCTGCCTTTTCAACAGAACTTTCCACCCCTTTGTGTGCGTGAGTGTGCGCGCACGTGCGTTTTTGATGTTTTTATTTGTTTCAACATATATTTTTAATTTTTTTGGTTCGTGATATGCACCCCCCTCGGCTTGCGCCCCTAGGCCATGGCCTAGGTTGGCCTTATGGGTAATCCGGGTCTGGGATGGTGGCAGACCTAGCAGTTGCTGATGAAAGTCTTAGTTCTAAAGGACTGAGTAATTTGAAGGTAACAGTTTACAGGTAAAAGCAATTAAGGGTGAAGGCATGCAAGGGATAGGTTGCAGCTGGGTGTAACCTTGGGGAGGAAAGTATTCTGTCACGATGCCAGGGCTCTGTCGGTATTCAGGCAGAGGTGAATCAAACAAACACCCAGTTTGTATCAAACAGTTTAATTAAAGCAGCTTTACTTACTTAGGCGACCCCTTATCTGAGTAGGATTGTCTTCCAAGATCGTGTACTGGCGGTGGGTACGGAGGTGACTCTGGAGCCCTATTCTTGATCTGTATGTTCTCTCGCAGTGAGGGCATTGGTTTCCAGGTGGAAGGCGGTCCCGGTCATGGTTGGCTTGACCCACCTTCCTCTTGGTACATTTCTCTTTCACTCTCCATTTGTGCCTCTTCAAATTCTACAGCACTGCTGGTCACAGCTGACCTCCAGCTGGAGCACTCAAGGGCTTCCCAGTTCTCAGTGTCAATGCCAAAGTTTTAAGGTTGGCTTTGAGCCCATCTTTAAATCTCTTTTCCTGCCCACCAACATTCTGTTTTCTGTTCTTGAGTTCAGAGTAGAGCAACTGCTTTGGGAGACGGTGGTCGGGCATCCGGACAATGTGGCCGGTCCAGCGGAGTTGATGGCGGAGGACCATCACTTCAATACTGGTGGTCTTCTTCCAGCACGCTGACATTTGTCCGCTTGTCTTCCCAAGAGATTTGCAGGATTTTTTGGAGGCAACGCTGATGGAATTGTTCTAGGAGTTGCATGTGACGTCTGTAGATACTAGTCCACATCTCGCAGGCGTATAGCAGGGTTAGGAGGACAATAGCTTTATAAACAAGCACCTTGGTATTCCTATGGATGTCCCAGTCCTCAAACACTCTGCACTTACTTTCTGGCTATTTTAATTAAACTGTTTGATACAAACTGGGTGTTTGTTAGATTCACTTCTGCCTGAGTACCGGCAGAGCCCTGGCATCATGACAGAATATTTTTCTCCCCAAGGTTACCTCCTTAAATCCAGTAATGCCCAGCTGCAACCTATCCCTTCCAGGGACATGATACATGACACTTAAAGTGCCCGTATGAGCCTACTAGCACTTTAAGATCTCCTGGGGGGCTCTGCTCTTGGTCCCACCCTCTTCGCAAGCACGACTGGTGGGAACGGGAGGCAGGGCCTTATCAGTGGTGGCCCCTCGCCTGTGGAAGTCCCTCCCGAGTGACATCAGGCAGGTCTCATCCCTTGTGGTTTTAGTAAAAAAACAAAGTCATAGCTTTGCATACAAACATTTGAAGAATGAGTAACTACAGGCTTTGACATGGTTTTAATATGGATTATGAACCAGGATCTTGGACGAATTGAACTATGCACTTTATATGTCTTAATCTGTTAACTGTTTTAATGTGTTTATTGACGAATTATTATCCATTTTAATGGAGGAGGTATGTTATTGTTTTTACTCTTGATTCTACTGGTATTTAATTGTACCGGAGTTGTAATGTGGCGCCCCCATGGGGCTGGTATTATATCTGTATTTTGTATTTGGTTGCCTTCATCTGCAAGGCCTTTGTTCTATTGTCCAGCCATGTGGGCTTGTTGGGCGGAGTTGTGTTCTTGGCTCCAAACCTGATGTCACCGCCCTTAACTCCTCCTCTTCCGGAGTTTACCTGAGAGGCAGGACTTCCTCTCTGGCCTCATTCCAGAGAACACACGGACATAGCAAGGTGAAATCTAAGCCATTGCTGCGACAAAAGCATCTTAGTTCACCTACTAAGCCTAACCTTCGCTCTCAACCGAAGCCTGCAGTACAAAGGAGGACCTATCCTCAACATAGACTGTGGATTTGGGGCTTTACAGGACTTTGTGGGCCTACAAGCCAGAGAGCAACAGGAACCTGGGATCAAAGAAAGGCACCATCACTCTGCAAACAAAGAAGCAAGTGATCGCATCCTTTTTCAAGGACTTCCTTTTGCAACCAACTAAGCATTTTGGGCCACCAGCACCTTTGCTGGTTGTTCTTCAATAAATCTTGGTTTTGGTTCACTATTTTGAGTCTAGCACTCATTCTTAAAGATATTCTAAATCTCCCTGTATGTGGGATGGCTTTTCTCTACTTTCAGGGCCATAGCTTGCAATGTCCATCCTTTTAAAGGCCATTTTAGGCCCTGAAGGCAAAAGATGTAAGCTGCCTTGAGTCCCCTAAGGGGGAGAAAGTCAGAGTATAAATGAAGTAAATAAATAAATAAATAAACTGCTGCATTTAATTCAGATTTCTGAGATTCAGTTTGGAATGCAGAATGCAGTTCTTAATGCCAGTCCACTCCACCAGTAACAAAGCAACCACCTCATTTTATTGTATTTTACTCTTCCCCCCCCCCCCCCTTATTTTTATGAAAAAGAGCTAAGTGCTACGAGCTGTCCACTAGAATTGACGACATTGTGCATTTCATTTTATATGTTTTACTATTGAATTTCTAAAAAAGAAAAAAGAAACATTTTCAAGATTTTTTTCCATCTTTTTTCCAAAAAAAATCATCATGTAAACAACACAATCTACTTTGCATGTGTAAAATAGATAATTATTTCTTCAAGGTCTTTTCATTTCCTGGGAGGGGCGGGTGAGGGAAAGGTAGATCGTCCTCTTCTAGCGATCCCCCCTGAGGATACACAACAAAACACACCTTCTGGCCCCAATGTGTCAAGGATTCTGAAAAGAAGAAGAGGAGGAAGAAGAAAAGTTGTCAGGGCAAAATGGCAAATGTAACACCAACATGGCAATTATCAATTAGGGATGAAATATGGTTCAAGTGTTGCATCACGTGCTTTGAGCTCAGAAGGTCCCATGTTCCACTCTTGGCATCTGTGGTGAACCCTCCATGACTTAGTGGTATGTCCTCTGTGTTTTTGACTGAAGTTACCATCGTCCCCAAGTAGTGTTGATAAGGAAGGTTCTCAACTTACCAAATGCTGCGACCCCTTAATACAAGTTCCTCATGTTGTGTTGACCCCCAACCATAACATTATTATTTTTTTGCTACTTCATAACTGTAATATTGCTACTGTTATGAATCACAATATAAATGTCCCATATGCGGGATGTATTTTCATTCACTGCACCAAATTTGGCACAATTGGACCATTCTGAAGTACACCAATGGTGGAATTGAACCAAACTTGGCACACAGAACTCCCATGACCAACAGAAAATACTGGAAGGGTTTGGTTGGCATTGACCTTGAGTTTTGGAGTTGTAGTTCACCTACATCCAGAGAGCACTGTGGACTCTTAACAAGGATAGATCTGGACCAAACTTGGCAAGAATACTCACTATGACCAAATGTGGACACTGGTGGAGTTTGGGGGAAATAGACATTGACATTTGAGAGTTGTAGTTGCTGGGATTCATCAATCAAAGAGTATTCTGAACCCCACCAATGAGGGAATTGCGCCAAACTTCCCAGACAGAACCCCCATGACCAACAGAAAAGACTGTTTTTTGCAACCCCTCTGACCGCCACTCATGACTTCCCAGTGGTTCTGACTCCCATGTTGAGAAACACTGTCCTATGGGCTTCATCCCATTGGTTTAGGGTTCTGTTTTCATGCACTTTGGAAATAGAGCTCCGAAGAGACTAACATGTGACATAAGAGCACTCCTGGTGGGAGTCCACAAAGAAGACTCGTGGTAAAGTACAACCGTAGTGCTATAATTCAATAGTATTAAATAGCCACCTGTTCCTTCTAAATTTGTAAAGGCATCAATACAAATCTCACTTCTATTCTTGATGCAAAAGTACATTGGTGAATTTTATGATGATTCCAATACTTATTCTGACATTGCCTTTGGCTGAGTGAATTTGTTCCATAGGCAAAGCTGTCTAGGTTCCCTTCTCATATTGAATACGATGGCGGGTTCTTTCTTACCTGTTATCCGGTTGACACACTTTGGTTTATTTTTCCAGTACACTCCAATGAAAAACACTGGCACTCCAGTTAATATGATAATCAGTCCAATTCCACAGACTATTGGCTCAGAATATAAACTGAAGATCAAGAGAAAGGCCCAAAATATCAGGTAAGTGATTGGGACCAGAAGATTAACCTAAAAGGAGAGAAAATATTGGAAGTGTACAGAAGCCCATTATTTCTGTCCTAGTCCCCTTTGTCCCAACGGAGCATTCGATTACATTAGTATTTATATCCTGCTTCCTCTTTACCAAAGGAGACTCATTGCGTCTAACACTAAAAACTGTATAGTATGTAAATTTAAAATGAGAATCACACAAACATTAAAATAGAATTAAACACATAACTTACTTATTAAAAAATACATAGTTAAATCAAATAAAACCATTTAAAAACCTGTTTGCAAAACAACAACAACACCAACACTCTCTGGCTCTATCTTCATGTATTGCATTACAAGTAATTCAAATGGGATGTAACTAAGGCATATACCACTGTGGCCGGATCTGGCCTCTTAAGGAATGGGCGCAATTGGTGCAGACATTTTAATTGTGCAAAGGCCCTCCTGGCCACTGCAGAAACCTAGGTCTCCCAAGTTCAATGCTGAGTTCAGGAGGGCCCCCAAAGTGTGGACCCGTGTTTACACCACCGACTGGATCCCTATTTCATTATCTGCCTTCCACCGGGAATGTGGCGCAGCTGGCTGGGTGTCAGCTGCATAAGATCTCTACTGACCTATTGTGTACCCTGTTGTTGATCTTTGCAACCCGAAAGACAGTTGCATCTGTCAAGTAGGAAATAAAGGTACCACTTAGTGGGGAGGCTAAATTTAACTGATTTACGAGGCCATAAAAAAAATCTCCAGAAAACACGCTGAGAAATTAAGGAGTGCGACAGCTCCCCCTGGTGGCCAGATGTTAAATTGCCTCTGTCTGTCTTGTGTGTTGGTGTGTCTAAATGTAATGTAATGCGGAGTGAGAAGGGCGGAATAGAAATGAAGTAAATAAATAATAAATAAATAAACTAATGAGGAGCACCTCTGGTTTGTCTGGATTAAGTTTCAATTTGTTCGCCCCCATCCAATCCATAACAGACACTGATTTAGGACCAGGACAGCTACCTTGACTTTAGGTGAAAAGAAGTAGTAGAGTTGGGTGTCATCTGCATATACATGTTACCGCAGTCCTAAACTTCAGATGACCTCTCTCAGCGGTTTCATGTACAGTATTCTTTTTTTTTCTTGGTTTTTCTTCGCGAAAGAAGATTGTTAGGAAGGACTCATATCACGCTTTCTACAAGCGCGTTGATGACTAAGGTTGGATGTGTCCTTCAAGCCTGTGAAATTGATTTTTCTGGTGGAGTGCAGCATGCACAGAACTGGCCTCACCCTTTAAACCAAGCGAGGTCCTCAGATTGTAGGTTTGATTAGAGTTATCTTCTCTTACTGACTGACTGACTGACTGACTTTATTATTTCTGAGTCGCCCTCCACGTTAGTGCTCCGGGCGACTTACACACAACAAATTCCACAATTAAAATAGAGTATTTAAAACTAGATTAAAATATTCAGTGGTTAAATGCAGGGTCCAGGCTCGGTATTTGAGTTCCTGGTTCTGCATTAACCATGGGCTTTCCTAAATAGCCAGGTCTGCAGAGCGGTCAGGAACTGGGGCAGGTCGAGGGAGGCTCTCTGGTCCGGTGGCATCGAGTTCCAAAGAACGGGGGCCACAACGGAGAACGATCTCCGTCTTGTGGTCTCCAGGTGGGCCTCTTTCAAGCCTGGTACGTGAAGAAGGTTCTTGTTTGCTGGCCGCGGGGTCCTTGAGTAAGCAGGCATCAGCAAGCAGTCTTTTAGGTATGTTGGGCCCCGGCCCCGTAGGGCTTGGAAAGCCAAGGTCAAGGTCTTGTGTAAGGCTCTATACTCAACGGGCAGCCAGTGCAGACGCTGCAGAGATGGTGTAATGTGGCATCTCATCGATGTTCCTGTGAGAAGCCTGGCGGCCGCGATCTACACAATCTGGAGCCTACGGGTTAGTGACCGGGGTAGACCTACATACAAAGCGTTACAGTAATCCAGCCTTGATGTAACCGTGGCATGGATTACTGTAGCTACTGTAGCTCCCGTCGGAAGATAGGGCGCCAATTGTCTCGCTTGGCGCAGGTGGAAGAAGGCCCTTTTGCTCGTGGAGGCAACCTGGGCCTCCATCGACAATTTGGAGTCCAGGATAACACCAAGGCTTTTTACTGAGGGGGACGGAATCAGCGGTTCCCCTTCAGAGGGGGGCAGCGAGAAAGGTGGTTCTGGGCGGCCCGGCCATAAGATCTCAGTCTTTGATGGATTTATTTTAAGTTTGTGGGCGCGGAGCCATTTTGTCACTGCTTCTAGGCCTCGAGTGAAGTTTTTCGGGCACGAAGTTGTGCCAGGCTCCAGTTTCAGTAGGAGCTGGGTGTCATCTGCATATTGGTAGCAGCCTAGGCCGAAGATCCGGGCTATACCAGCCAACGGCCGAACATAGATGTTAAACAACGTAGGTGATAATATGGCGCCTTGGGGCACTCCGCACTCGAGGAGAGATTTCCTAGATGTTTGGCCTAGCCATTCAACTCGCTGACTACGTCCGCGCAGGAAGGAGCTAAGCCAAGCTAAAGCTGTTCCTTGTATCCCTATGGCGGCAAGTTGTCGTATCAGCAGATCATGGTCCACCGTGTCGAATGCGGCAGTAAGGTCCAGCAATACCAGAACTACTGAGCCTCCCTTGTCTAGTTGGCAGCGGATATCGTCCGAGATGGCCACCAGGACGGTCTCGGTCCCATGCCCGGGGTGGAACCCTGATTGAAAGGGGTCCAAGCCCTCTGATGTCTCAAGGAAGTTTTGTAGCTGGTTGCTGCCGCGTTCGATCAGCTTACTGAGAAATGGGAGGTTTGAGACGGGACGGTAGTTCGCTGGCATCGCTGGGTCCAGATTGGCTTTTTTCAAGAGTGGGCGGACCGAGGCTTCTTTCAAGGCATCCGGGAAAATTCCCCACTCCAGGGAGTGATTTATTATCTGCATCAGGGGAATCGAGAGCCCCTCTGCGCAGTCCTTAACTAGATGGGATGGGCAAGGGTCCGTGGAGCAGGTAGTCGCCCATGCTGTGGAGATGATTTTATTAACTGCCTCCAGGTCCAGGGCTTTGAAGTGGTCAAATATCTGGTTAGTTGGTGTATGTAGTTCTTCTACCCTCTCACTCGTATCTTCAGGCACGGATAGCAGGTCTAGCCGAAGAGCGGTGATTTTCTCTATGAAGAATTCCTGGAATTCCTCTGCTGAGATGGCTGGAGTGTCTCTTAGATGGTTGACCTTACAGGGTTAGACGAGCACCTTCTGCCCGGGTGTGAATTTAGAGTTTTACTTCTCCTAGGATGGTTGCCAAAAGGCTAGAGAGCCCATCCTGCCCTTTGACGCTCTTTGTCACACTCTTTGGTTGTGACCTGTCTGGTATGGGAGGCGTCAGATAGGTAACAGTAGAAGACTCCATATTATCCGACATTTTCGTTTATCTGACGTTCAGCCATGCCACCGCCAGCATAGCCCACAACTTCATTAGGGTACGCAAGCCTCTCCCCCACAACAAGGGGGCACCAATGGAGAGGTACAGTAAAGTCTCGCTTATCCGACATTCCATCTTATCTGACACTCTTATCCTACACCCCTCTTTTTCTCCAGCATTTCCCTTTCAATTAAAGGAGTGCTCCCCAACTCTCTCTCTCCATTCCCAATAAGTGAAAAGGGCAAGACGAGGAGGAGGGGGGAGGAAAGGGGCAAAAGAGGCAGGGCTGGAAGTGAAAGCGTCCTCCTTCCTCCCCTCTGTGATTTCCACGCTCCTCTTCCGCATCTGAGCACTTCCTACTGGGCCGCTTTAGCCATGACACATTGCCTTGCCTTAGCCCTTTGAGTCCCTGTTGTTAGTATTCTACGTGTCTAGTGCCGCGTTGGATAGGTAACAGTAGGAGACTCCGTATTATCCGACATTTTTGTTTATCTGACATTCTGCCTGCCCGTTTATGTCAGATAAGTGAAACTCTACTGTGTATGTTAAACCAGTGTTTCCCAACCAGTGTGCCGTGGCACACGAGTGTGCCGTGAGCAATCATCAGGTGTGCCATGGGAAATTAGCACTCTCCCCCCTCCTAGCAGCCCCCTCACAGGTTTCCAAGAAATAAATTGAGCCTCTCCGCTTGGATTTTTTTTTTACTATTTTACTGGATTTTTCAAGAGTCCCCCAGCCCAAGGAATTGTTTATAACAGCTTCATGACATCCATAGTTAACTGGAAGCAAGTTTCACTCAGGGTGAAATTTCACAAAGGTCTGGAGAACAAGCTCTATGAGGAGTGGCTTGAAGAGCTGGGCATGTTTAGTCTGAAGAAGAGAAGGCTGAGAGAAGACATGATAGCCATGTATAAATATGTGAGAGGAAGTCATATATATGTTTTGTTCATTGAAACAGGCCCAGGTTTCACACTGAGTGTATAAATACATTTAAAAACATATTAACTATATGTATTACTGTGTTGGAGTGTACTTTTGTGTCATTTTGGTTGGTAGTGTGCCCCAGGATTTGGTAAATGTAAAAAACGTGCCACGGCTCAAAAAAGGTTGAAAAACACTGTGTTAAACAACATGGGGGACAGCATGGGTCTGTCCCTGTTCATTGATCACAAGCCATGGAAATGTAATTCAGAAAGCTTCAATATTTTTCACCTTGATAGGTCGGAAGATCTTGGGTTTCTTCCATCGTAGGACAATCAAACCTATGATTGTCACTCCGTAGCAGAGGTAGTTAATGAAGGACACATAATTAATTAACGTATAGGTGTCTCCAACCAGCATAATGACGACAGTGGAAATACACTAGGGGGGAAAGGAGCAGAAATGTGTTTAAATTGAATCATTTCTGGAGGATTTCTTTTTAAAAGATAGCAAAATATAATCAACCATCTCTTTCTTCCCCAATCTCCATTATTTATTGGGTTTCCCTAGGTTAGTGGTTCTCTACCTGTGGGTCCCCAAGTGTTTTGCCCTACAACTACTGGAAATCCCAGCCAGTTTACCAGCTGTTAGGATTTCTAGAAGTTGAAGGCCAAAACATATGGGAACACATAGGTTGAGAACCACTGCCCTAGGAGGTAACCCATAAAGCTTTTCAATATCAAGCTCAATAACAAGTTTATAATTCTTCCATGTCTAGTACATGAGTACAATTGGGTTCGATTCATGACCTGAAGCCAGAAAGTATAAAATCCATGTGATTATTTATTCCATGTGTTTACGTAAGCATTGATGCAATTTTCAACAACTCATTCAACCATTAAGAATATGCTGGTGTATTTTTAATTTTTTTTAATACTGCCCATCTTCTGTATTATTTTACTGCATTTATTATTTGTGAATCAAGTAGTGATGAGGTTGTATCAAATGTTTGCTTTCAACTGTGTTTTTAACTTCTGTATTGTAAGTGTTATATGTTGTAAACTGTCTTAGGTCCACTCGCAGAGTAAGGGGGAGTAACAACATCTTAAACACGTACATACATAAATAAATAAATACAGATAGATAGATAAATAGATTATATTGTTTCCACAGAACAGAGATTATTGTAGTAAGGTTCTAAGCGAGCGCTCCCCGACATACAAATCTACCATTAACCACAATTAAAAACGGGATCCCCTTTCCATGTACTCTGCTCCCATATCATTGCTATGCCATTGAAAGCAAGACCTACACAGACAAGGAGGGCTGGAATAGGGGTGCAGTGTCTGACATGAATCATAGACAGCAAACTGGGTAAATGGCCTTCTCGTGCTCCGGAAAAACACAACCTGAAAAGAAGAACAAAAACACTGAACGTGGATAGCATACTCTGTTAGAAAGTCTAGCATCAACTATTCTTCCTTTTCTCCCAGCCAGGGTAGTGTAAGAAGAAAAATATTTGGGTGATTTTGTTATGGGTAGCGTGGATGAGGGTTTGGCTGTGCCCATTATAGAACAGCAACTTCCTCAGTCACTACACGGAGTTAAATCGTGATCTACAGAAAATCTTGCCAACCAAAAGATTGACAGTTCAAGCCTGGGTAGTGGTGAGCTCCCACCGTCAGCCACAGCTTCTGCTTACCTAGCAGTTCAAAAACAATAATGTGAGTAGATAAGTAGTAGGCCTGGGCAATCATGGTTCTAAATGGTTCTAAAGTACTTACAAAACTAAAGTTCTGGTGTTGAAAACTAGGTGGCGCTGGTGCTTTGCTTCTACAGTGTTGCTAAAGTTCTGGTGGTGAACATTTCAGAACTCTTAACAAAACTTTCAAAACTTATTTCATTATTGGTAATTTTTAAGACAGAACCAATTAGGAACTGCCATTTATAATAAAATTTTGAAAATTTTGTTAAGAGTTCTGACATTTTCGCCACCAAAACTTTAGCAACACTGTAGAAGCAAAGCACCAGTGCCACCTAGTTTTCACCACCAGAACTTTAGTTTTGTAAGTACTTTAGAACCATTTAGAACCATGATTATCCAGGTCTAATAAGTAGGTATTACGTTGTCAGGGAGGTAATAAAAGGCACCCATGAAGACATTCTGGCAATCAGGAAGGCGTCCATGGACAACAAAACTCCTCAACATGGAAAATGGAACAACAGCACCCCCCATGGCCGGAGTCGAGCACAGCCTCCAGATGCCGGAGATGGAAAAAGATGGGAAGCCTTTACCTCTGTTTATGTACTGACTGTCTTTGTATAACGGCATTGAATGTTTGCTATATATGTGTTCTGTAATCCGCTCTGAGCCCCCTCGGGGAGATAAAGTGGAATATAAATAAAGTATGTTATTATATTATTAGCTTGGTGGCCAAATTCAAGAGGCTTCTGTGGAGCAGGCCGAGGAAGAGTGAACTGTCCCTTCCTTTGAAGAACATAGAAGAGAAAAATCCCAGATGAGGCGTTCAACCAGAATCGCTGAGAGGATTGCCAGGAATCCGGATCAGCTGTGAAAGCAGCATTTGAGAGGTTGCAGTGTGATACCTGACTGCTGGCTGCAGCTTTTGTAACCAAGCCTTGGACCTTTTGCTTTCGAGTCCCATAGATGTTGTTGGAACTGTGGACTGCTGAATGACTTTGGCATTGGATTTGTGGACACCGTTTCATCGTTTGAAAGTTTGGTAATTGGATTGACTTAGGACTGTAATATGGTTGCTCTGTGGCTTGTTCCTTTGAAGTTTGTTGGCCTTGGAGTTAAGACTGAGATGTATAGTAAACCAGCACTCAAAGAGCACTCTGGACCACACCAAAGATGGCCCTGGACCTAACTTGGCACACATGACCAATACCGGGAAAAAGGGGGTAACTGACCTTCATTTCTGGCAGTTGTAGTTCACTTACATCTTGGCACACAAAACCCCTATGACCAACTGAACCTACTGGAGGGGTCTGAGGGGACTGACTCACTATAGTGGGAGTTGTAGTGTATCCTGCACCCAGAGATCACACTGAACCCTACCAAAGATGCATCTAGAGCAGTGGTTCCCAAAGTGGGTGGTACCACCCCCTGGTGGGCGGTGGGGTGATCTAGGGAGGGCGCTGGAAAGTCCAGGAGAATTTGGGGGCCCTGAACCTCTGTAAGGGGGCAGTGGGGGCGGTGGCGTGAGCCAGGTGACAGGCTACCATCTATCTCTGTGTGTGTCTCTCTCTCACTTCTTCCCTCCTCCTGCTCCCTCCTCCTTCTCTCACCAAGCAAGGGATAATAATAATACCTTTGGGGTTCCCTTCCAACTGGTTGAGTCTTATAACAATAATAATAATGTCCTTCAACATATTTAGTGGAACCTGGATTCAGTGTGGCAACCAATTTATTAACAAAAAAAAGAAACCGATTGCAAAATAGTCAATTGCGATGATTTGAGATTACTGCTGACGAAAATAGAGCCGAGGATTACTAGATTGGTAGCAGCAGACCAGGTTCATCCTTCTCATTAAGAGGATTTTGAATGTTTTAACTTTTTTTGTATTACCTTTCTATTCTAAGTTCAATAAATAGTTTCATAATTTCAAACTTCAATGTTTCTAATTTACAACTTTCTTTATTATATTTTACGGAAAAGGTAGAAATATTAATACATATATCTTTCTGTTTAATTGCTATTAAAAAATAAAAAAAATAATTTCTAGGGAGGCGGTGAGTACATTTTTTTCTGGAAAGAGGCGGTAGGCCAAAAAAGTATGGGAACCACTGATCTAGAGCAAACTTGCCCAACATGACAAACTTTAACTAGTGATGGAGTTTCAGGGGGTTAACCTGGCATGATGTGAGCTGTAGTTCACCCACAAATTACGACATTTCTACCCCGCCTTTCTCACCCCAGAGGGGACTCAAGGCGGCTTTGCATACAGGCAACAATTCGATGCCCTAAAACACAATGTACACTTAAATAAATATTAAAATAGAATTTTAAAGTACATTAAAATAATTAAAACATTTAAAAACAGTACATTAAGAAGGGCTGATCTAATATCGCTGGGGAAGTAGTTCTACAGTTGAGGAGCCACCACTGAGAAGACCCTGTCTCTCGTCTCTCCCAATCATGCCTGCGAGGGAGGTGGGGCCGAGAGCAGGGCCTCCCCTGATGATCTTAAACTCCACAGTGTTTCATAGAGGGAGATACGTTCAGACAGATAATAATAACAACAACAATAACACTTTATTTATATTCTACTCTACTCACCCCGAAGGGGACTCAGGTCGGATCACAGTACACATACACAGCAAACATTCAATGCCGCTTTTGTATAGACAATATACAGACAGACAGAACAGAAGAAAGTGTGCTGTTTCGACTCAGTGTCCAGCTGTTTTGGTGCCATGGAAGGTTGGGCTCAATTCCAGCCACAGCTCTCACTCCATCCTCTATGACAAAGAGCCATCAGGACTTCTTCCTTCCATTTGGTCGCCCAGCATTTTCTGATCTTCTCTCTTAATGGTGTTGTAAAACATCTCCCCCGCTTTTAGCAGTACCTAATTTCTCTAATTACAGCTACAGCTGTTTTCGAACTGCTTAGGTAAACAGTGAGCAGGACTAACAGTCGGGTGCTCACGCCGACCTGGGGCTTAGAAATTTGCAACTTTTCAGTTGATAGATCTTATAGTGGCTGGTGATTTACCAGCTGTGCTAAACCTCCAATAAGCTGGGCCAGAACCGTTTAGAGCTTTATAGGCTAAAGCCAGCACTTTGAACTGTGCTTATGCATTTGGTAAAATAAAATTAATGACTTTTTCAAATAACCCAGGCATCACCGGGTACTCAATATGGTAATGAATAAAAATACTGGAAATGGCACACCGTGACATCTTGTGTTGCATGAAACACAAATGGAAAATCATACAAGTTAGTAAAGAAAGCAAAAGGAATTCTCTGCACCCTGAAATAAGATTCAGGGAAAGGGAAATCGTACTTTGTCTAACCTTGATGAGGTAAAAAGGTATCCGTTTATCCCTCCAAATGTCGACAGAGCCACAGAGACGGGCATTATCCAGGAAAAATATCCCAGTAACTTTTCTCCAAATGTCTAAAGCAACAAAAGATACAGAAACTGGTGACAATGACAAGAGTAGAAGCATTAATAATAAGAACAGTGATGATAATAGCAACATAATCAGAATAATAATGTAATAAAAAATAACAATAACAACAATGCAAATCATAGCACATGGATGACAATAACAAAAACTGTAAATGTTCGGGAATAGTTTACTTACTACCGCAACAGCATTAGAAGACAAGAGCTCTTGGGGTGACATGGCAGTGAAATATGCAATATTGGTGAACGTGTACACAAATGTCACCAATGGGATGGATATGAATATGGCACGAGGTAGATTCCTAATTAAAAAGAAACAATAACAAGCAGGAGGTATTGACAAGCACTGAATCACAAACATGCCACAAACAAGGCAGATCCTCACTGTACCTGCTTCTGCGCAGATAACATCTACTCGCCCGGGGGGGGGGGGGGTTTCAAACTGCTAGGTTGGCAGAGGCAGGGCCCAACAGCAGGAGCTCACTCCGCTCCCTGGATTCCAACCGCTGACCTTTTGGTCAGCAAGCTCAGCAGCTCATTGGTTTAACCCACTGCACCACCAGGAGGCCCCTAGATGATGGACTATAACTCCTATATTCCCCATCATTAGACATCATGGCTAGGGCTGATGGTAGCTGTGGTACACTAACATCTAGAAGGCTTCAGTGTGTTCTGCTTAGTCAAGACAGTAGGGCAGGGGTCGGGAACCTTTTTGACTCAGAGAGCCATGAAAGCAAAATATTTGGAAATTTATTTCAGTGAGAGCCATATATATATATATATATATATATATATATATATATATATATACACACATACACACACACACACACACACACACACTATGAGAAAAAGATTCCCCTGGCAGAATGACTGGACACTTCAGACCTGGCTCTGCAAAAGGCATGCTCAGGACTCTGGGAAGGAAGAGAAGATGGAAGGAAGGGGGAAAGAAAGAAAGAAAGAAAGAAAGAAAGAAAGAAAGAAAGAAAGGAAGGAAGAAAGAAAGAAAGACAGACAGGAAGAAAGACAGACAGACAGACAGACAGACAGACAGAGGAAATAAAGGAGAGAGGGGGAGAGGAAGAAAGAAAAGAAGAACTAACTATGGAAAAGGAAGAAAAAAAGCAGGAGAGAGACAAGGACTGACTGACTGACTGACTGACTTTATTATTTCTGAGTCGCCCTCCACGTTAGTGCTCCGGGCGACTTACACACAACAAATTCCACAATTAAAATAGAGTATTTAAAACTAGATTAAAATATTCAGTGGTTAAATGCAGGGGCCAGGCTCGGTATTTGAGTTCCTGGTTCTGCATTAACCATGGGCTTTCCTAAATAGCCAGGTCTTCAGAGCGGTCAGGAACTGGGGCAGGTCGAGGAGGCTCTCTGGTCCGGTGGCATCGAGCTCCAAAGAACGGGGGGGCCACAACGGAGAACGATCTCCGTCTCGTGGTCTCCAGGTGGGCCTCTTTCAAGCCTGGTACATGAAGAAGGTTCTTGTTTGCTGGCCGCGGGGTCCTTGAGTAAGCAGGCATCAGCAGGCGGTCTTTTAGGTATGTTGGCCCCTGGCCCGTAGGGCTTTGAAAGCCAAGGTCAAGGTCTTGTGTAAGGCTCTATACTCAACGGGCAGCCAGTGCAGGCGCTGCAGACATGGTGTAATGTGGCATCTCATCGATGTTCCTGTGAGAAGCCTGGCGGCCGCGTTCTGCGCCATCTGGAGCCTGCGGGTTAGTGACCGGGGTAGACCTACATACAAAGCGTTACAGTAATCCAGCCTTGATGTAACCGTGGCATGGATTACTGTAGCTAGCGCTTCCGTCGGAAGATAGGGCGCCAATTGTCTCGCTTGGCGCAGGTGGAAGAAGGCCCTTTTGCTCGTGGAGGCAACCTGGGCCTCCATCGACAATTTGGAGTCCAGGATAACACCAAGGCTTTTTACTGAGGGGGACGGAATCAGCGGTTCCCCTTCAAAGGAGGGGAAAAGAAAGAAGGAAATTGGGAGGAAAGGAAAGGGTGGGGAAAAGAAAGGAAAGAGAGTGAAGAAAAAGTAAAATAATGAAGGGAAAAGAAGAAAAGAAAGAAAGGGAGAGAGAGGGAAGTGAAAAGAAAAGAAGGAGAAGGAAGACTTGGGGGAAAGAATAGAAGAGGAAGGAAGGAAGAGGGAGGGAGGGAGGGAGGAAGAAGGAAGGGGAGAGAGGGAGAGAAAAAGGAAGGAGAGAAGGAGAAGGAAAGGGTGAAAGGGGAGAAAGGAAGGAAGGAAAAGGAAGGAAGGAAGAGAATGGATGAAAGAAGAAAGGGGAGAGAGGAAGGGAAAATGAAGGAGAGAAGGAGAAGAAAAGGGTGAAGGAGGAGAAAGAAAGGATGGAAGAGGAAGGAAGGAAGAGGGAGAACAGAGGAAAGAAGGAAGGGGAGAAAGGGAGGGAAAAGGAAGGAGAGAAGGAAAGAATGGAAGAATTCCTGCTGCATGCTGGGAAACCGAGGCCCGGGCTGCTCTGGTGGGCCAGATGCAATCATGAAAAGAGCCACATCTGGCTCCCGAGCCATAGGTTCCCTACCCCTGCAGTAGGGTTTGAATTGAGCAACAAGTCTTGTGGGTTAGATGTCTGGCTTTTAAAATGTCTTTTAACCTTTCCCGAAACTCAGAGCCACAATTGCTTCCCAGTTGCAATTCCCATTATCCCCAGTCCACAGGCAGAGAACCAAAAGTGACTGGAACTGTCGTTCCGTAATATCTGGGGACCAAAACCGAGTAAAAACAAAACCTCTACGTAAAAAGGAAATATCATTGGCCTTCTGTATCCACGGATTCTCCATCCATGAATTCAACAGCCCTTTGAAGGCAACCCTAAGGCTGATGTAGGCCTCATTGAAAATGAATTCGACACCCCTGATATAGATCCCTCCTTGGGAGAGTCTTGGCTAGTTGCAGGAGCAAATCAATGATGCCTTTCAAATTATAGCAAGGTGCTACTGTACTATTTGATCTGGAGATGTGCCGGGAGCTGAGCCCAAGGAAAGTGTGGAACCTGTCCTTTCATCTCCCACCAGGAGACGAAGGGCCAGGGCATGAGATCTGACAAACAATCCTTATCACCTTTCCTCTTGTCTGTGGCTCAACCTGAGTCACAATTAGATTACCCTTCCTACAAAAAAAAAAGTTCCAGGTGCAACCCAAAGTAAATATGCAACTTGTAAATATGCAAATGTGCCTCCTTTGCATAATTGGTTCACCTCCCAGAATGTGTTTTTTGTATTTGTAGATTGATGGTATTCTTCAGTACAGCGTGCCAGGCACATGTGGAAAGAAGGGCGCTGCACAACAATGCGGCTGGTCTCTCTCCCAAGCAAGGTCACGCTGGGAACAAATACTTGCCTGCGAGGATCAACTAATTCTTCCGTTACATAATTTAGGAAGTTCCATCCACTGAATGCAAAGGAGCCTTGGAGGAAAGCTAATGCCAAATGCCCCACTGAAGGGGTCATCCAAAAATTGAAAGCATTGCTTGGCAGAAGTTCTTCATAGTTTCCTACAAGCAAAACATAATGTAAATTAAGTGAGGAGTGCATCTTTGCTCTGAGTTCATGAGGAACCATCCAGATGTGGTTAGACTCCAACTCCCAGGATCCTCAGACAGTATGACCAACAGTGAAGGACGCTGGGAGCTGTAGTCCTGTGCCATCAAGCACGGTATGGATCATCCCACCTTAGCTCATGGTCACCCAATCACCTTGTTTGAGCACTAGTTTTCAGGACATGAGCAACAACAGAACCAGTTATTTAAAATTTTAGAATTATTTCCCTCCAGATAAATCCAAAGTTTGGAGGTAATTAATTCCAAATATCCAGCTGCTTGCAATTACCGTATATACTTGAGTATAAACTGAGTTTTTCAGCCATTTTTAGACTGAAAAAGCCCCCCTCAGCTTATACTCGAGTCAAAATAATTTATCATTTTACTCTTGTCTGTTATTATTATGTTAATACATTTATTATTTTACTCTATTATTATTACATTTATTATTTTACTCTATTTTTATTATTACATTTAATATTTTACTCTATTTTTATTATTACATTTATTTATCATTTTACTCTGTCTGGTATTATTATTATGTTAAAACATTTATTATTTTACTCTATTATTATTATTACATTTAATATCTTACTCTGTTTTTATTATTACATTTATTTATCATTTTACTCTGTCTGTTATTATTATGTTAATACATTTATTTATTTTACTCTATTATTATTACATTTATTATTTTATTCTATTTTTATTATTACATTTAATATTTTACTCTATTTTTATTATTACTTTATTTATCATTTTACTCTATTATTATTATGTTAATGCATTTATTATTTTACTCTATTATTGTTGCATTTATTGTTTTACTCTATTTTTATTATTACATTTAATATTTTACTCTGTTTTTATTATTACATTTATTATTTTACTCTATTATTGCTATTATTACATTTACATTATTTTACTCTATATTATTTTTGTTTATTATTTTATTCTCTTTATTATTCGAAGGATATGTAAGCATATTTACACTGAAGAAGTTTAGAATAATCGTTTCATCAGAGTTGGACAGAGACTGCCTTGTGTAAACCGTCCTGAGTCGCCTTCGGGCTGAGAGGGGCGGTATAGAAATGTGACAAATAAATAAATAAATAAATATTTTATATCCAATTACAGTTTTATGTAAATATTCAAAAACAATTCCCCTAATTTAATTTGATTGGTATCTATTTTTATTTTGAAATTTACCAGTAGCTGCTGCATTTCCGACCCTTATACTCGAATCAATACGTTTCCCCAGTTTTTCTTTGGTGCCTTGGCTTATATTCGGGTCGACCTATTCTCGAGTATATGCGGATTTAAAATAAATAAAATCTAAATAAACAAGAAATACCACACGAACATTCTGAGTTTATGTACCTTTGAAGATCTGTATGAAACCCACAGTAATTATAAGACCCAAGGCCAAGAGTTTTCCTGCTGTGAAAATATCCTGGATGCGCGTGGCCCATCGGACGCTGGTGCTGTTCACCCAGGTCAAGAGAGCTGGAGAGCAGAAAAGATAATTCCATGTAAAAAGGGGGAAAAACAATGTAGGTTTTCATATTTATTACTATTCTGCACTCCAAATAAAGAATGCTTCCAATCTAGACTCAAACATTTGGGAAATTATGAAAAAGGCATTGAAGTGTATACAGTGAATTACACCAGTTTTTGTGAAGTAACAGTTTTTCAAGACAGAAACACTGTTTCCAAAATAATACAGTACACGCTCAATTAATCAGTACCCATAGATAGATAGTTGATCCCGGATAAATCTAATTTCTGGTTGCTTGAGACTTCCTACTTAAAATGAGCCTAACTTAGGCCCCTCATACACTACTCTATTTTCCCAGGATCTGATCCCAGATTATATGAGTGTCCACCGCAAGATAATCTGGGATAAGAAGATAATCTGGGATCAGATCCTGGGATATAGGGGCAGTGTCAAAGGGGCCTTATACTGAACCTTGCCAGAAACTCTGTATTGATTTGATACTGAAATACTGTAATTAAAATCAAGTTAAGATCAACGTAACTTAATGTCAACACAGTTTTATTACAATGCAACGTTGTGATTATATTTTAATTTTTATTTAAAGTATTATTTCTATGATTTTTGGCAGTTTCATGTGTTCTACTTAACTGAAAGTCTATTGTATTTACAAAGTCAAATTTAGGGGTTTTCCGGGCTGTATGGCCATGTTTCAGAAGCATTCTCTCCTGATGTTTCACCTGCATCTATGGCAGGCATCCTCAGAGGTTGTAAAGTCTGTTTGAAACTGTTCTTTCTCCCACCTGGGACATTCCACCGGGAATGTGGCGCAGCTGGTGTCAGCTGCATAAGATCCCTACTGACCAGAAGGTCATGAGTTCGAGGCCTGCCCAGGTCGAGGTGGGCTCTCGACCTATTGTGTAGTCTGTTGTCAACCTTTGCAACCCGAAAGACAGTTGCATCTGTCAAGTAGGAAATTAAGGTACCGCTTAGTGGGGAGGCTAAATTTAACTGATTTACGAGGCCATAAAGATCTCCAGGAAACACACTGAAGAATGAAGTCGTGCGACAGCTCCCCCTGGTGGCGAGATGTTAAATTGCCTCTATCTGTCTTGTGTTTGTGTGTCTAAATGCTTGCCTGTATATGTTCATTGTGATCCGCCCTGAGTCCCCTGCGGGGTGAGAAGGGCGGAATATGAATGAAGTAAATAAATAAATAAATAATATATAAACCCCATTTTCCTAGTTCCCAACAGAACTCACAACCTATAACTATGCCTGCCATGGATGCAGGTGTAACATCAGGAGAGAACGCTTCTGGAACATGGCCATACAGCCCAGAAAACTCACAACAACTCAGTGATTCCAGCCGTGAAAGCCTTCGACAATACATCACATTTAGAGTTTTGGAACTTCTGGGGTTCACATTTACCATTGCTGATGACTAAACATAACCTCCATAAAATTATGTCTTAGACAAGGCAGTATCTCAGCCGAAAAGTTTTCAAAACCACAACAGATTGGGGCACTAGAAAGTCAGAACTGCACTACAAGAGTACGTAAATTGAGAAAAGCAGTTGTGGCAGGTTTTGGTGGGTTGCACTGTCACAAATATCTATGGCCACAGAGCTCCATTGTAGTAGCTACAAGCTGATGCAGGGTCTTGGTCAGTGTTCTTTGCACAAAACATGTGTTTTAACCCAAAACTCACAATTTTCATGCAACTCCTCCCAAGAGACAAAAGAACATGTGCGTATCTTAGTGAAAGAAATATTTTGGGATGTATGAATGCGCATAATTTTTTGTCTGTGTTAGTTTCATTTACTGGAGTTCCTAGCAGTTGAGAAATTAATTTATTGGCAGGGTGATGAGTAACAGCAATCAGTTTGTCATCTCATCCTGAGTGGAATAAACTGTGGTTAGTTTCAACCATGTCTTTGTAAAAGTTCATGCCGTTCCTAGAAGATGAAATGACAAACTATAAAACTATGCCTGAAGATAGGAGGAGGGGGGAAAGAAAAACTCACAATTCATTATATGAGGCTCACTCATATAATGGTAAACTATGGTTTAGTGCAGGGGTGCTCATTAGGTAGATCACGATCTACTGGTAGATCGCATAGGGCGTACCGGTAGATTGCAGGCAGGCAGTAGGAAGGCTCAGTCCCACCCCGAAGGCTCCCGACGCCACCCAGGTGCAGAAGGAGGTTGGACTGGATGGCCCTTGGAGGTCTCCTATTCTAGGAACCCATTATTATTATTATTACTATTATTATTATCAGAGGCTGAATGGCCATCTGTGAGGAATGCTTTGATTGTGTTTTCCCCTTATGGCAGGAGGTTGGACTGGATGGCCCTTGGAGGTCTCCTTCTACTCTGGGAACCTATTGTTGTTGTTTTTACTATTACTATTATTAGTACCGTGTTTCCCCGATAGTAAGACACCCCCGATTGTAAGACGTATCGGGGGTGTCAGAGGGGTCGGCTAATATAATATACTCTTCGGGGAACGGAAGAGAGGCGGCAGAGGGCTCCACAGCCGCCCCTCTTCCGTTCCCTGAAGAGGGGGCTGCAGGGAGGGCGATAGCGCGGTTTCCCTGCAGCCCCCTCTTCGGGAACGGAAGAGAGGCCCTCCTTCAGCCACCCTCTTCTTCGAAGAGGGGCTGCAGGGAGGGCGATTGCGCGGTTTCCCTGCAGCCCCTCTCGGGGAACGGAAGAGAGGCGGATGAGGGCTCCTCAGCCGCCCCTCTTCCGTTCCCCGAAGAGGGGACTGCAGGGAGGGCGATCGCGCGGTTCCCTGCAGCCCCCTCTTCGGGAACGGAAGAGAGGCGGATGAGGGCTCCTCAGCCACCCCTCTTCCATTCCCCGAAGAGGGGGCTGCAGGGAGGGCGATTGCGCGGTTTCCCTGCGGCCTCCTCTTCGGGGAACGGAAGAGAGGCGGATGAGGGCTCCTCAGCCGCCCCTCTTCCGTTCCCGAAGAGGGGGCTGCAGGGAGGGCGATTGCGCGGTTTCCCTGCAGCCTCCTCTTCAGGGAACGGAAGAGAGGCGGATGAGGGCTCTCCTCAGCCGCCTCTCTTCCAATCCGAGAAGAGGCAGCCGCAGGGAGGGTGGCGGCGGAGGAGGCGGGACCGAGTGACGCGGCGGCCGGGGGTACGGCTTACCGTCGCCCAATGTAAGCCGTACCCCGAAAGTAAGGCGTAGTGGGACTTTTCGGGGGGAAAAGAAAGTAAGACGCTGTCTTACTTTCGGGGAAACACGGTAGTAGTAGCAGAGGCTGAATGAATATTATCATCATTATTATTATTAATAAATTCAGGAGCTTATTATACTCACATTTAGTTGAATTCTGTCTTAAAATATATTATATGGCTCTCACTGAAATAAATTTCCAAATATTTTGCTTTCATGGCTCTCTGAGTAGTGAGGAGGTAGATCATTTTGACTTGGTTGTTTTAGAAGTAGCTCGCATGCTGAAAATGTATGAACACCCCTGGTTTAGTGTTATGTGCAGAAATTGATATGGTATCATTGCTGTAAATTCTGACTTAGGAGCCACAGTGGCATTTCAAACCTTGCTTCTCTCCCATTTTAATAAGGCACCACTGTGTAGTAGGTGGAGTCTAAGGTCCAAAGACAGGATGTAGAGTAGTGCTTCTCACTCTGTAGGTCATAAGAACATAAGAACATAAGAAGAGCCATGCTGAATCGGACCTCAGCCCATCTAGTCCAGCATTCTGTATCACACAGTGGCCCACCAGTTGTACACGGGCATCTCGAGCAGAAGGGAGGGCAAAACCCTGACCTGCTCCCGACCCCCCACAACCAGTACCCAGGGAAATCCTGCCTACCTCAACCAACTCCGAGGTGGCACTTAAATGTCCTTTTCAGTAACTACCGATACACTTGGTATCCATGAATCTGTCTAATCCTGCCTTGAAGTTGTTCAGGCTGACAGCTGTCACAACCTCTTCTGGAAGTGAGTTCCATAACCCAATGACCCTCTGGGTGAAGAAATATTTCCCTTTATTAGTCCTAATTTTCCTACCTTGGAGCTTCAGGGAGTGCCCTCTAGTCCTAGTGTTTTGTGACAAAGAAAATAATTTTTCTTTATTCACCTTTTCTATCCCATGCATGATTTTATACACTTCGATCAAGTCACCTCTTAAACGCCGTCTTTCAAGGCTGAAAAGACCAAGGCGTTGCAACCTGGTTTTATAAGGGAGCCGCTCCATCCCTTGGATCATTCTTGTTGCCCTTTTCTGTACCTTTCCAGTTCCGTTATATCCTTCTTAAGGTGCGGAGACCAGAATTGTACACAGTACTCCAAATGTGGCCTTACCATAGATTTGTAGAGAGGTAATACAACATTTGCTGACCTATTTTCGATTCCCTTTCTGATCATGCCTAGCATAGAATTTGCTTTTTCACTGCTGCAGTGCACTGGGTTGACATCTTCATTGAGCTGTCCACCAAGACCCCAAGATCCCTTTCCTGGTTTGTCTCGGAAAGCTTTGACCCCATCAGTTGATAAGTGTAGTTGGGGTTCTTTGCCCCGATGTGCATGACTTTACACTTGTTTAGGTTAAAATGCATTTGCCACTTTGTTGCCCATTCACTCAATTTCGAGAGATCTTTCTGGAGCTCTTTACAATCAGTTTCATTTTTAACTACCCTGAACAATTTAGTGTCGTCTGCAAACTTTGCTACCTCAGAATTCACTCCTACATCCAGGTCATTAATGAATAAATTAAAAGTAACGGACCCAAAACTGAACCTTGGGGTACGCCACTTCCCACCTCTTTCCACCCAGAGAAGTGTCCATTTATTACCACCCTTTGTTTCCTACAGTTTAGCCAGGTTCCAATCCAGGACAGGACCTGTCCCTGATTCCATGGCTGAAGAGCTTATTTAGGAGCCTTTGGTGAGGACTTTGTCAAAAGCCTTTTGAAAGTCAAGGTAAACAATATCAATTGGGTCCCCTTTATCTATGTGTTTATTTACACCCTCAAAGAATTCTAACAAGTTAGTAAGACATGATTTGCCTTTGCAGAAACCATGTTGATTTTCTTTCAGCAATGCCTGTTCTTCTATGTGCCTAGTAATTTTTCTTTAATAATGGTTTCCATCATTTTGCCTGGAACTGAGGTTAAACTGACTGGTCTATAATTTCCTGGATCACCTCTGGATCCTTTCTTGAAGATCGGTGTTACATTTGCCTCCCTCCAGTCCTCGGGTACAGTGCCTGATCTTAGAGAAAGGTTATATATCTTAGCTAGAAGTTCAGCAATTTCACACTTGAGTTCCTTAAGAACTCTGGGGTGGATGCCGTCTGGACCTGGTGATTTGTTGACATTTAGTTTAGTAAGGCATATGAGAACATCCTCCTTGTTTATCTCTATCTGTTTTAATTCTTTTAATTCCCTCTCTGAAAAAAACTGACTCAGCTGCAGGCATATGTTGTCTGTCCTCCTGTGTGAAAACGGAGGCAAAGAAGTCATTTAGCCGCTCAGCAATCTCTTTGTCTTCGCTGATTTTCCCTTTCTGGCCATTGTCGTCAGTGGCCCAACTGCTTTTCTAGTTGGGTTCCTGCTTCTGATGTACTTAAAGAAGTTTTTGTTGTTTTTTTTTAAATATTCTTTGCTATGTGTGCCTCAAAATCTCTCTTGGCTTTCCTGACTGTTGCTTTGCATTTAGTTTGCCAGAGCTTGTGTTCCTTTCTGTTCTCCTCGGTAGGAAGAGCCTTCCATTTCTTAAATGAGTTTTTCTTCTTTCCAATCACATCTTTTACTTCGTTTGTAAGCCATACTGGTGTCCTTTTGGACTTTCCATGCCTCTTTCTTTTTATTGGAATGCATTTTAGTTCGGCCTGTTTTAAGGTATTTTTAAACAGTTTCCAAGCATTTTGGAGGGATTTGATTTTTTACTGCTCCTTTTAGTTTGTTCTTTACAATTTTTCTCATTTTGGTGAAATTCCCTTTGTGAAAATTTAAGGTCTCTGTGTTAGTTTTTACTGACAGTTTGCTATCAAACTCAAGTTGAAGGTTATTGTGTTGTGGTCACTGGTACCTATGGGCTCAGTTACAAGGACATCTTGAACGAGATCTTGTTCATTAGTTAGCACCAAGTCCAGGATCCCCTTTCCCCTGGTTGGTTCCATGACCATCTGCTCAAGGGAATAATCAGCTAGCATGTCGAGGAACCTTGTCTCTCTTTCATGCGTAGAACAAGAATTTGGCCAATCTATTTGGGGATAGTTGAAGTCCCCCATTATGACTAATGTATTTCTTTTTTGAGGCCTGTTTAACTTCATTTTCCAGATTGCAGTCTGCCTCTGGAGTTTGGTTGGGAGGGCGATAGCAGATCCCTAATGCTAGATTAGTTTTTGTCCTGGGACTTTTATCCACAATGTTTCTGTAGGTGAGTTTGAAATTTCTTGAAGTTCTAATTCATGAGATTCTAGCTCCTCATTTATGTACAGGGCCACACCGCCACCATTTTTCCCTCTCCTGTCTTTCCTGTACAGTTTATAACCTGGAATCTTTGTGTCCCATTTGTTTTCCTCCGTCCACTAGGTTTCTGTTATGCCAATAATATCAATATTTTTGTCCCCAGGTGTTTTGGCCTACAACTCCCAGAAATCCCAGCCAGTTACCAGCTGTTGGGATTTCTGGGAGTTCAAGGCCAAAACATCTGGGGACCCACAAGTAGAGAACCACTGAAGTAGAGGGAACAGTTATCTCAAGACCTTTTGGCAATGGATGCTTTGCTTGCTCACCTCTGGCGGTGGCCTTGTCAGCAGTCAAATGCATACAGGGATGAGGTTTATCGACAAATACTCACATAAACACACCATGGAGAGGACTCTGGAGGCTTTGTAGGGTGGGATACAGTTAGGAAACACTGGCTGTAGAACATAGTTGGAAAAAGTCAGTGCAATAACAGCCAGGCTGGTGGGGTACATGATAAGCACTGCACTCCACAGCAGTAAAAACCTGCAACCAAGAGAAACAAACAAAAAGGAACTGATCTCCCATTAAACTCCATAGTTCCAGAAGGTATTTGGTAACCCATGTGGGATAGTGGTAGGTCTTAAGTTTTACATCCAACCATGCAACTCACTGGGTCTCCCTATCTTAGCCTGACCTACCTCCGAATGTTCTTGTGAGGACAAAAGAAGGAGCGAGGCCCATACGTTCTGCCTTGGGTTCATTGGAGGAAAGGCTACAAATAGATACGGATAGATATGGATACAAATAACCAAAGTTGTCTCTTTTGGAGAGACCACTGTCCCACCAGTAGAATTAACACAAACATGATTATCTTTCTCTTTCTCAGGTTGACACACACACACACACACACACACCATCCTGTTGCCTGTGAAATGTTCCCATACATTTAGCAGAGAAGGTACGTAGTGCTGGCATGGAGATACTTCATGCAAAAAAACGAGGTGGACATCCCAAAATTACGTACTTCTCAAGCAACTCCTTTGGGAGGTTGAAAGTGACCTGGATCTTTCCAGGTATTCTTTTAACCCAGGTGTATACTGCACGAAAAATTCACCCCAGGTTGATCCGCATTAGCCTGGGTACGTTGTTTTGATACTTCAGGCTAATGCAATATCTACATGACCTTTGCTGGCAGTGTGGATGGGTCCTATGTTAGTTATGGCTGAAGGCCTATTTAAACTGGGTACGTTGTTTTGATACTTCAGGCTAATGCCAATACAACCCCTCGAGACTACTGCAATCAGAATCCCGAAACCTCCTGGTGATACCAAGTTGCCAAACCCTGCACCTGACCACAACACGGAGGAGGGCGTTCAGTGCCATCGCACCCGCACTATAGAACACTCTTCCTCCTACAGTTCGGGCTCTACCGAACCTGCTGGCCTTCCGTAAGGTCTGTAAAACTCTTCTGTTCTTGCAGGCCTTTGGTCAGTAATAACCCTTGGCCGTATAATGTACTATGTAGGCCATGAGAGTTATTCGGCGCACATGTATATGTATATTTTACTGTGCTAGATGTTGGTTGCTGTTGCATATTGTTTTTATCGTGTTTTACTGTGTTTTATAATGTTTTATAATGCTTTGACCTATGTAAGTCACCCGAGCCTACAGGGAGTGGGCGTCTAAAACAGGGGTGGGCAATTACTGGCCCTCCAGGTGTTTTGGACTTCAACTCCTAGAAATCCTAGCCAGTTTACCACCTGTTAGGATTTCTAGGAGTTGAAGTCCAAAACACCTGGAGGGCCGGTAATTGCCCACCCCTGGTCTAACAAGTCTAAATAAATAAATAATGCGTCAGTTCCCCCTGGTGGCCAGAAAGTTTGCCTCTGTTCGTCTATATGTGTAATATGTCAAAAATGTATGTACTGTACTGTACTGTACTGTGATGCCACATGTTTATATGTCATATGTTGAACTGCAGGGATTGTCTGCAAGTATGTGTAGTGTAATTCGCTCTGAGTCCCCTTCGGGGTGAGAAGAGCGGAATGTAAATAAAGTAAATAAATAAGTAAATAATAAATAATGCAACATCTACATGACCTTTGCTGGCAGTGTGGATGGGTCCTATGTTAGTTATGGCTGAAGGCCTATTTGCTAGGAGAAAGACCCTCCAAAAAACAAAAACAGAATAGCCGAGTAAGGAAGTTCCTTCTGGAGTGCATCCCAAAGCCTAAGACAGCTCACTTTTATGTTCTCACCAGTAAATGCACAAACTGAATGGACACTCAAGTACGCATATGCACAATAGTAGGTAGTGCATGCACAACTGGACTCCACAAGCTAGAGCTGAATGCAATCATTCCACATCAGACAAAAATGTCCAGCTGCTTCTGGAGGAGAATGTATTTGTATGTATAAGACAATCAGGATATTGGCTATTATAGCCATCTTCCAAGAGGCTCAGGCTGCCATTAAGTATCTAGTTATTTAGATTGCACCATCAGCATTCAGGGGGAATTTTAAAAATGCAACAAAACAGGTCCTTACCCTCACAGAGCTCACTATGTTAAAAAATGAACAGAGGGAAACGGAAGAAGGAAAAGGGGATGGACTGGGTGGCCCTTGCGATCTCTATGATTCCATGGGAGGGGGCAAACAGAAGTGTAATACTACATTTCTTTGATTCTAAGATGTACTGTTTCATCGTATAAACATTTCTAAAAACAAAGTGCATCTTCAAATTGTAGACACTTTTTATATGTAAACTAGCTGACCCGGCCATGAGTTGCTGTGGGATTTTTTTAACTTGGGGACTGTGTGTGTAGTTATGTATATGTGTATGCGTGTATATGTGTGTACTTATGTATATGTGTGTTTGTATATGTATGTGTGTGTATATGTGTTGATGTGTGTAAGTACAGGTGTGTTTATGTATGTGTGTATGTGTATATTTGTATATTTCTTTGCATGTACAGTATATATATGTGTGTGTGTATGTGTTTCTGTGTTCCTTTCTTCTCCCCTCTTTCCTTCCTTCCTTCACTCCATCCTTCTATCCTTTCCTTCCTTTTCCCTCCCCTCCTTCCTGCTATCCTTCCTTTTCCTTCCTTTCTTCTCCCCTCTTTCCTTCCTTCCTTCCTTCACTCCATCCTTCTTTCCTTCCTTTTCCCTCCCGTCCTTCCTGCTATCCTTCCTTTTTCCTTCCTTTCTTCTCTCTTCCTTCCTTCCATCCATTCTTCCTTCTATCCTTCCTTTCCTTTCTTCTCCTCTCCTTCCTTCCTTCCCTCCCTCCCTTCTTTCCTTTCTCTCCTTCCTGCCATTCCTCCCCTTTCTGTATCAGTCCTTGCTCCCCTTGTCTCAGTCCTTCCATTCCTTTCCCTACCACCACCAACATTCTGACTCTCTAAACTGCCAGGGGGGTGGGGTGGGGGCTCCCAGCCTACATTCTAACTGAGGGAGTATTTGCATAATGCCTCTAATTGGTCAGCTCCACTAACATTCCGACACTGTAAACTGCCAGAGGGAGGTGGTGTGGGGGATCACGGGAGTTGTAGTCCATAATGGGTTTTTTTATTTGTGGCCGTTGGCTCTTTTTTGGGCAGGGGGGGGGTGTTTTGGTAAACATACCTCGTAGGGTTTTCTGGGTATGTGGGCTGTTTTTGTGTTTCTGCCTTGTTTGGTTTCTTTGTCTATAAGACAGGACCCATGACATGGAGAATTTTATATATATATGTAAGATAAAGCTGTATTAAATGGATCTACACTGGCCATACAATGCAGTATAGACCGCATTCTATGGCTGCAGTAGTATGCAAATAAAAATCCCCCCTCTTTCTTGTCCAGGAACTCTGAAGACCAGCACCATTGTGCACTGTTCAGGGTGTGACATGTCTTTGGCAGCAGCCCAGGTCTGGTGAGCCAATCTTGTCTATGACTTAATATGCCATCCTTGGACTCCTGCGTTGAACATGATGCTTTGAACAAAAAAACACGCCAGGAATAGAGACATAATCATGTCAGGAAGAAACATATCAGAAGGGACATAATCATGGCAGGAAGAAAACTTGCTCCTTGTTAACACACAGCTCATCCATACAACTAGGAGAATCTGTGGCATTTTTGAGATTACTTTCAGTGATGATGACACATGTGTTCTGGCAGCTCACTGGGTAAGTTTGGATCAATTTATTTCACATTATGAACACAGCTGTAAAACCATATGGGAAGCAAAATATGGTGTCAGTTCAAGCTATTCAGGTGGGGTGCACTAAAAACAGTTCCAACAAAATCCAATCAATCCCAGTCTTAAAACATACACTCCCCTACCTGTGCAAATCCTTTGTCCATTTTCAGTTGGGTGTTCTGGGACATGTAGTCAAGGAAAAGTAGCTTTTCAAGATACCGTATTTTCTGGCATATAAGACTACTTTTTAACCCAATAAAATCTTCCCAAAAGTCAGGGGTTGTCTTATACATGGGAGTCATCTTATATGCGGGAGTAGACTTATACACCAGGAATCGTCTTATACACCGGGAGTTGTCTTATAGAGCGGGTGCTGAAATTTCCAATCCGGATGGGAGAATCTGTGGTTGCCGCATATGGTGAGGGGAGCTCAAAAATGGCAGTGGCCACGTCCCTGCCGTGTGCAGCGACTGTATGAAAGCATTAAGGGTGACGCTGTACAAGTATGGTAGAAGAAAATCCATTAATCAGAATTTGTGGGCTTAATGCGGTCCCAATGGTGAAGTGAAGGGGCACCTCACTGGGAAGGTGTAAGTGAAGGGCGGAGCAAGCTGCAGGCGTCCGGGGTGCCCGGAGTATGGAAAAAAGAGACAGAGTGGCTCTGGGCCCAGAAAAATACACCTCTTTTACCTGTCTGGCCTGCCCTTGTATCCTATTATTGTACCACCTCCTCTGCCTCTCAGATCTTTCTCCTGAAGACTGCAATGAAGCGGTGCAGGTGCGCACGTGTGAGATCTGAGAGGCAGAGAAGCAGGTACAGTAATAGGAAAATTACCATATTGAAATGAAATCTGATGCTTTTTAATTTTTTATTTGGTGTGCATTGGAAGAGGGGTAGTCTTATATGGCGAGTATATCCCAAACTCTATATTTAAACGGGAAAAGTTTGGGATTGTCTTATATGAATAATACACACACCGAGAACTTTCAATACTTAAATATCATAATCAAGTGATGTAATATCATAAATACATAACAAATACAGAATATTTGCACTCAAAATTCCCAACGCCCGGGACGGGCTCCTACCCTTAGCAGGGGTTATTCAAGATAAGTCCAAGTGGGTATCCTAGTCCGTAAAAGAGTGGGTTTTGAGGAAAAATATTGAGGGTTGTAGTGGAGGTCCCGGAGTAACGAAACTGAGTCCAAACGCCTGTGAGTGTCTTCCGAGAAGACGGAGATGAGAACCAATTTGTAGAAAGGAGTCAAGGTGCTGGGCGGATTAGATGTTGTGAATCACAACGATGCATGGGGGAAATCCCGTATCACTAAGTCCGTCAAAGAATCAAAACTCACTCTTTTACGGACTAGTATACCCACTTGGACTTACCTTGAATAACCCCCGCTAAGGGTAGGAGCCTGTCCCGGGCATTTGGAATTTTGAATGCAAATATTTTGTATTTGTTATGTATTTATGATATTACATCACTTGATTATGATATTTAAGTATTGAAAGTTCTCGGTGTGTGTATTGTTACATTGCAACTCCCCCCTCTGTATGATCGTCTTATATGCCCAGTCATCTTATACGCCAGAAAATATGGTATGTTTGACTGTCGGCCCTTATTTTCAATTTGTACTACAGAAGTGAGCAACTCTGGGATCCTAGGAGACCACCTTAGCACTCCTGGGAGATGGCCTCACTCCTGAACAAAATCAGCCACATTATCAATGAAGCTATGACAAAGAGCTCCCTCACTGAAGCTATGCCCGACAATGCTACCCACCCCCAAAATGAATCCTATCTTTGTAGCTTAGCAGTGCCCCGGCTGATGCATTTCTGAGGTGCTGGGGAATGGGGTGCTAGGAAGTGAAACTGCAGTATGTTCCTGGGACCTCATCACATGTAAGCTTGGAAAGCAGGGGAAAGTGGAGGGAACAATCTTCTTTCATTCCCTACCACCGAGGTCCTGTGCCTTTCCGTCTTCAGAGATGGCAGCCATCCCATGTCCTTTCCCCACCTTTCCCCACTTCTATCAGGCTTCCCTCCAGCTTCTGTCATTGGGAGTTGGGTAGAACCCACTTCCTGGAAACACAATCTTCTTTCCATTTCCTCACTGCCACAACAGAGTCCCATGGCCAACCACTGAAAGTGGCCTTGCATCCTTATGATGGCCTCTGTAGGACTCTGTTTCGGCAAAGCAGAGACATGGAGAGAAGACTGCATGGGATGAAGTCCTTGGTCACAGGGCACCTCAAGAGCACAGCACGGGAGAACCCCCTTTTGTCTGTCAACCTCATCAGGCACAGTCTTCTCTGCTTCTTCTCCCCATTTCTGTACACTGCCGAAAGGGAGTCACACGGAGTCCATCACATGACATGTGTTTTATGTACTCTGAAATAATAAATAAATAATAAATAAATGACACAAGGCATCTTCTGGTGGGGCTCCATGTGGCTCCGATTCAGCAGCATTCAACAGAGCCAAGTTCGTTTGTGCCTGGAGGGGGAGGAGGGTCAGATAAGCTGCAGAACCAGATTCAGAGGATGAGTTGGAAGAAATAATAAATAATAAATAAATACATGACACAATGCATCTTCTGGTGGGGCTCCATGTGGCTCCAATTCAGCAGCATTCAACAGAGCCCAGAGTGCTTTTTGAGGAGTCAGGTATTACCTGACTTCTAATTGGAGAACATGAGAAGGAAGTGGGGAAACAATGGGAAATGACAGGAAATGCTGTGGGATGGGAGGCCATCCCAGAAGACAGGGGAAGACAGTAGGGAATGACGGTAGGGGATGATTCCACCCATTTCCCCCGCTTTCCCTATCTTTCCCCTGCCTGTCTGATGAGGTCCTGTGTCCCGTTTCCAGAAGAGCACTCTGGTCTCCTACCGTAATGGTCCTTTCTTTGAAATCTGAATTGTCCCATCGCTAAACTTACATTTAGGTTTAACTTTATAGGCAGCCTTCTCAACCTGTTGCCTTACATCTGCATTAGCATAAATAATTCAATGTCAAACAAATAGCATCAGACAGTCCTTTTTTCAAGTTGTAGAAATATGCAGAAGGCACAGTAAAATTAAGTAAAATAAATCTAGAGGGATTTGTAACCTAAGCCCCCACCGCAACCCCAAAAGGTGGGGAGGATGGGCTTTTTCCAAGCCAAATCTGCTTATTATGCACTACCTTGGTTACTAATCTTCTCTCACCTTCATTTTAGAAAGAAATTTAAATATATATATGGTTAGACTGGACTTTGATGGTCATTAAAGCCTTTGTGCTTTCATTAAGCAGCTCTAAAATGTGCAGGTTAATTAACTTCTGGTTAGAACAGGATTCCTAGAACAGTTATTTTATGGGCCAAACTTTAAATGAAAGAAGAGTAATAAAAGAAAAGCCTAATTGTGCTTAGCTTTCACTTAACACTTTTACATCTTAGCAACTGCTGGAAAAACAGAAATATGGTTAATATTCCCATTCTGTTACCAACTCCCATACCGCCTCCATTTTATCCTATTTTGGAAGTCGGTATCCGGTGCTGTAGCTCTGGGGAGAAATACGCACCGAACGAAACAGTCCTTCGGGGTTACGAATTCTAACATTTCCGTTATTTAAAACTTCAGAAATAAAGGACAACTTAGGGATCCAAAGGAAAGGGGCAGGCAAAGTGACCAAGAGAATATCTTATTTGTAATTGATTTTCACTATCTTAATTTTACGAAATTCCAGACAGGAATTTAATGTGAGTGCAATCGGATTTTTAAAAAAGCAATTGGGCTCACATTGATGTCTGCACACACCCCAGAAAGCTTGTGCTTTTCTGGGGTGGGTATTGAGATGCCCTGGTGGGCATTCCAGCAGGACACCAGGACACAAAACAAAACCACCCCAAAAAAGCTTTTTAAAAGGAAAATAACTTACCGGGCTGCCATTCCCACTTCTCTGACGCTTTCCTGCAAGATAGAAATGACATGCCAGAAGAAAGGGGAACAGAAGTGCCATTTCTATATGCCAGGAAAGCACGGGAGAAGGGGGAATGTCAGCTGGGTAAATTATTTTCCTTGTTAAAGGCTTTTCTGGGGGTTTGGGGAGGGAGTTAGAGCCCTCTTGGATATTCCGGATCCAGGACTCCTGAATGGACAGTCCAGATATTGCCCAGAGTTGGAAAGACCAGGGTCTTTGAAGAAGACCCTGGTCTTTCCAGCTGATAACAGGGTTTTCTTGCTTTATCCCAAAACTATTCATTTTTACATGGGGCATTGTTTGGACACCCCACGTGAAAACGTGAGAGTGTGTGTATTTTGGGTGCTGTCTGGATGTGCCCTGGGAGTAAAGGAAAAGTTAATGGGGTCAATTCTTATTTGAGGGGAGCAAGGTGCTCATTTTGTCTCCTCTTATAGCTAAAGTCCTGATGGTAATACCTCACACCTTCCAACTCTTTTGGTTTGACAGGTATGTTTTCCCTAACCATTGCTTCTTTGAAAGCATTTTTCCTTTAGATAAGAGCTAGGGGAAGTACAACTGTCTAGACTTTGGACTGCAGTTTCTATACTCACTCACTTGTGACAGTGCTGCCAAGGGCAGATGGGAGTTGCAGTTCAACAACATATGGAGAGCCACACATCCCATGCACCTGCCTCAGGTCAGACCGTTATTGTAAGGTTGCTTTGTGAAAGGGGCAAGAAGCGTATTAAATAAGGGATATATTGAACTGAAACCAGTGCAGTCTAGTGATCTAAAAGCTGGACTCAGAGATATCAGCATTTGAATCCCTGCTCAACCAAATCTCAGAGGAAACCAATTTCAAAATGTCTTCAAATAATTGTTGCTAACAAAAACCTATGAGAGAGTTCCCATATTGGTGGTAGCATGGTATAGCAACCTGAGGACCCATCTACACTGCCATATAATCCAGTTTTTGAATCCAAATTATCTGCTTTGATCTAAATTATATGGCAGTGTTGACTCACATAATCCAGTTCAAAGCAGGCAATCTGGGTTCAGAAACTGGCAGTGTAGATCTAGCCTGAGTGCAGGGCCGGCCTTTCCCATTAAGCGACCTACGAGAGGGGCGTCGCCACCTGGGAGGCGCCCCGCCCCGCCGTGCCGCAGTGCCACTGCAGCCAGCCGGCGGCGCGGAGGAACGGGGGGAGAGGGACTCACGGGGCGGGCGCCCAGACCTCTTCCCCGCTGAATGAATGTAGGCGAGAAGGCAGGAGGGGGAGGGGCCACAGGGACGCCAAGGCCGGCCCCCCTCACCCCCCTCCGCGTGACGTCACTTCGTCGCCGCCTCTGCCGAGGAGGAAGGGAGGAAGGCCTTGCCGGCTGCGCTGCAGGACGCCCGGAAGGAGGAGCCCGGAGGGAGGGAGCCCTGCGGAGGCGCTGAGGCCTCTTCCTCCTTCCCTCCCTCCTTCCGGCATCTCTCCTTCTGGGCGTCCTTGCAGAGCGTGGCCGGTCAGGCCTTCCTTGCCTTCCTCCTCGGCAGAGGCGGCGACGAAGTGACGTCAGGAAGATGCGCCTCTGGCTCCAGGCCCTCCCGGGGGCGCTACTGCTGCTGCTGCCGCTGCCGGGGAGTCTCCGTGGGGGCCGCCCTCGTGGCCTTCCCCCTCCTCCTGCTCCTCCTCGGGTCCGGGCGCCCGCCCCGTGAGTCCCCTCTCCCCCGTTCCTCCGCCGGCGCGCTCGGGAGCCAGTGCGCATACGCGAATTTCTGCGCATGTGCGGGCGCAGCCAGGAGCCGCCGGGGGGGCGCCAAAATAATGTCCGTGTACCCCCCCCGGGAGAGCTCGGACCGCCCCTGCCTGAGTGTTGACTTAGAACTCAGGGAAGCCCTGGTTCAAATCCTTATTTAGCCAAGAAATCTCTCTCTCTCTCTCTCTCTCTCTCTCTCTCTCTCTCTGCCTTATAGGGAAATGATGGCAAAACATCCCTGATTGAGTCTTGCTATCAAATCCCAATTGATAAGCTTATTATAAATTCTTGTTGTTGTATTTATTAATGCCCGCTTTCTCTATCCACAAAATACACTCAAAGCGGCTTACAGTAAAACCAAATGAAATACAATTTCAAACCTAAAAATATACAAACATTAAATTAGAATTAAATATTAATGATATTCAGAAGTAAATGGTTATGTTCACTTAACTATTTACTAGGAGTCTGAAGGCCCATAACATCAAATATTAAACTAGCTCAATTTTTAAAAAATTCTTCTCAGAATTGATTCTAGCTATATCTGTAATCCCAACGGCATTTTCCTCTTATTATATTTGATGCCGTAAACCCAGTCCTAAGGCTAATTTTGATTCCAGCCCATCGACAAAAATGTTGTTAGGTGCAAATAAATTCTCTAGTAAGAAGCTCTAAAATTCTATATCAAGAATCTGAAATCCTGACAACCCCGCCCCCTATTAAAACCAGATTTTTGAAACCGGACTGTAAAAACCCATTAAAATCCAGGCAGCTACAGAGAGCGAAAGAATGATGTTCTGCTGACAAATCAGTATAATTTGCATGTAATTTGCAGGTTTCGCCTTGGGGTGACCACCCCAAAAACGAAGGGCATAAAATAAAAATACAATTTGCATAAAATAAAAATACAATGTATATATGGGGATGGAAAATGGGAAATACACTTTAAACAGAGTGATGCCTCCCCATGGATGACTTGGACTGTACAGGTGCTGCACACTGTAGCTGCTGTACTTTCTTATTATAGTAGTTATTTATCTTAAACCAAAGTTAAAATGGGGAGTCCTTCAAAGAGAGGACAGTTCTCTAACAGTCCTTCGAACAGGACTATGGAAAGTGGGTCACATTCACAAATCTCTTGGAGGGAATCTCCTTGGGAGCAAATGTAAAACATCTGTCCAATTTATTTTTGGAGGAGGACTGCAAGGATAGTGTGTGGGAAAAAGAATATGCAAGCAAATGGTGCATGCTCGGCAGTGGCAACATGCGGTATCTGGGACACTTGATGTTCCTAGTATGGATTTGGCTCCCTGAGTAAACAATGGCCGAGATCCTGCATTGGATATGTTGCCACAATGTCATGGCTGTGCTCTGTCTCCCAATGTGGCTCCCAAAGGCCACTTTAATGCACAGGTGGCCACACAAAGTGAAGGCATTCTGTCATGTGGTGCTTTAGTACGATGCTCTCAACACCTCCTGCCAACAAGCACAAGCTATTCCTCATAGCACTATGCCATGCAAGTGAGAAGAAGCTGAATGCTTGGAAAACATCAGGCCCAGATTAACACTTTTTTGCGCCCTAGGCCACAGTTTGGAATTACGCCCCCTTTAAACCAACCTCCCGCCACCTCCAAGGGGGAGGGGGCAGAGCCAGGCCTCACCATGCCCCGCCCCCTCCTCCCAGCTTAAGCTGTCCCACAGCTTCTCCAGCCTCTTGAGGGAGCACTGCCAAGCCAGCAATGTGCTTGCTATGGCACCGCTGGCTTGGCAGTGCTCCCTCAAGGCTGCAGAAGCTGTGGGACAGCTGTAGCCGCAGGGAGGGGGTGGAGCCAGGCCACGCCATGCCCCGCCCCCTCCTCCCGGCTTCAGCTGTCCCACAGCTTCTCCAGCCTCTTGAGGGAGCACTGCCAAGCCGGCATTGCGCTTGCTATGGCACCACTGGCTTGGCAGTGCTCCCTCAAGGCTGCAAAAGCTGTGGGCCAGCTGAAGCCGCGGGGAGGGGGTGGAGCCAGGCCGTGCCATGCCCCACCCCCTCCTCCCAGCTTCAGCTGTCCCACAGCTTCTCCAGTCTCGTGAGGTGCGCAGAGGCAGCACTGCATGGATGGGCCTGACTCCTGAAGAGGAAGGGAGGGGCCAAGGAGGAGTGTGGCAAGGGGGGACGGGGTGAGCGTGGATGGCGCTCCAAGTCCGTGCACAGGCGCAGAAGCGCCCGAAGATTGACTTTTTTAAAAAAGGGGGGTCTGGATCTGGCGCCCCCCGCTTGGCTATGCCCCTAGGCTGTGGCCTAGTGTGGCCTTAAGGGTGATCCGGGCCTGGAAAACATGTAACCACACAGATCTAAGCAGAAATGAGATCACATGTACCTTTGAATGCTCAAAGAGCATGACATAAATGCAAAACATTGTGAAAGTGAAACTACACTTACCCAGCTAATTCACCGAAAACCTCAGAGACGTAGGAATAATCTCCTCCTGATTTAGGGATGGTCACACCTAACTCCGCGTAACATAATGACCCGAGTGCGGCAATGCCTCCTCCAAGCACCCAAATTATCAGTGCGAGGCCTACTGAACCAGTGTGTTCTAGTACTCCTTTGGGTGAAATAAAGATGCCGGAGCCAATTATATTACCTAGGGGGGAAAAAAACGAAACTTGAAGGCAGAACTACATTAATCTAAAGAACTTCTAATTTTACTGTTCAGAAAGAGTCTATAACAGTATTCTTAATACAGCTCCTTAATACAGCTCCTCCTCCTGTGGTGACCTCCAACCATAACATTATTTTCGTTGCTACATCACAACTGTCATTTTGCTAATGTTATGAATCGTCACGTAAGGATCTGATATGTAGGATGTATTTTCATTCACTGGACCAAACCTGGCACAAATACCTGATACGCCCAAATTTGAATATTGCTGGGGTTGACAGGGGGGACTGATTTTGTGATTTGGGAGTTGTAGTTGCTGGGATTTATAGTTTACTTAAAATCAAAGAGCATTCCCATGACAAACAGAAAATACGGGAAGGCTTTGGTGGGCATTGACCTTGAGTTTCAGAGTTGTAGTTCACCAACATCCAGAGAGCATTGTGGACTCAAACAAATATGGATCTGGACCCAACTTGGCACGAATATTTAACATGCCCAATTGTGAACATTAGTGGAGTTTGGGGAAAATAAACCTTGACATTTGGGAGTTGTCGTTGCTGGGATTTATAATTTACCTACAATCAGTAAGCATTCTGAACCCCAACAATGATAGAATTGGGCCAAACTTCCCACACAGAACCCCCATGACCAACAGAAAATACTGTGTTTTCTGATGGTCTTTGGCAACCCCTCTGACACTCCCCTTGCACCCCCCCCTCCCCAGGAGTCCCGATCCCAGGTTGAGAAATACTGGCCTATGAGATTTGATCTCTTCACTTCCTAATTTGGATTAATATCTTACCAACATTTGCCTTGTAAAACTGTTATCAAGCATGATACCCCTCCCCAAAGGCTCAGAAATAAATATATGTTTTTTCCCTTTTTTAAAAGACCCTTTCAAGTCTCAAAGCCTCAGAAGTTCAAGACCAAACCAGCAACAGCTATCATATCTAACCCTTTAATAAATTATAACTACACTCTGTGACTTTCGCTATAACGTTTATCTTTTCACATACTGTATCTATTTCATATATCTGAAATGTATAAACTGTTTTATGAAATGTATCAAGTCAGCCAACTCTACATAGCCCTACAACATTATCCTCTGGGAACAGGAAGGCTAAACAAATCCAAGCCAAAGCATTCAGCCATACCCATTGTTCATATATGTATGCAGAGATCTCCTGCAACCCCAGATAAACCCAAACCTATTTGTCTAGCTCAGTGGTTCTCAACATGTGGGAGTTGTAGGTGTTTTGACCTACAACTCCCAGAAATACCAGCCAGTTTACCAGCTGTTAGGATTTCTGGGAGTAAAAGGTCAAAACATCTGGAGAAGGCCTGGATTACCCATAAGGCCACCCTAGGCCATGGCCTAGGGTAGCAGCCATAGGGGGCAGCAGGTCCGACCCCCCCCAATCCATTTTTTTTTTAAAAGTGCGTGCGTGCGGCCGCCTCCCGCCCCCCTTGCTCTACTCCCCTCGGCTCTGCCCCGCCCCTGGCTCCGCCCCACCCCCAGCTCCGCCCCCGCCGTCATGCCGGCCTCAGAAGCGGCCGAAATCGCCCTTTTCAGGCCGACCTGGTGGCTTGAGGAGGGAGGGCGGGAGCCGTGGGGAGGCGCCCCACGGCTCCGACCTCCCCTCCTAAAGCCGTCATGCCGGCCTGAAAAGGGTGATTTCGGCCTTTTGAGGCTGGCATGGTGGCTTTAGGAGGGAGGGAGGAGCCGTGGGAGGCCCCGCCGCTTGAGGCCACTGCCGCGCATGCGTGGCATTGGCTCCGGGGGTGGGGCTTTCCTCCTCCTCACGCCGGTGAGGAGGCGGGGGCGGAGCCGGGGCGGGGGCAGAGCCTTTGGCCTAGGGCGCCAAAAGGCCATGATCCGGGCCTGATCTGGAGACCCACAAGTTGAGAACCACTGCTCTGCAAAAACAGAGCCTTATAATGTGCACGTTAAACCTCCTTTGTTCACAGCCAAGCCTTTGAGTACCCAAAATCAACGTCTCTGTCTTACACCATTCTTTTCCGGTGCCCCTGTCTTTGTTGGGCATGTAACAGTGCAATGCTTGCCATCAACATATCTTTTCTCTGTGTTACCAAGACTGTGCCCTGGGGGGGGGGGGGGGCTCTGCAGCTGACTGGTCCTTCACTCAGACCAATCTCCGGCTGCCCTTCTCCCCTGCCAACCAATCCTGCCATGGATCCTAGCCAGACTCTTTAATGGCTAAGCACAGAAGGGGGCAGGAAATGTCCATAGCTATTAGAACTGTATGACAGTGTTTCCCAACCAGTGTGCCATGGCACACTAGTGTGCCGTTAGCGATCATCAGGTGTGCCGTTGGAAATTGGCATTCTTCCCCCTCCTAGCAGCTCTTTCTCCCTCTTTCCCTCCCCAAAGATCCTCTCCGAGGCAAAGGAAGGGCTCTGCCGAATGCCAGGGCCAGGTCCGCCTTGAGGAAGCCTTCAGGAGCCTCGATTCAGCATGGCTCCACCTCCCGCTCAGGGCTGCTTCAGCCTCCCGATGCTCCCATATGTTTCATAGATCTGTGTGGCTTCTTTCGCTGCCTCCCTCCTCAAAAGCAGAGCACTGGGCGGAAGTGATTGAGTGGGCATTTTCATATTGGCTTGGATTTCTCGCAATAACAGCCAAAACCGGAAGCTCCACATCGGTGAATTGGGCAGTGAGTGAACCTGGGAGCATCGGGAGGCTGAAGCTTTCACAGGTTACCAAGAAACAAGTTGAGCCTCTCCGCTTGGAAATGTTTTGGGTTTTAAACTATTTTACTGGATTTTTCTAGAGTCCCCCAAGGAACTGTTTATAACAGCTTCATGACATCCATAGTTAACTTGAAGCAAGTTTCACTCAGGGTGAAATTTCACAAGGGTCTGGAGAACAAGCCCTATGAGAAGCGGCTTGAAGAGCTGGGCATGTTTAGCCTGAAGAAGAGAAGGCTGAGAGAAGACATGATAGCTATGTATAAGTATGTGAGAGGAAGTCATATCTATGTTGTGTTCATCGGAACAGTCCCAGGTTTCACACTGAGTGTATAAATACATTTAAAAACATATTAACGATATGTATTACTGTGTTAGAGTGTCATTTTGTGTCATTTTGGTTGGTGGTGTGCCCTCGGATTTTTTTTAATGTTAAAAGTGTGCCGCGGCTCAAAAAAGGTTAGGAAACACTGGACTATGAGTTGCACTCAGGGGGGCTTCTAGTGTCCTTGGTTCAGTGGTTTAGCACCTAATGAGAAGTGCTGGAAGTGGAGACTGAAAAAACAAAGTGCAGTATGAGCATCCCACCTGAATACTATCTCTTCTCCTTGTGTTCCCATCACATCCAGCCATGCGCTTTGGAAACAGGGTCCCACGGAGGCCATCACATGATGCAATGGCACTTCCGGTGGGACTCCATAGAACTCTGCATGGAAATGGAGCCCTTACTGTGTCCAGCCTTGAGGGGGCAGTGCCAAGCCAGCAGTGGCAGAGCCAGCACAATGTTGGCTTGGCACTGTCCCCTCTAGGGTGGAGAAGCTGTGGGAGAGCTGAAGCCGGGGGAATGGTGGCCTGCTGGGAGCAGCTGCTGGGAGTGCCAAAGCCGGGGGAGGAGCCAGGTCGTGCCATGCCCCGCCCGCTCCCCCGGCTTCAGCTCTCCCAGCAGCTGCTCCAGCCTTGAGGGGGCAGTGCCAAGCCAGCGGTGGCAGAGCCAGCACAATGTTGACTTGGCACTGTCCCCTCTAGGGTGGAGAAGCTGTGGGAGAGCTGAAGCCGGGGGGGAGGGGGCAGAGCCAGGCAGAGCCAAGCCGCACCATGCCCCGCCCCCTCCCCCCGGCTTCAGCTTTCCCACAGCTTCTCCAGCCTTGAGGAGGCAGTGCGAGCGAGGGGCGGGAGTCATGGGGCAAGTGAGGGGGAGGAGGAGGAAGGGCCGGGTGGTGGTGAAGAAAAAGAAGAAGGGGCCGGGGCACCGCCTCCTTCGGCCATTTCCCCAGCCAGCCTTCAATCCACCATGACTCCCGCCCCTCGCTCGCTGAAGCCCCGTGGAGGAGGAGCATGAGTGGTGGACGGGCTTCAGTGGGCGGGGCTCCTCCTCCGTGCGGCTTCAGCAAGCGAGGGGCAAGAGTCATGGCGGATTGGAGGCTGGCTGGGGAAACGGCCGAAGGAGGTGGCACCCCGGCCCCTTCTTTTTCTTGGCCGCTGCCCGGCCCTTCCTCCCCCCCCCCCAAGCAGCAGGAGTTCGGCAGGAGGAGGGGGAAGGAAGGGGGGCAGAGAGCTTTTCTCGCGGCACAGCTGGAGGTCCGTCACGGCACACTACTGTGCCATGTCACAGCGGTTGGGAAACACTGTCATAGTCCACTGGACTAAAGCTGCTGGCACTTTAAAAGAAAATCTCAGGACATTTTTTTATGGCACTATGTAAAGAACAACACAATGTGAGAAATGCTTTTCTGCGACAGCTGAGAGGAAGGGGGAAATTAATACATCCATATTTTGTTGGAATGACAAAACACAAGGTGTTACAAAGAGATCAAGAACTCGGCTATCACAGCCAAATGGCTTCCTGGTGACGACTTCAGACCCGGACAGAGAGAGTCTAATTGATATTCAGAAGAACTTGCTCAAAGGAAGACGGTCATCCTGAATGCTGAATGCTAAAGCAGCCTGAGAGAACCTGACATTACAGAGTCTGGAACAAGAACAGTTATGCTAATAGACTGGATTCTAAACAACAAGGGATGTGCCGACAGGTTCAGTGGCTTCCATTTGCTCTGGGTTATATAAGCAGATGCCAGGAGGTAGTGAGGAAACCCCACAGTCGTTTTTACTCAACATGTAATGATGAATATATTTAAGTTGTGTACCATTGGTTATGCAAACAGTATGGAGGTGGACAATAACTAACAGTGTTTTTACAGCATATTTCAAGCATCCATGTTATGGTGTACACGGTTTCATGAGAACCAGCATGTTGTAGTGGTGGTTTGAGCACGGGACTATGACTTTACAGTCATGGAAACTCACTGGGCAACCCTGGGCAAATCACACACAGAGGAAGGCAACCTTGCAGTTTGAAAACATGCAAATGTGTGTAGAAATGGGGATGAGCACCCCCACCCCCCCACCCCCCCGCCCCGAGTCGGACACAACTAGACTTAATGTCAGGGGAATTTTTTACTTTACTTTAAGTCTAACTATAATGTTTGGTTGAAATAAGAAGAGTTGACCTTCCAGGTCCAAAATCTAACTAGTTCAACTCAGGGCCCTTCCACACAGGCCCTATATCCCAGGATCTGATTCCAGGTTTTCTGTTTATCTCAGATTATCTGGCTGTGTGGACCCATATAATCCAGTTTAAAGCAGAAAAACTGGGATCAGATCCTGGAATATAGGGCCTGTCTGGAAGGGCCCTCAGCCATGGTATAGTAATTCTGTAAATGGAACTATGCTATTTATTTATTTTATTTACGACATTTATATGCCGCCCTTCTTACCCCGAAGGGGACTCAAAGCGGCTTACAAGTCATATGAACATACAACATAGGAATTACATTACGTGCTATTACAGGAATCAAAGGCACATATGCCTGCGTCCTTGTAGAAAGACATGAAATGACTGTATCATCTACTGAGGTCTGCTGGGGTCCTCAGTAGACAACAACGGCACTGGGAATATGGCACAGCTGGTTAAGTGTCAGCTGCATAAGATCTCTCTGACCAGTAGGTCATGAGTTCAAGGCCTGCCTGGAAAATGCTATCGAGTTTGGTGCTCGACTTGAGTTTTAAGTGTAGCCTATCCAGAGAGAATACTCTGTCGACCTTTGCAGCCCGAAAGACAGTTGCATCGGTCAAGTAGGAGATAAAGGTACCACATTAAGTGGGGAGGCAAATTTTGACTGAATTATGAGGCCATTAAAGAACTCCAGGAACGCTGAGAATGTGGAAGGAACAACAAGGGATGCTGGGATCGCTGAGAGAGGAGGAATGTGTCAGCTCCCGCTGGTGGCCAGAGTTTGCCTCTGTTCGTCTATATGTCTGTATGTGAAAATGGCAGGGATTGTCTACTAAGTATGTGTACCTGTAATCCACTCTGAGTCCCCTTCGGGGTGAGAAAAGCGGAATATAAATAAAGTAAATAAATAAATAAACAACAACAGCTTTATTTTTATTTTTATATCCCACCATTATCTCCCTGAAGGGACTTGGGGCAGCTTATAGAAGGCACAAAGTGCCTAAAAACAAACATTAAAATGAAGTGCAATATGAAATACAATAATATAAAGCACACGCAGATATAAAAACATCAACTCAAACTCAAGGAATATAATAATTTATAACAGCCTTGTTCAACTTGTGGCGCAAGGGCCACATGTGGCCTAAGACAACTATGAATACGGCCCAACACAAAACCATACACTTACTTAAACACTATGAGAATTTGGGGGGCATTTTCAATAACCCAATTGTATGGCTCTCATGTGCAAACTTTGTAGACAACAACAACAGCCCGTTCGTTTTATGTTGCCCTCTTTTCTTTTACTTTTATAATGCAAATTTTTAAAAATAATAATAATGAAGTTTTGTTACTTAGATGTGTACTTTATCTGTATCAGTGGTCGCAAACTTGTAACCTGCTCGACAATTTTAAAAGACCCTCCAAGCAGGTTGTTGCATAATTAGTATTATTATGCGAGTGCTTTATGTGTGGCCCAAGACAATTCTAATTCTTCCAATATGGCCCAGTCTGATGAATCTATTGGTAAAACATTGAAATTTTGTACAGTACAGTATAATACAGAGACAGACACTTAAAATTATAGAAGCGATTTATACAGTGTAATTCTGCATCTGCAAGTGAATTATCCTTATTTAGATCCCTAGGCCAGTGTTTTTCAACCTTTTTTGAGCCGCAGCACATTTTTTACATTTACAAAATCCTGGGGCACACCACCAAACAAAATGACACTCTAGCACAGTAATACATATAGTTAATATGTTTTTAAATGTATTTATACACGCAGTGTGAAACCTGGACCTGTTTCAATGAACACAACATAGATATCCTGGCAGGAATGGCAGAAAGACACAAACTTCCCACACAGAACTCCCATAACCAAGAGAAAATACTATAAGAGTTTGGTGGGCATTGACCTTGGGTTCTGGAGTTGTAGTTCACCTATACCCAGAGAGCACTGTGGACTGAAACAATGTTGGATCAGGACCAAACTTGGCATCAATACTCAATATGCCCAAATGTGAACCCAGATGGAGTTTGGGGAAAATAGACCTTGGCATTTGGGAGTTACAGTTTATGGAATTTATAGTTAACACACAAACAAAGAGCACCCTGAACTCTTGCAACAATGCAATTGAACCAAACTTGACATATTGAACTCTCATTTCCAACAGAAAGTACTGAAAGGGTTTGCTTGGAAATTGACCTTGAGTTTGGAAGTTGTAGTTCACCTACGCCCAGAGAGCACTGTGGACTCAAACAATGTTATGTTATGTTGTTTGCTTTCTATCCAGAATCACAATGTTGGAAGGAGGCTCACCACTTTAAGGTCCCTAAAACAGGCATGGGAAAACTTCAGCCCTCTGGGTGCTTTGGAGTTCAACTCCCAGCATTCCTAACAGCCTGAGGCCCTTTCCTGCTTAAGTGGCTGGGGGGGAGGAAAAGGGCCTGAGGCTGCTAGGAATGGTGGGAGTTGGAGTCCAAAACACCCAGAAGGTCCAAGTTTGCCCGTGCCAGCTTTCAACAGAGACCTCTTCCTCCCCCTTTGCGCCCTTTCTTCCCCCTCCTGACGAACACTTACTTTTTCTTCTCCACTCGGGCTCCTTTCTTCCCAGCCTCGCTCTGCTTGCTTTGCCTCGCTTTGCTCACACTGCCACTTCTGCCGCCATTTTGATCCAAGGGGGCAGCGTGAGCGTGTTCAGGAGGGGAGGGGGGAGGGAAGAAGACGTGGGGCGAGTCTGCGCAGTAGCGCCCATACAGGTCATGTCTTCCTCCCTTCCCCCTCCCCTCCTGAAAAAGGGAGCCCGAGTGGAGAAGAAAAAGTGTTCGGCAGGAGGGGGAAGAAAGGGTATTGGAGTTTCCAATTTCCCACGGCACACCTGATGATAGCTCACGGCACACTGGTTGGGAAACACTGCCCTAGGCAACAACAGATTTTGCCATGTGGTAAATTTGGTAAGAGGGGTTGAGCGGAGATTGCAGAATTGGGTCAAGGCCTTAGCCAGTGTTAGCTTTTGTTTGCTTGGTTTGTAGAACTACAGTGCCTTCTCTATCCCTCTTTGTTCACTTGCAGGTTAACAACCAGTAAAATCACTCAAGGAGTGAGATTTGACTCAGGAATATACAATTGCTGGCTCTTAATTTAGGTCCTCAATAGATTGAGGCAGCTATGGAAAAGAAAAACTATCGGAGGACATTCCAAGCAGACAAGAGATGCATGAAGCTTCGTCTCCATCTGGTGGCCCTAGGTTGAAAATCTGCCATTTATTTCACTTCATAGACTGGGGACCCTGGTGGCGCAGTGGGTTAAACCCTTGTGCCGGCAGGACTGAAGACCAACAGGTCAGAGTTTGAATCTGGGGAGAGTGTAGATGAGCTCTCTCTGTCAGCTCCAGCTCCCCTTGCAGGGACATGAGGGAAGCCTCCCACAAGGATGGTAAAACATCTGGGCGTCCCCTGGGCAACGTCCTTGCAGACGGCCAATTCTCTCACACCAGAAGCAACTTGTAGTTTCTCAAGTTGTTGCTGACACAAAAAATAATAGACTTCACTTGAAGTCTTGAGGGGACTCTGCATTTAGGAGAGTTGTATTGTTTTCATGTGTGACCCCCGCCTCCTATGGTTAGTAACTAACTCACTAGTCTTCCATTTGTGTGATTCACAGAAACCACAGAAAAGGACAGGTTGCTTATCTGAAACTGCAATTCTTTGAGTGGTCATCTTTGACAGTGTTTTTCAACCCTTTTTGAGCCACGGCACATTTTTTACATTTACCAAATCCTGGGGCACACCACCAACCAAAATGACACAAAATGACACTCTAACACAGTAATACATATAGTTAATATGTTTTAAAATGTATTTCTACAATCAGTGTGAAACCTGGGCCTGTTTCGATGAACACAACATAAGATATCCTGGCAGGAATGGCAGAAAGACACACACGAAGGTCTTGCTCAATTTATAGTTAACGCACAATCAAAGAGCATCCTGAACTCTTGCAACAATGGAATTGAACCAAACTTGAACTCTCATTACCAACAGAAAGTACTGAAAGGGTTTGCTTAGGAATTGACCTTGAGTTTGGAAGTTGTAGTTCACCTACACCCAGAGAGCACTGTGGACTCAAACAATGTTATGTTATGTTGTTGTTTGTTTTCTATCCAGAATCACAATGTTGGAAGGAGGCTCACCACTTTAAGGTCCCTAAAACAGGCATGGGAAAACTTTGGCCCTCTGGGTGCTTTGGACTTCAACTCCCACCATTCCTAACAGCCTGAGGCCCTTTCCTGCTTAAGTGGCTGAGGGGGGGAAAGGAAAAGGGCCTGAGGCTGCTAGGAATGGTGGGAGTTGGAGTCCAAAACACCTGGAAGGTCCAAGTTTGCCCATGCCAGCTTTCGACGAAGACCTCTTCCTCCCCCTTCGCGCCCTTTCTTCCCCCTCCTGCCGAACACTTACTTTTTCTTCTCCACGACGTGACCCGTGCGGGCGCTACTGCACAGACTCGCTTCATGTCTTCCTCCCTCCCCCCTCCCCTCCTGAACATGCTCACGCTGCCCCCTCGGATCAAAATGGTGGCAGCGTGAGCAAAGCGAGGCAAAGCGAGCAGAGCGAGGCTGGGAAGAAGGGAGCCCGAGTGGAGAAGAAAAAGTGTTCGGCAGGAGGGGGAAGAAAGGGTATTGGAGGTTCCAATTTCCCACGGCACACCTGATGATCACTCACGGCACACTAGTGTGCTGCAGCACACCAGTTGGGAACACTGATCTAGGAAGTGACACAACCCTGTCCATTCTCCCCTCTTTGTGTCCTGCCTTTCCTAATGTCTTTTGGTTGCTTCTTTGGTGGCCACGAACTGGGGATTTTGCAGGGCCCACCCCCACCCCACCCCTCTCTCTATACCAGACCGATTGATAACTGGCAAATAGACGGAGAAAACGTGGAGGCAGTGATAGACTTCGTATTTCTGGAAAGAAGAAAAGGCGACTTTGTATTTCTAGGTGCAAAGATGACTGCAGAAGCAGACTGCAGCCAGGAAATCAGAAGACGTTTACTTCTTGGGAGGAGAGCAATGACCAATCTCGATAAAATAGTGAAGAGTAGAGATATCATGCTGGCAACAAAGATCCGCATAGTCAAAGCAATGGTATTCCCAGTAGTAATTTATGGATGTCAGAGCTGGACTTTAGGGAAGGCTGAGCAAAGGAAGATAAATGCTTTTGAACTGTGGTGTTGGAAGAAAGTTCTGAGAGTGCCTTGGACCACAAGGAGATCCAACCAGTCCATACTTCAAGAAATAAAGCCCGACTGCTCATTGGAGGGGAGAATATTAGAGGCAAAGATGAAGTACTTTGGCCACGTAATGAGAAGACAGTAAAGCTTAGAGAAGACAATGATGCTGGGGAAAATAGAAGGAAAAAGGAAGAGGGGCCGACCAAGGGCAAGATGGATGGAATGCTTGAAGTGACTGGCTTGACCTTGAAGGAGCTGGGGGTGGTGACCACCAACAGGGAGTTCTGGCCTGGGCTGGTCCATGACATCACGAAGAGTCTGAATGAATGAACAACAACATGAGTATGGAGAGTGGGTAGGGTTGTTGCCAAAACATTTCAATAAAATAGTAGAAAGTTCTGAATAGTGTTCTGCACAAATGCAGGATAACCTATTTGCGTGACTACTCAAAGAGCTACAGATATAGGTCAATGTCAATGTCACCTCCTTTGGTGGAAATACCAGTGTAGTATAAACCAGGGCTGTCCAACTTCTACGGGCCCAAGGGCCGGAATTCCGGTCACTGATCACCTGGGGGACCGAAGGGTCTGCCTCCACCCCCGGCTCCGCCCCCTCCCCGGCTCTGCCCCCGTCCCTCCCCCAGCTCTGCCCCCTCCCCAGCTCCACCCCCTCCCCGGCTCCAATTTACTTACAATTGACCTTGAGTTGTGGAGTTGTAGTTCACCTCCATCCAGAGAGCACTGTGGACTCAAATAATGATGGATCTGGACCAAACTTTGCATGAATACTCAATATACCCAAATGGGAACACTGGTGGATTTGGGGAAATGTTTCCTAATACCTTTGAGTTATTTGAGTCCACACTCAAATTGGGACACACCCAAAAAAAACCAAACACCTCAATGCCATCACAGGGCTTGATGGGGCCTCCTTTCCCAGAGGCGGGTGGAGGAGGCCCAAAGAGCTCCCTCCCTCCCTGAAGGGAAAACAAGCTGTGGGGGCAGGCGCAAAGGAAGCCACGTTGCGCCCTGCACACGGGGGAAAGCAGCACAGCAAGGGGGAGGGGACGCGGAGGGGAAGAAAGCGTCGCCAAGAAAACCGCCGCTGAGGGACCCCTCCCCCCCTCTCACCCAACGTCCCACTAGTTTTAGATTGATTGATTCGAGCCAGGCCCTTCCTTACCCATACTGTGGGAGCCCTGCCACAGGGCCGAAGCACCAACGCCAACGCCGTCCCCGAAGAGCCCCGCTGGAGCCGAGGCCAAGCTCAGGCCGGGCGCAGCGGCTCTCCCATCTGCGGGGCGGGAAGCAAGGGCCCTCCACAGGAAGAGGACGGAGCCAGGAGGGGCTTTCCCTGCCTCACTCCCCTCCTCCCTCTCTCTGAGGGAATGGGGGCTGGCCTGGAAGCAGCCGCGAGGGGGGAGGAGGTGCGCGCCCAGGCCGGCCGCAAATCCCGCGGGACCCGAGATTTCGGCAGCTATCGCGAGAGTACGCAGCCACAGACAGGATTTCGACCTCCCTCGAAATCCCGTCTGTGGCTGGCGTAGTCTCGCGATGCTTGCCTAAACCCGGAAGTAGGTTTTTTTTTAAAAAAAATTATTTTTTATTTTTAATTTGTATTTTATTAAAACAAGTTAGAGGGCCGTAGGGAAGGGGCTCGGGGGCCGTGTACAGCCCCAGGGCCGCCTGTTGGACAGCCCTGGTATAAACAAAGCCCTGAAACAAATTTTGCTTTGAAAAATCCTTTAATTCAGGGATCCTGACATTCATCAAAACAATACATCCCTCAGCTCATCTTTTTCTTCAAGAGTCAGGAAGTTCTCTGCAGACATTCATAAATGGACTGGTTCATTTTGAGTGACTTCATTTTATTTCCCTTCCTATACTATACTTATTTCCATCTCTAGACTATGATATAGTAAAGCAAACGTGGCAAACTGCATAGGCAGGGTTTTCCTCCTATAATAGATTCCTGTATCCCCTATAATTTTACTGATGGAGACTTCTGGAGAACATGAAAGTGTGTCCATTTAAATACCACTTTCCTAGTGCTTCAGTGGTTCTAATAAAAAGATATTCTCTATCTCTGATTTGTACAATTGTGGCCATTAGTTCTTTGATATCTTAAACAGATGCATGCATTATTCCATAGGTGGAATAATAGCCATAACTGTAAAATTCAGAGTTTGATTAATGTGCATGTTGTCGAGCTATTGCACCCACCCCACCCATAATATTTATAGATTATCAAAAGACTCCAAGCAAGTTATATGATTTTTAATTTATTATTAAAACATTTTCTGTGGACCTGAAGTTGTGAAATGCCAAATAGCTAGAGGTTCTGGAATGGACCTAGCAGCAGCTGTAGCCTACAAATTCAATCAAATCTAACCCTTCAATAAATGTATAAACTTGAGATTGTATGTGTAACTTCTATCCTTTATGTACTGCATTAATTATTAAAAGTGTAGAGCAGGGGTGCTCATTAGGTAGATTGCGATCTACTGGTAGATCATGTAGGGCATCCTGGTAGATCGCAGGCAGGGCAGGAGGAAGGCTCAGTCCCGCCCCGCAGGCTCCCAACATCGCCCAGGTGCTGCCGGCCAGTCAGCGTAGCAGCGGCGTGATCAGTGTTGCTATGGCCCATGGGAGCCATACATGGTGTGTATGGCCCCCATGCCATTTCCACCGCCGCCATGACGTCACGCACGCCGTTTTCCCTACCATTTTGTGGTCTCGCCAGAAGAAGGGAGGGTTGCAGTCAGAGGCGGCTCCAACTGCGGCTGCTGCAGCATGGACTAGGACTCGGAGCTGCCTGTTGGTAAGCCGGTGAAGGGGCTTCCTCGTTTATCCCTCCCTGTCCCTCCCCCTTGCTCTCTTTCCTTCCTTCCTTCTTCCCTTTCTTCATTCCCTCTTTCCTTCCTTCCCTACTTCCCATCCTTTCTTCCTTCCCTTCTTTCCCTCCCTCCCTTCTGTTCTTCCTTCCTCTCTCTCTCTCCTTCCTTCCCTTTCTTCCTTCCCTCTTTCCTTCCTTTCTTCATTCCCTTCTTTTCCTTCCTTCCTCTCTCCCTCCTTTCCCTCCCTCCCTCCCTCCCTCCCTCCCTTCCTCCCTCCCTCCCTTCCTTCCTTCCTTCCTTCCTTCTCATTCTCCCCTCCTTCTTGCCTTGCCTTCTTTCCTTCCTGTTTCCTCCCTCCCTCATTCCTTCCTTCCTTTCCTTCCTCTCTGCCTTGAACATTTGTTGTTGGTTGTGGGGTTTCTGTGTGGGAAGTTTGCCCCAATTCTGTTGTATTTGGGGTTCAGAATGCTCTTGGATTGTAGGTGAACTATAAGTCCCAGCAACTACAACTCCCAAATGACAAAATATTTTTTTTTAGTGATGGTCACTCCTTGTTGGTGTCTTGTGGCCAAATTTGGCAGCAATTCGTCCAGTAGTAAGACATCAGTTTGTGTGTGTCAAATGTAAAATAGGATGTGTGGAAGGGCCCTGGGTTATCTGAGGTCCTTTCCACACAATTGAATAAAATCCCATGTTATCTGCTTTGAATCAGTGTGGACTCACAAAACCCAGTTCAAAGCAGATATTGTGTTATATGTTTCACATTTTTGTAGTGGGTAGGTAGATCATTTTGACTTGGTTGTTTTATAAGTAGCTCGCATGCTGAAAAAGTGTGAGCACCACTGGTGTAGACTGTATAAACTGTATCAAATGAAATGTATCAAAATGTATCTAGAAGGCAGCTACATCTCCATGCCCTCCGTTTCAATAATCCCTTGGAAAAGGAAACCACAGCCAGGGTCCCTCCAGGTATTTCCCAAGCCAGATAAATATCAACACCTTTGTGTGTTTGTGTGTGTGTGTGCGCACGCGAGTAGATGATCCTTTTCGTCACCAGGATAAGCTCAAGATGTTTGTTCATATGAATCTATTAACTCTCAATGGGAACTCCCAAAGCCTTGACTATCTAGTATCACCACCTTTGTCTTTTGAGTCTTGCGCCCTTTGTCTCACATGGAACTGGATACTTGAGTTAATCAGGGACTCATCAACATACCGAAGTTATCATTTCCTACTGGATTATGCCCTCCCAAGGGGCGTCTCTGCAACTGGCTGGTTCTTTAAACTATCCAACCACCAGCTGTCTTCTTTCTCACCATGGGAATCTCTTCCTACAGGTTGTGATGTCAAGGGAACACCTGGTCAATTTGGCTATGGATCCTAGTCTGCCTCATTTTTCAGCCAATCAGGGGAGAAAGCAGGAAATCTGAATAATTGTCAGAATTGTATAAGGTGTCTTGCATTTTTCTGTGAATTTATGCTTGTCCCTTTGGAAGTGAACTGCTAGTACTTGCATCCTATTTGGCCAAATCATTATAAACTTCTGTAACTTTGTCTTCAACAGGCCCGGATTAACACCTTTTTGCACCCTAGGCCACACTTTGGAATTATGCCCCCTTTAAGCCAACCTCTACCGCACCCCCCTCCACACACACACACACACACACACATCCTTTCATCCGCTCATCCCCCTTAGGGCCTCGTATCCAGCTCTCGCGGTGTGGCCCCACTAGGTCCGCCACAGGAGTTTCCCTCTCGGCAGGCACTATGGATGCATGCATGGGAGGAGGACCCTCCTCCCCGATGCTGGGGCTTGAGGCATTTGGGTCCTACCCGGTATCGGGGATTGCACATGCGTTGTAGTCAGCAGCTGTACCGATGCCGCGCTTCTCTCCGATACCAGGGCTTGTCGCGTTGAGCTTCTCTCTTGGACTGGGGTTTGCGCATGTGCCGTAGCCGGCAGTTGCGCTTCTCTCTCCAGTAAGGAAGAGTCTCCTCCTTGTGTTGGAGGAGGAATACCAGCTTTCATGGTGTTAGAGCATGTGCAGACTGCGCAATGGAGTTTCCTGTACTTGCACAGAAGGAGCCAGCAAGTGGATGCTGTCGGCATCGAGGGAGTTAACTGTTCCTCCTGTCGACGTCAACGCCAGTGTCGAGAGCCCCTGCGCATACGCTGTTTGGGCAACAATAGCAGAGGCAGGAACTGATATTCAGGAAGGGGAAGGGGCGCCACCGAAAAGGAGGACCTCCGGTATCCTTCCTTCCTCATCCCCATGCGCGTTGCGTTTTTATTTGTTTCAACATTTTTATTAATTTAATTTTGGTCCGTGATCTGCGCCCCCCCCCTGGCTTGCACCCCTAGGCCATGGCCTAACTTGGCCTTATGGGTAATCCTGGCCTGGTCTTCAACCCAGAATCATGGCTCATCTGGTTTAGCAAAGGCTCACTGGGCATGGACCTCCTTATCCATGGTCCTAGCTGAATTACTACATACAAGCCAAGTAGTAGAAAGATTGTATTTTGAAAGTAGAGACAAGCAAGTCCTATTGATGCTTAGCTATGTTTAGAGTAAACAATGGTTTGGTTTTGTGATTGAGTAGAGCTGAAACTATTATTTACCCATGTATTAAGGGAGACATTTATAATCATAATATATGCAAACATTAGAAAATATTTCTTGCTTTAAATACAGTGATAATGTTCTCCAAAGTAGGGGGCGCTTGGGGAGTGGAGGGAGATTGGCAAACTCAGTAGCTGGGAATGTTTAATGTTAAAGAAAAGCTTTTTTGTTCTTAACAACTTTGAGAAATTTGGCCACAAATAGTACAAGAGCTGCTCATTCGTGTGAAAACATGACCCCGTGACACTGCCAAAGTAAAGGAGACCTTAAGTGATCTGGTCCAGAATTTCTAATCACGCAAGGACATTCTCTCACCCTTTGTAGCACCGTTGAGTTACAACACAAGCAGTATGCAATTATGGACTTCCTTTTTTTGGAGGGGGATCTATTCTTGATTTCAGTTGATATCTTCCTACTTGTCAACCAGAAGGATTATTTTATTTATTTATAAGTGTAACTTCACAACATGAGGATGAAGATTGCATGACTCCTTATAATACAGTCACTCCTCTGTATTTGCAGATTTGGTTACAAAAAGATATGATTAAAGATATTCTCTAGGACAGTGATTTTCAACCAGTGTGCCGCGGAACACTAGTGTGCCGTGAGAGATCATCAGGTGTGCCGTGGGAAATTATTTTCGAACTTCATTCATATATAAACTATAAGGTGCATCTGTCCCTTTAAGAAATGGAACCATCACACTCTCGGGTCACCTAAGAAGTGACGCGAGAGTGCTATCTTTGCATCAACTTGGATTCGCTCAGATGCGGCTAAGTAAACAAAGTTAGAGTTAGTGCTGCAGCTGCGCGTCGAGTAACAGTGCCAACTTGGGATCACAGTAAGACAAGTGAGTGGCAGTGATGAAGAAGTTTTTGAGAAGGGAAAATGCAAATGAGGAACAGGGCCCAGGTTTCACACTAAGTGAGTGTATAATTACATTTTAAAACATATTAACTATATGTATTACTGTGTTAGAGTGTTATTTCGTGTCATTTTGGTTGGTGGTGTGCCCCAGGATTTTGTAAATGTAAAAAATATGCCGCGGCTCAAAAAAGGTTGAAAATCACTGCTCTAGGACAGTGTTTCCCAACCTTTATTGAGCCGCGGCACACTTTTAACATTAAAAAAATCCGGGGCACACCACCAACCAAAATGACACTCTAACACAGTAAAGAACGGCTGGGGGATGGTAGCCTGCTGGGAGCAGCTTCTGGGAGCAGCGGCTGGGAGTGCTGAAGCCCGCCCCCTCCCCCCGGCTTCAGTTCTCCCACAGCTTCGCCAGCCTTGAGGGGGCAGTGCCAAGCCAGCATTGTGCTGGCTCTGCCACTGCTGGCTTGGCACTGCCCCCTCAAGGCTGGCAAAGCTGTGTGAGCGCTGAAGCTGGGGGCACCATGCCCTGCCCCCTCCCCCAGCTTCAGCTCTCCCACAGAGGAGGAGCATGAGCGGTGGATGAGCTTCAGTGGGCAGGGCTACTCCGCGCAGCTTCAGCGAGTGAGGGGTGAGAGTCATGGTGGGAGTCATGGCGGATTGGAGGCTGCACCCCAGTCCCTTCTTCTTTTTCTTCGCCACCGCCCGGCCCTTCCTCCTCCCCCCCCCCAAGCAGCAGGAGTTCGGCAGGAGGAGGGGGGAAGGAAGGGGGGCAGAGAGCTTTTCTCGCGGCACACCTGATGATCGCTCACGGCACACTAGTGTGCCACGGCACACTGGTTGAGAAACACTGCTCTAGGAGACAATGCTATATCATTCTGTGAGTTCATTTCTTACGTTTATAGAACAAGGTTTTTAAAGATGGGGCAGAATTGGCCCCAAGGGTGTCCCTCCACAGAGAAATGGGTAAAAGTGACTAAACTGGTGACGTTTTTATGTGGGCAGTCTTTCAATGTGCCCCTTTGTGCTCCAACTGCCACCACAGTTATGGGCATGAGAGAACATATTTTAAATTAATATTTGAATCAATATTTTAAATTAATGACTTTTAATATTTTTATAGCGGCAACAATGAAAATTCAAAGATATGCATATTAGCTGTATTGAAAGGTTTCGTTTTAACAAGCATGGTCAATGTTTTCTACTTTATTTAATACAATAAAGGTTGGTGTTTGGATTCTCTTGTTGAGAACTATTATCATATCTAGGCTCTATTAGTCAATGTTAGCCCAGTTATCATCACTGACCACAGTATCAACCCACATAGCTTTGGGAAATTTAGTTGGTTTCTGTAATCAATGTGGATGTTTTCTGTTCAGGTTATATGTCATTTTATAATTTCTGATTGATTACGTTTTATTTAATTTATAGATGTTAGGTTCTAAGTTGTTTTCATTTGTGGGGTTATTACGGATTACTATGTTAGTATTTGTTATTTTCCTGAGGCATCGAATGTTTGACCTTTTGTATGTTGGCATCCACCTTGAGTCCCCCCAGGGAGATAGGGCGGAATATACAGTAAATGTATTTATTATTAATTATTTTATTAATTATTTATTATTTCAACTTGTATACCACTCTTTCCAATAGGCTCAGGGTGGTTCACAATGCAAACATAAAATATAATCGCAACCAGCATTTAAAACACAATAAAAGCAATTTAAACTAAAACAGAGTATAGCGAAGTCTAAAGGTTGAACGCCTACCGGAAGAGGTTAGTCTTGTAAGCCCTCCAGAAGGAGGACAAGTCTGTTGTTGTTGTTGTTGTTGTTGTTGTTGTTATAAACCTTTTCCCCCTTATATCACTGTTTCTCTTTCTATTTTTGTTTCTTCCACTAAAGTTTTTTTTAATCCCCCCCCCCCCCAAAAAAAGGGATTAATACAATATTTTTGGGAATTTTTTACAAAAATAAGGGGCATTTCACAAGAACTTGAAAATCATCATTTGATGTTCCCATGGGACCTGCAAGCTGCATCATCCTTGCCAGAAAGAGAGAGAGACGGAATGGTAATCTCGCACCCAATTACTAACATCCTCCTCAACTCAGGGCTGCTTACAACTGGCAATCATTAGATGCCAACAAACAAACAATCACAGTACAAACAATTAACATTAAGTAAACCAACAAGATTATAAAAATGCATTAAAATATTGACCATTAAGTATTAAAACACAATTGAGCCTAAGTCCCCAGATCCAAATCGTAATCCAGAGTTCTAGTCCAAGGTCTATTCACTGACAGTTCTCATAAGTCATTGAAGTTGCTGCTCAGTCAGCTGCCTGAATGCTTGGTCCCAAAGCCACGATTTAGGCTTTTTTTCTAAAGGAGAGGAGAGAGGGATTCGCCCTGATTTCACTGGGGAATGTGTTCCATAGATGGGGAGCCACTACCGAGAAAGCCCTGTCTCTCGTCCTCGCCAGTTATGCTTGCAAGGGTGGTGGGATCAAGAGCAGGGCCTGCTCTGACGATCATAAACTCCGAGGTGGATCATAGAAGGAGATACGTTTGGACAAGTAAACTGGGCCGGAACTGTATAGGGCTTTATAGGTCAAGACCAGCACTTTGAATTGTGCTCAGAAATGGACTGGCAGCCAGTGGAGCTGACTTAGCAAGGGGTGGTATGTTCCCTGTATATCACTCCGGGGAGTAATCTGGCTGCCAACCGTTGGACTAGTTGGAATTTCCAAACAGTCTTCAAAGGCAACCCCACATAGAGTGTGTTGCAATAATCTATTTGGGATGTAACAAGAGCATGGGCCTTGATTCAAAATCTCTACCATCATTTCAAAAAGGTATAAACAGATGCCAACCACAGGGAGGACTAAGCATGCTCTGTGTGCAATGAATATGAGCTGAATGTGAGAGGGAGAATAATAATAATAATAATAATTGTTTAAACTTTATTTGTATTCCACCCTATCTCCCTGACTCAGGATGGATTCCAACGTAACAATGGCAAACATTCAATGCCTTCGTAAAACAGAGAAATGCTGACATAAAAACCCTGCATATAAAAATAACATTAAAACCTAATATCAAATTAAAGCCTAATATCAGGAAATTAAACCTAACATCAATAAATTAAACTATATATAGTCAAACAAAATTATATAATAACATAAAATCTAAACAAGCATCCACAGAATGGGAAGGGAGGGTGACACAGAGCAGCTGGAAGGACTCCATCTCTTTGATGCATGCATTTGAACCTTCCCATTGAGAAGTGAAAGGACATGCCATTTTTACTCGAGTCTAATGCACCATCAAATCTAATACACACCTCAATTTTCAAAACCCTGAAACTAAAAAAAGTATTTGCTGCCGAATGTAATGTGCAGCAGCAAAAACTGCACTCTTTGTCATTTGGCCATTCCAGTTGCTGCTTAGAATTCCTTCTTTGAAAACAAAAGTGTTAGAATACCAAAACTTTCAGCAATGGAACGGGAAAACCTTGGGATGAATCTATGCTATAGAATGAATTCACTTTAACAGCCTTGGTTCAATGCTACAGAATCATGGGGACTGTCGTTTTACAAAGTCTTTAGCCCTCTCTGCTGAAGAATGCTGATGTCTCCCCAAACTACAAAGCACAGAATTGCAAAACTTTGAGTCACCGCCATATATGTTGTGTGTCTATGGCAGTGTTTCTCAACCTTTCTAACGCCGTGACCCCTAAATACAGTTCCTCATGTTGTGGTGACCCCCAAACATATTTTTTGTTGCTACGTCACAACTGCTGCTGTTATGAATTGTAATGTAAATATCTGATATGCAGGATGTATTTTTCGTTGTTACAAATTGAGCATAATTAAAGCATAGTGATTAATGATTTAAAAAATATGTTTGGGGGGAGTATAGACAGTATAGGAGTATAGATGAACCGGGAATGTGGCGCAGCTGGCTAAGTGTCAGCTGCATAAGATCTCTCTGACCAGTAGGTCATGAGTTCGAAGCCTGACCGGGTCAAGGTGGGTGCTTGACCTTAAGTGTAACCTGCTGTCGACTGTAATGACGCTCCAATTTCGGTAAGGATCACGCGTAGATAGAAGCACGGTCCAACACGATTTTATTGCAGGTACAACACTTGTAAAGCTAAAGCACCGTCCCGCCACCCAAACACACCTTTTATACCCGAACCCCCCTCCCCTTGCCTATGCAATGTCCAGGCAGGGTTGCACCATATCCGGGTGAATCAGCAAATCCCATAGTCCAAAGGGATGTGACCTCATTAGTCTCTGAGTCAGCACTAATAGTCCAATTGTCCAATGTCCGAGTCCAGAAGAGGTTACCTCACTTCCCCTGGTGACACCTGGAAGTTACATCACTCCCAGACTGACTCAGCATAGTCCTTCAGTAACTAGAGCAAAGGTCACTTCACTCCCCAGAGAACTGGGACAAAGGTCGGCACCACCTCATGGCAGGCTGGAAACCTGAACTTCTTCCAAGCTCAGATTTCCCAGATCTGACAGTCGACCTTTGCAGCCCGAAAGACAGGTGCATCTGTCAAGTAGGAGATAAAGGTACCACATTAAATGGGCAGGCAAAATTTATGGGGCCATTAAAAAAACCCAGGAATGCGGAAGAACAACAAAGGGACGCTGGAAAAACGCTGAGAGATGAGGAGTGCGTCAGCTCCCCCTGGTGACCAGAAAATTTGCCTCTGTATGTGTATGTAATATGTCAAAATGTATGTATGTAATATGTGATATGTCAAAATGTATGTAGTGTAGTGTGATAAATGTCATATGTCTATATGTCATATGTCTATATGTTCAATTGCAGGGATTGTCTGCAAGTATGTGTACTGTAATCCGCTCTGAGTCCCCTTCGGGGTGAGAAGAGCAGAATATAAATAAAATAAATAAAATAAATGAATGAATGAAGGGATTTGAAGTACCTTCAACCGATTCAGCTCTGACTTCCACAGCCCATTGAGGCCCCCACAAATTACACACTTGGACCAAACTTGGCACACAGAACCCCCATGATGAGAAAATACTGGAGGGGTTGGGAGGAAATGACAGTAATTTAGGATACCCGGGGGGCGCACTCCATGCACTGGCTATGGTCCCACGCTCCCTGCACTAGGCCTCTTTCCCTGCGCATTTGGCAACACCGGAGCCCGCCCACCTCCCGACGTTGGCAAGTGTGCAGGGAAAGAGGGGCAATATAGGGATCGCGCATCCTGCACCAGCCCTCTTCCCCCACACTCTTGCCAATATCAAGGGAGGGACACGCTCTGGTGTTGGGAAGAACAAGGGGCAAGAGGGCTAGGAGTGCACGCCCAGGGGCCGATGGAAGCACGCCCCTGAATATGTGTTTCCAGGGCCTCTTCCCCCCCCACGTGCTTGCCAACGTCCCTCTCCCAGCAGCTTCTCCTGGGCCTCGATGTCTCTTTAGCGCTGTGGAGGGTGCATGGGGCCTTGTCAGGCCCCAGGCCTCAGTTTCCCTAGTTTCCCCAGAACCACACTCTAGCCATGTTGGCATCAAGGCCTCTTCCAGGCCTGCCTGTCTTTCTCCTGTGAATTCAGCACCAGGCAGGCAGGGTGAATCGTTCAAGGCCACTACTGTTATTCCTGGTGATAAGCGGAGGCGCCTGGGACTAGGAGATGCACTGACTCCTCTCCACAGATGTGGGCACTAATTGGGCCTACATACCTTTGCTGTTGATGTCAACTAAACAGCAGCTGCAGCCCATCATGGGAACCATGGTGTTCAACGTAGCTACGTCGTAAGATCAAAGGCTTACAGAACTATAACCGTTTGGTCTTGGAAGGGCTTCCCATCTCAAGCCAACTTTTGCATCTCAAGACCATGGATTCCTGAACAGGCCATCCGGCCTTCCTGCTAAGAACTTTACCTGCCCAGCTTGCTGGCTGCTCCTTTGGATCTAGCCCGCTTGGGCTCCTGCCTTTGCTCCGTTTGCTTTGTTCCTGATTGCTGCTGTCCGAGAAAGACTTTGCCTGTTTAATTCCTGCTTTAAATCCTGATTGCTGCGGGACTATATCTATTGCTACGTTCCTGGAATACTGCTGCTATTTTGCGGGTGCTACTTTAAGGCATTTTAGACTGACTTCTAGCCTCTTTCCTATAACCAGCTTGTAGTGAGGTGATAATTTTAATTATTTATTATTAATTTATTTATTTCAGGATTTTACTCCGCTCTTCTCAACCCCCAAGGGGGGACTCAGAGCGGCTTACAGTACGGCACAATTCGATGCTCACATAGTCACAATATAAAACCCCAGAACCCTTCAACAATTAAAATACATTAAAATACATTAAAATACAACTGCATTAGCACCATTCACTCTGGATTAAAACAATGTTCAGTCCATAAAAACATTGGCCATAATCACCCACTTCCATTAAAAACCAATCTAAAATGCTGCCTTGTGCTGGTGTACAAATGCCTGGTCCCACAGCCAGGATTTTTACTTTTTCTGAAGGCCAGGAGGGATGTGGTGGATCGTACATCAATAGGAAGCGCATTCCACAGGCGGGGAGCCACCACCGAGAAGGCCCTATCCCTCGTCCCCACCAGCCTCATCTGAGGCGTAGGCGGGAGCGAGAGCAGGGCCTCCCCGGATGATCTTAGATTACGAGGTGGGACATAGCGGCTGATGCGTTCGGACAAGTAGGCTGGGCCAGAACCGTATAGAGCTTTAAAGGTCAAAACCAGCACTTTGAATTGAGCCCGGGTGGACCGGCAGCCAGTGGAGCTGACACAACAGGGGCTGGTATGCTCCCTGTATGTAGCTCCCGTTAGCAATCTGGCTGCCGCCCGCTGGACTAATTGCAATTTCCGAACTGTCTTCAAAGGCAGCCCCGTGTAGTGCGTTGCAGTAATCTATTCGGGATGTGACCAGAGCGTGACGGCCGTAGCCAGATCAGACTTCCCAAGGTGCAGGCGCAGCTGGCGCACGAGTCTTAACTGTGCAAAAGCTCCCCGGCCACCGCTGAGACCTGGGGTTCCAGGCTCAGCGATGAATCCAGGATCACTCCCAAGCTGCGAACCTGCGTCTTCAGGGGGAGTGTAACCCCATCCAACACAGGCTGTAACCCTATGCCCTGTTCGACTGACCAGGAGGACCTCTGTCTTGTCTGGATTTAGTTTCAATTTGCTAGCCCTCATCCAGTCCGACACAGCGGCCAGCACACGGTTCAGGTCTGGACAGCGTCCTTGGTGACAGGTGGGAAGGAGTGACAGATCTGGACGTCATCTGCGTACAGATAACACCTTACTCCGAAACTCCGAATGATCTCTCCCAGCGGTTTCATGTAGATGTTGAATAACATCGGGGACAGAACTGAACCCTGAGGGACTCCACAGGACAACGGCTGTGGAGCCGAACAGGTGTCACCCAATGACACCTTCTGGTCACGACCTTCCAGGAAGGATTGGAGCCACTGCAGAGCAGTACCCCAAGCCCCATGTCTGCAAGGCGACCCAGAAGGATACCGTGGTCAACGGTATCGAAAGCCGCTGAGAGGTCCAGCAGAACCAACAAGGACACACTCCCTGTCGAGTTCCGGCGTAGATCATCTACCAAGGCGACCAAGGCTGTTTCAGTACCATGTCCCGGCCTAAAGCCAGACTGTGCCGGATCAAGATAATCAGTGTCTACCAAGGACCCCTGGAGTTGCGAAGCCACCACACGTTCCATGACTTTGCCCAAATAGGGGAGATTGGAAACTGGCCGATAGTTCACTAATTGAGTGGGATCCAGGTTAAATGTAATTTTATATATCTATTAAATGTTAAAGGTAACACAGGGTGATATTAAAGACCTCCCTCTGCATGGAGATTGAGTTACCATAGTGACAGTGGGTGGAGCCAGTCAGGAGGCTAGCTTAGAATGCTGGAGAGTTTGAATTTGACAGTTGAAGAATGTCAGTTGGCCAGAAGATGTGACCACAGTTAGTTGGGATTTGGCAGTTGGTGTGGAGCAAGCTGTCGGTTAGAGCTGCAAGTGTGCAGTTCAGTTCTGTGTGTGGGGTTTAGGGAAACCCAAGTGTGGGACAAGTTTAGTCCTAATTAGGGTTGAGAGTAACCTGGTAGTAAGCAGTTAAGTAGTAGAACTGCTGGTGCCCGTGTGGCTGTGTCAGGGGAAGTTATACCCCAGTGTCAGGGGAAGTTATACCCCAGTGTTATATTGTTTGAAACCTTCAAGTCTGTACCTCTTTGTAGTCTGAAACCAACTAAGCATTGAACCCGTTTGTGAAAATAAACTGTTTGATGTTCCTTCATGAAACTCTCTCAGTCATATCATTTCAACATAGAAGCATCAAGATAAACCCTCACATCGGTAGCCAGAGAATTAATATGGTGGCTGCGTATGGTGGAAATAGATCCTCTCACAGTGGGATGCACGCTTTAGGCTGTGTCGCCACGTAGTGGTCAGTTTAAATATAAAGGGTTTTCGACGCTAGCCTTAGGCGGTGTTTCGAATACGTCTTTTCACAGCTATTCTAAATAAACATGTTGTACCTCAGCTGAACTTGTGGTTTATCAAGGGAGGTTTCCAAGTGCCTAGAAGGCGACAGGCCTGCAGGAGGAGGCGGGGCCTAAGGAGACCATTCCGTGACCCCTCTAGAATTGCCAATCAACCCCTCCGGGGGTCACGACACACAGGTTGAGAACTGCTGGTCTATGGCATTGAATGTTTGCCAGGTATATGTACATTGTAATCCTCCCTGAGTCCCCTGTGGGGTGAGAAGGGTGGAATATAAATACTGTAATTAATTAATTAATTAATTAATTAAACAAACAAATAAATAAATTAGAGATGTCATCCCTCAAAAAGGAGCTCCAGGAGCAGATTCCTCTTTTTCTTTTGGTTCAGCACTAAGATTACTGTATTATGCAAATGTAGTGCACACCCTATAAAGATGAGCATTAGATTAGCCAACAAAGGTGAGCATTAGATCCGAGTACATAGGGTATGTCCTGTTCACACCTGTCCGTTGGGCAAGGGGTCCCAACCAGTTAAGAGTGCATAGGATTGCAGCCTTAAACACAAGTTTCACTTTAACTGGATCATGCCCACCGTTCATGTACACAGACTCATTAAATTTGATGAGGACACAGGTTTAGTTAAGGGCTAAATGGTGAAAACAAAACAAAAAATTATATAACAATGTATTCGCTTGGCTACTGGGCAGTAAACTAAGTGCTTGTACAGTTCAGTGCTTGAGGGTTTAATTGAAAAGGGATAATTACCTGTGTCTTACATAAGATAAAATCTTTTTTCTCACTTAGCAGCAACAAGCACTCGAGTGGGCCAAAGGGAAAATGACCCTGAAACCTAAAAGGGGGAAAGCTGATGTTTTACAGGTCAAAGTTCAACACGTGTTTCCTTCAAGATGGTGGCGGCTTTCTTAACCCATTTGAATAGCAGATCTGGCTGCAGTTTGAACAAAACTTATGCAGAATGAGTAAGTGTTGGGTAGGGACACTGTTGCAGGCAAACGTTAGAAAAGTTACATTTTTGGACTACCAGAATCTTATCCAGTTGCCACACTAGCCACAGCAATAGCCCCAAAAAGGAACTCTGATTGTTGTAGGACCCTTGTGCCAGCGCCCCTCAAAGCACGAAAGATACAGAAATCTAGCCATCTTCTCAATCCCCAAAATGATGCTGTGCCTAAAATCTTTTGAGAAATGAAGATGGCTGCTAGATGCCTTTGGTCTGTTTATTAACTGGCATTTTTGTTTTAATACGGAAGGAGAGGACAGACAGCAATATTGAGGGCTCTGATAGTAGCCCAACCACCTAAGGCAGTGTTTCCCAACCAGTGTGCCGTGAACAATCATCAGATGTGCCGTGGGAAATTGGAACCTCCAATACCCTTACTTATTAAAGGAGCGCCGCTACGTCACAGTACAAAATGCACAATTAATCATATATAATCATACGCAAAACACACATTCAAAGTGCCCAATCCTGCTGGAGAAAATCAAGTCTTACATAAGGTAGTTTGGCGTGGTCGCCACAGAGAGCGGAGGAGTTGCGAACCAGGAGCGCTCCTCTATGGAAAACCCACGATATTTGATGAAATCATGGAAGTGAGTGCAAAAAACAAAGTGTATCCTCACGATGTTATCCAATGTCAGTTCGGGATCCACACAACAACAGTCAGTTTGCTGACATTTTAAATAAGCAGAACCATAATCATAGCGACACGGTAGAAAATCACATATATAATCACATATATTCAAACCGCCAGAGGCTGAAGGTAGATGTGGCGATGGAATCAAAAGCTGGCATGGGCAAACTTGGACCTTCCAGGTGTTTTGGACTCCAACTCCCACCATTCCTCGCAGCCTCTGGCCCTTTTCCTTTTTCCCCCTCAGCCACTTAAGCAGGAAAGGGCCTCGGGCTGTTAGGAATGGTGGGAGTTGAAGTCCAAAGCACCCAGAGGGCTGAAGTTTTCCCATGACTGAAAGCTGTTGAGCAAGACCTTTGTGTGTGTCTTTCCACCATTTCTGCCAGGATATCTATGTTATGTTCATCAAAACAGGCCCAGGTTTCACACTGAGTGTATAAATACATTTTAAAAACATATTAACTATATGTATTACTGTGTTAGAGTGTCATTTTGTGTCATTTTGGTTGGTGGTGTGCCCCAGGATTTTGTAAATGTAAAAAATGTGCCACAGCTCAAAAAAGGTTGGAAAACACTGACCTAAGGCACTCCTTGCAAACAACATTTTGGGTTAGAGAAAACTAGAGTGATCCAGTAATTAGAGTAATTGGCTGTGATTACAATGTTCTAGGCTTAACTCTATAGTCAACCAATACAGTTCAACTGTGACATTAGGACACATCCAGACAGCACCTAAAACACGTGAGTGCCCACGTTTTTCCCTGGGGTATTCAAATGATGCCTCAGATAAAAATGAATTAATACGGGACAAAGCAAGAAAACCCTGCTTTGTCCTGAATTAATTTTACACCTGGAAAGACCTGGATCTTTCTTGCTATGGGTGCTGTGTGGATTGGTCTCAGGGATCGCGTTGCGTGACTTCCGGTACCAATCTACACGGATGTCTCAGGATTTTTGGGCTCTTGGGGCTGGAAAACCCAAGACAGACCCAATCCTCTCCCAAAACCCCTTAGAAAGGCCTTAAAAGGGAAAAAATAACTCCCTGTAGAAATGATGCACCAGGAGAATGGGGGAAAGTGCTCCTGCTTCCCTCCTGCCGTGTCATTTCTATGCATCAGGAGGACTCTTGCAGCAGGGAAATGCTGGCCACATAAATTATTTTCTCTTTTTAAGGCTTTTCTGGGGGGGGGGGTTTCTTTTGTGTCCGGGTGCCCTACCGGAAAGTCCAACAGAGCACCTGGACACACACCTCCTAGGAAAGTGTGGATGTGTGGACTATAATGCGGGCTCAATTAGATTTTTGAAACCTGATTGGGCGCGCATTAAAGTCCTGTCTGGAACCACCCCTGGGTTAGTTGGCTCATACTCTTTGTCTAAGCCAGGGGTGCTCATTAGGTAGATCGCGATCTACTGGTAGATCCCGTAGGGCGTCCTGGTAGATAGCAGGCAAAGCGGGAAGAAGGCTCAGTCCCGCCCTGCAGGCTTCCGACGCCACTCAGGTGCAGAAGGAGGTTGGACTGGATGGCCCTTGGAGGTCTCCTCCTATTCTAGGAACCCGTTGTTATTATTAATAATAATAATATTTTTATTATCAGCAGCTGAATGGCCATCTGTGAGAAATGCTTTGATTGTGTTTTTCCCTTATGGCAGAAGGAGGTTGGACTGGATGGCCCTTGGAGGTCTCCTCCTATTCTAGGAACCCGTTGTTATTATTAATAATAATAATATTTTTATTATCAGCGGCTGAATGGCCATCTGTGAGGAATGCTTTGATTGTGTTTTTCCCTTATGGCAGAAGGAGGTTGGACTGGATGGCCCTTGGAGGTCTCCTCCTATTCTAGGAACCCATTGTTATTATTATTAATAATAATATTATTATTATCAGCGGCTGAATGGCCATCTGTGAGGAATGCTTTGATTGTGTTTTTCCCTTATGGCAGAAGGAGGTTGGACTGGATGGCCCTTGGAGGTCTCCTCCTATTCTAGGAACCCGTTGTTATTATTATTAATAATAATATTTTTATTATCAGAGGCTGAATGGCCATCTGTGAGGAATGCTTTGATTGTGTTTTTCCCTTATGGCAGAAGGAGGTTGGACTGGATGGCCCTTGGAGGTCTCCTCCTATTCTAGGAACCCGTTGTTATTATTATTAATAATAATATTTTTATTATCAGCGGCTGAATGGCCATCTGTGAGGAATGCTTTGATTGCGTTTTTCCCTTATGGCAGAAGGAGGTTGGACTGGATGGCCCTTGGAGGTCTCCTTCTACTCTAGGAACCTATTGCTGTTGTTGTTACTATTATTATTAGTAGTAGTAGCAGAGTCTGAATGAATATTATCATCATCATTATTATGAATAAATTCAGGGGCTTATTATACTCACATTTAGTTGAATTCAGTCTTAAAATATATTATATGGCTCTCACTGAAATAAATTTCCAAATATTTTGCTTTTATGGCTCTCTGAGTAGTGGGTAGGGAGATCATTTTCACTTGGTTGTTTTAGAAGTACCGTGTTTTCCCGAAAGTATGACACCCCCGATTGTAAGACGTATCGGGGGTGTCAGAGGGGTCGGCTTATATAAGCCGTACCCGAAAATAAACATTACCTCGGGCGGCATGGCGTGGCTTCTTGGCTGGGCGACGAGAGGCTCCCAGAGGGGGCTCAAAAAGGGCCCGGAATCCTCCTCCTCTTCTTTCCAGCGGCGCCTTCCATCCTCCTCCTTTTCCTCCCAGCAGCGCCTTCTCCCTCTCACCGGTTCCGCCCCTCCCTTCAGTGAAGGGAGGAGGGGGGCAGAGCCGCCGGCGAGAGGGAAGAAAGCGCCGCCGGAAGTCCCGCCCGCACGGCGGCTCAGGCGTCTTTCCCCGGGGCGAGTGAAGGGAGGGGGCGGATCCGGCGAGAGGGAGAAGGCACCGGCGGAAGTCCCGCCCCCAGGGCGACTCAGGCGCTTTTCGCCGCCGCCCGGCTCCCGTTTGGAGTGCGGGCGAGCGGGGCGGCGGCGGGAAAAGACGCCTGAGCCGCCCGTGCGGGCGGGACTTCCGCCCGGCGCTTTCTTCCCTCTCGCGCCGGCGGCTCCGCCCCTCCTCCCTTCACTGAGGGGAGGGGGCGGAACCGGCGAGAGGGAGAAGGCACTGCTGGGAGGAAGAGGAGGAGGATGGACGGCGCCGCTGGAAAGAAGAGGAGGAGGATTCTGGGCCCCTTTGAGGCCCTCTGGGAGCCTCTCGTCGCCCAGCCAAGCCATGCCATGCCGCCAGCGGTAAAGTCTTACTTTCGCCTTACTTTCGGGTACCGTCGGCTAATGTAAGCCGTACCCGAAAGTAAGCCGTAGTGGGGATTTTGGGGGTCAAAAGAAAGTAAGACGCTGTCTTACTTTCGGGGAAGCACGGTAGCTTGCATGTTGAAAAAGTGTGAGCACCCCTGGTCTAAGCTATCTTGCAAGGCTGATGTGGGAATAAAGAGTATGGAAGGAAAGACAGTATTAAAATATAGTTTTAAAATATCAAGAAGATGACCTGATTAACTCCCAGCATTGAAATTAAAAAAACACAGGAGAAACATTCATGCAATTGAGCATCACGGCTCACAAAAATTTGCCTGCACGAGGAAAACAGTTGCTCCACACGAGGAAGAGGGCTTTCAATGGCTATAATTCCAGCATTCTTGGATTGTATTAAGGCAGGAATTTCTAATCTGATTATGTTATTTATGCTAGTTTAAAGATTTTTAAAATTAGACTACTTAAGCTTTCAACATGGTTTCGTCAAAGTTTTCTGGTAGTATATTACAAAGAACCAATCAATGCAGAACCTTACTCTCCAAAAATATAAATTACTCTGGGAACAAGATTGTACGAGGGCGGGTCAATAAGTCTGTGACTTTTTGAATGAAACACAGGTTTTTGGATAAAAAATCATTTTATTTTTCAACGTCATCTCCTTTGAGCTCTATACACTTTGTCCAATGTTTCTCCAATTTTTTTTTAAAAGATTTTTATTGAAACACAAAACAAAAGTACATTTAAAACAATCACTTCAGAAAAAAAACACACGAAAGAGAGTGCCGCGACATTTCACAATGTGACACACTCTGCTAAAGATAGGGGTTCGAGAGGCAGCGGTGGGGGGAAAGCGGGAAAAAAAGTGGGGGAGTAGAGGTAGAGGGGTACACAGAGGGGCAGGTGGATTGAGACATCCACCCGTCCCTGAAAGAAAGGGAAAGAAGAGTTTTGAAAGATTAAGAGAGAGAAGAGAGGAAAAGAAATGTTGACTTCACATCTCGACTCAAATTTTGGCATTAAATCTCAGTATTTAGGCTCAAGAATCCTAGAGGGGTGTGGTCTCTTTACAGTCTTAAACCTTTCAGGCTTATATTTTCTCTTTCTTTGATAAAATTGACAAAAAGGCGCCCATGTTTCTTCGTAGAAGTTGTTAGGGTTATTACGAAGCAGATGGGTGAGCTTGTCCATTTCTGCAATCTCCATTGCCTTTAGGATCCAGTCTCCTTCTTTTGGAGTATCCTATAATTTCCAGAGTCTTGCGTATGTGATCCTGGCTGCAATAATGAGATAAGTGAGAGTCTATCAATTGCTTTATTTTTAGTTTCTCCAATTTTTTATCCCTTCCAAAAATAGGATTTGTCAAGGTCATCAAAATAGGTATTTGTTTGTGAGATGATTTCATTGTTGAGTCAAATCTCTTTCCCACCGAGCCATTTCTTCAGGTTTGGAAACAAGAAATAGTCACTCGGGGCTAAATACGGAGAATAGGGCAGATGAGGAGCAATTCATATCCCAATTCATGGATTGTTGCCATGGAAACTGCACATGTGTACACCCTTGCATTGTGTGCACCCTTGCATTGTCCTGGTCCCATCTTGCAGAAAGCTTTCTCATACCCAAGTGATCATTTAAAATTGAAACCACTGAGCCATGTGAGATGCCTATGGCTTCCACAATCTCTCGCACTTTCAATCTCCTATCGGCCAACACCATATTGTGAATTTTTTCAATTGTTTCGGGTGTAGAGACCTCAAAAAGAGGCGGCGGTTAGTCCATTGCTGAAGAAGCCCGGTTTAGACCCCGCGGCTCCCTCCAATTACCGCCCAGTGTCCAATCTATCGTACCTGGGCAAGGTAATTGAGAGGGCAGCAATGGAGCAGCTGAAGGCTTTCTTGGATGATGCAACCTGGCTAGACCCCTTCCAGTCCGGCTTCCGTTCGTAATTTCCAACTCTGCCTGGAAGCCGTAACGGGATGGCTGCGAGCCAGTAAGTTGAAGGTGAACCCGGCGAAGACCGAGATCTTGTGGCTGGGCCGCCCGGGAGGGGTAGAGACCCAGTTGCCGACGTTCGACAGCGTGGCTCTTCGCCCGCAACCGTCAGTAAAGAGCCTAGGGGTCCGGCTGGACGCCCAGCTGTCTATGGAGGCGCAGATTGCCTGCGCCTGCAAGATAGCTTTCTACCACCTACGACAGGCAAAACGTCTGGCTCCTTACCTCTCCCGCTGCGACCTGGCCACGGTGATCCAAGCCATGGTCATCTCGAGGCTCGATTACTGTAATGCGCTGTACATTGGCCTACCCTTGTCGGCGATCCGGAAACTCAAGCTGGTGCAGAACGCTGCAGCACGTCTGCTCTCAGGAGCATCAAGATCTGCCCACGTGACTCCACTCTTGCGCGAGTTGCACTGGCTTCCTATTGAATTCCGGGTCACCTTCAAGGTGTTAGTTTTAACTTTCAAGGCCTTATATGGTTTGGGGCCAGTGTACCTGAGGGAGCGGCTTACCCTTATGTGCCCAGGAGATCACTGCACTCAGAGGGGCTCAATCTATTGGATGTGCCGGGCATTAAGGTCTATAGACTTGCTAGCACGCGGCAGAGGGCGTTTGCCGTAGCTGCGCCAACCCTGTGGAACACCCTCCCCGAAGAGCTGCGAGCCATCCGGGACTTAATGCCGTTCCGTAGAGCCGTAAAGACCTGGCTATTCAGACAGGCATTTGGTCCATAACCAATGCCGTGTTATCAGCATCCTGTTGTGTCGCTGTCAGCATATTCCTACTGCCATTGCAGTTCTGCTGGAATTTGATTTTAACTGGGGGTTTTATCTGGTTTTATTGCATTTTATGTGGTCATCTGTTTTTAACTCTGTAAACCGATCTGGGCTCCAGAGAGAGCGGTATATTAAGTCCAACGAATAAATAAATAAATAAATAATAAACTGGGCGTCCAGAACGTTCAGCATCTTCCGTGCTTGTACAGCCACAACGAAATTCAGTAAACCGCTTTTTACCATTGAAATTTATGGTGCAGAGTCCTCACAGTATTTATCAAGCTTAGCCTTGGTTTGAGTGATAGTTTTTTTCCACAAAAAATAATGTTTAACGAGCAAACGAAATTCACTTTTTTTCAATTTTCTCCTCAAATCACGCAGTAGTCTGCTATCAATGGCTGTCAAACACAAACTAAATGACGCAGCTTGTTCAAATTTTGACAGGAGTCAACTGACAGGTGCCTGTTGACAGGAGCAGTGTTGCCCTTTCAGTTAAGAGGCGGGAAATTCAAAAAGTCATGGACTTATTGACCCACTCTTGTACCTCGCATTGAAAATACCTTATTTCTGAATGAAGCTCATGGAGGTGATGCAGATGGACTGCTGTACACGGTCACTAAGAGAAAATACAAATATGGCCAAGACGGATTGGTCACAATTTATAAGCTACTTGGAAGAAAACAAACACGATTGGTTAATTAAATTGGATGTTTAACAAGAGACTTTAGCTTTGATTTGATACCAGGCGGGCATGGAATAAGACCTAGATAGACTCTAATGAGTTCTACTTAAGTTGGAAAGAAATATAATGGAATTTGCGTGGGATGGAAGTACTTGCAGTGTATTGTTTTGTGTTTGTCCTCCCCCTTCCTTCCCTCTCAGCCCCACTTCCCTCACCTCCCCCCTTCCTACCACCACCCTTGTGTGACTTGCCAATGTTGTGTCAAACCCAAGGTTGTTGTCTTTTTAAAAAATATAAAACCATGTATGTTTTTAAATGCAATTAAATAAAAAAAATTTAAAAAAGAAAATACCTTATTTCTTTGATGAAAATGCCTTATTTGTATGATGTCATCACTTGTAAGTTGCACACTAATATCAGTACTACAAACAGGAAAAATGCTTTGTTTATATATAAGAAAAGCACATGTGATTCCAAGGTATTTCGATGCCTGCAAAAGAACAGCGAATCCCTCCTTGAGTTTCATAGTATTCCAAGTTATTTTAGCACAATAGCTCCTCTCCCTGTTCTTGGAAGTGAAAATGTATAGATAAGAAATAATTAACTAGCTTTTCCCTCTCCAGCATTTTTATGACACCCAAAAGCTACTGCCTGTTGCAAGCCCGGATCATTACCTTTTGCCGCTCTAGGCCACAGTTCGGACTTACGCCCCCGCCCCGGCCAAAAAAAAAAATGGCTGCCGCCAGCGCCACTCCAGTCCTCCTGCTTCTGCTATGCCTTAGCAGGAGCAGGAAAGGGTAGCGTGGTGGCGGCAGCCAATCGGGGGTGCCTGAGGCGGTGCTTAGCTGCTAAGCGCTGCCCCGGGCAACCGCCATTGGCTGCCGCCGCCGCGCCAGTCCCTCCTGCTTCTGCTAAGTGAGCAGAAGCAGGAAAGGGCAGCGCAGCGGCGGCAGTCAATCGGGAGCACCTGAGGCGGTGCTTAGCTGCTAAGCGCCGCCTCAGGCAACCCCCATTGGCTGCCACCGCCGCACCAGTCCCTCCTGCTAAGTTAGCAGAAGCAGGAAAAGGTAGTGCGGCGGCAGCAGCCGGCCTGGAACCCGCGCCACCACTGCCCCCCCCCCCTGCACTCTCCTCCTCGGCTCGGCTCCTCCCGCTCCCTCCCACAGAAGGTGCCATAGGCGCCATTTTTTAAAAATAAAAATAAAAATTAATGTTTGTTTTTAATTGGGGGGGTCTGGATTTGCCGTCCCCCCATGGCTACCGCCCTAGACCATGGCCTAGGGTGGCCTTATGGATGATCTGGGCCTGGCCTGTTGCACTCCAGGCCTGGACCACCTATGACCACCGCACCACACAATAGTCCAAGAATATAAGCAAACAATTTATTGTAAAAACACATTAAATGTATATAAAAAGCAGGAATAAGAAAGGAAGATATATAATCCAAAAAAGGCTTAGCAACAGGTGATAAACAGACAATAATCCAAATGTCTCATAAAGTTCCAGATGTGACAAAGTCCAGGAACAGCCAGAAATCACAGATACAGCTTAAGTCCACAATCCAGAAAGTATAACTAGTAAAACTTGAACAGGATTACATGAACAGGAACGTAGAAACCTTCCAGGATATTTTAAATCCAAAATCAAAGCTTCACCTGAACTAGGAAGAAGAGAACTCAGGATTCACTTCTCACTTGAACGCAGCATTGCCTGTACTGACCTTAAGGTAAACAACTTGTTGTCTAATACAGTGTTTCCCAACCACTGTTCCGCGGCACACTAGTGTGCCGTGAGCTATCGCCTGGTGTGCCATGGGAAAACCTCTCTTCTCCCCTTTCTTCACCCTCCTGCTGAACTCCTGCTGCTGCTGCTTGAGGGAGGAGGAGGGGCCGGGCGGCGGCGAAGAAGAAGAAGGGGCTGGGGCGCCGCCTCGTTCAGCCGTTTCCCCAGCCAGCCTCCAATCAAGGGAGGGTGGGGAATGGAAGCAGAAGTGGAAGTGCGCTTGTCTGGGCGCATGCGTACTAGGTCCCGGGGGTGGCAGACGCATTCACCTTCCTCCTGTGGCGGTGAAGGAAGCGAAGGAGCCAACTGCTTCCGGAGGCGCCCTAGCTCGACCCTGCTGCATCCCAGGTGAGGCCCCAGGGCGCCCTTCCCTCGGCCTGGCCCCCCGAAGCCCCTCGGGGAGGAAGGGCCCCAAAGGGGAGAAGGGGCCTTCTTTCGCAGGAGGAAAGGGTCGGGGCCTGGCAGGAGGGCCCTCAGAGGAAGGAAAGGCAGGTGGGATTCCATGAGGGACTCTCTCGCCAGCCTTTCTCAGTCTTCCTCCCAAATGTCAAGGTCTATTTTTCCCAAACTCCATCTGTGTTCACATTTGGGCATATTGAGTATTCATGCCAAGTTTGGTCCTGATCCAACATTGTTTCAGTCCACAGTGCTCTCTGGATATAGGTGAACTACAACTCCAAAACTCAAAGTCAATGCCCACCAAACTCTTATAGTATTTTCTCTTGGTTATGGGAGTTCTGTGTGGGAAGTTTGTGTCTTTCTACCATTCCTGCCAGGATTTCTATGTTGTGTTCATCAAAACAAGCCCAGGTTTCACACTGAGTGTATAAATACATTGAAAAACATATGAACTATATGTATTACTGTGTTACTGTGTCATTTTGTGCCATTTTGGTTGGTGGTGTGCCCCAAGATTTTGTAAATGTAAAAAATGTGCCACTGCTCAAAAAAGGTTGGGAAACACCCATGAAATATTTTCATTTCCTGTGAATTTTCATCACAACTTTCCCACATAATCTCTTTGAATGACGCATTCTATTTTCGGCTCTGCTTTTGTTGATCTTCATCACTGCAGGCGGGTTTTCATGGGAGCTCTCCTTATTACTCAGCTCTTCACTCGATTCCTTGTCTGCTGTTGCTACTTCTGACTCTCCCAAATGCCCTTGAGGCCCCGCACTTTTTGAACCAGTTTTCTCACAGAGAGAACAATCATTTCCCAGACTTGAATTTCTCAGACTTGAGAGCTCATCACTTTGTGTCACACCTCAACATGGTCCCCAACCTGACCCTAGCCCCCAGCCAAATTCATGCCATATTGAATCCCAAGTCAGAACCAAAGTTTCACAAGGGCCTGCCAGGCCTGCCAGGCCTAGGCAGAGGCTGGTTCATTCCCTGTTCAAGGACACCGTTGCCCGAGATTCACCTCGGCCTCAGAATGATAAACAGTGCCTGGAGAACCAAGCAGAGCAACTCCCTATTGCCAGCTGCCCTTGCTAATTGGAAATGCATACCAATCTGATGCAGTGGGGATAGGAAAAGCCCAGCTGGGATCTGTTTTGAGAACTGACATTCGACGCACCTTGGCGTCGGAGGGATCAAAGCCTTTGAACCCTATTTAAGTTGGACCCCAGCAATGGAGACCTATCCTTCGTCAACGTTGAGAAAACCACGCTACGCTTCCACGGAACCTCTGCTTGGACCCTGAGCCTTCCTGCTTCAAAGACTCTATCTGCTAAGCCTTGTGCCAAGACCCTTCTTTGGATTTAGCCCGTTTGGGGCAAGAAGATTTCTTTACCTTTTGTTCCTGTTTGCCAAAGGACTATAGTTTTCTCCTGCTTCCTTTTGGACAAATTGCTGCTATCTATTGCTGTCCGAAGAGCAACAATAGACTATATTTCCTAGCCTCTTTCCTTTCATCATATATTCTAAATAAAGCATTTAACCTTTGCCAGTGTCTTCTAAGTGGTTTACTGAGGGGCGCCAGGACCGTGGTGCAACACTTTGTGCCACAGGAAAGATCACAATCCTCTCTAAATCATAAGTTAAACCACCAGCCTCTGGTTGATTTATAACAGCACCTTTAGTGGCTGTTTAGAAAATTGACCAGATAACAAGAAACACCTGCTGATATCCCTCTTCTAAACAGCCATTGAAAATATGGGAGCCTTCTCCAGTTTTCACTCGGACAATGAAAAATCTGCCTCTCTCTACTTAAAACTGGCATATCTACCCAGAATAAAGTGATCCCAACTTTGCTTTCCCAAATGAGGCCAAGCTCTGACGTGTCCCGACATTCTTTGCAAGGATCCTAGAAAACTCTGGGTCATTCACCAACACAACGCAATTTGCCTTTTACCCACTCATTGTAGTTGCACTCAGCTGTTTAAAATGACCGGTCAACCTATTTCAAGCTTGTCTGTCCTGTGTACCTTCACAAAAATATAACTCTCCTTCAAACCCTCTGCCTTTCTTTTTGTACTGACATCCTGCTCCTTCTGTCTTGCCAGTGTTAGGTGATGCAGCCTGCATTTCATTAGAAGAGTCAGCTTTGCACAAGGAGGCAGGCAGGCAGAGAAACCACCTCCATCAGACTTTGGTTGCATTACAAGGAAGGAATCAAAGGATCAGCTAGGAAAAGCAAGTAATGTTTGTTTGGAAAATAATTTTTAAACAAATTATGAGTTACCTATTATTATAACCTTGTATAAGATAAGGCTGTATTCTGATTTTTAGATGTTAAAGAAGCCCTTTTTTGTAATAAGGAAAGAGAATGAAATGAACCAATATGCTAGAAATTGCCACTTGCCAGCTCATCACATTTACAGCCCCATTCCCCCCAATTTTACAGGCAGCCACTGTAAATTACTGGCAGTCACCGGCTGTCTTATTTATTTATTTATTGTTTCAATTTATATACCACCCTTTCCAAATTGGCTCAGGGTGGTTTACAAAATGCACAAGGTAACATAGCACTAAAATGATAAGAACATTAAAAAACGTAAAAACAATATTTCTGTCAGCATACAGATTGACATGGCTTAAAGATTAAATGCCTGCCAGAAGAGAGCCGTCTTACACGCTTTCCGGAATGCTGGTAGCTCGTTTATTGCCCGAACTTCCGCCGGCAAGGCATTCCACAGGCTCGGTGTGTCGATGGAAAAGGCTCTCTGCCTGGTTGATGACAAGTGAAAGGACCTAATGGAAGGGACGTGTAACATGTTTTGGTCCTCTGACCGAGGGATCTCTGTGGAGCATATGGGAGTAGACGGTCCCTCAAGCACACCGGCCCCAGACCTTATAGGGCCTTAAAGGTCAAGACCAACACTTTGAAGGTGATCCGGTACTCGATTGGCAACCAGTGCAGTTGCTGCAGAGTTGGAGTGATATGGCTCCTGGCCGGTACTCCCACCAGGAGTCTAGCTGCTGCATTCTGCACCAGTTTGAGTTTCCGGATAACTGCCAAAGGTAGGCCCATGTAGAGGGCGTTACAGTAGTCTAGCCTCGAGATGACCGTTGCCTGGATCACCGTAGCTAGATCACTCCCGGTAAGGTATGGCGCCAGCCACCTAGCCTGTAGCAGGTGGAAAAAGGCGGATCTACTGACAGTGGAGACCTGGGCCTCCATCGTCAGCACTGGGTCCAATTGGACCCCCAGACTCTTTACTAATGGCGACGGGCGTAATGCCTCGCCATCCAGAGTAGGCAGCCGGGGCTCACACACCCCCGGGGGACCCAGCCATAGGATCTCCGTTTTCGATGGGTTCACTCTCAATCGGCTGGCACGTAGCCAACCAGTCACAGCTTCAAGGCACAGCTGGAAATTATCGGGTACCGAGTCCGGCCGGCCGGCCATCCTCAGCACTAGCTGGGTGTCATCAGCGTACTGATGACACTCCAGACCAAAACTGCGCACCCATTTGGCAAGTGGTCGCATATAGATGTTTTAAATAATAAAGGGGAGAGAATAGCTCCCTGAGGGACCCCACAGTTTAGCGGGAGCCTCTCGGAAACCATAGCTCCCCTCTCCACTCGCTATCCCCGTTCCAGGAGGAAGGAGGACACCCATTTGAGAGCAGTCCCCCTCATGCCCATCACATTTATTTATTTATTTATTACATTTCTCTACCGCCCCTCTCAGCCCGAAGGCAACTTGAGGTGGTTTTTATAGGCAATTACTGCCCTCCAAATAAAACACAATTAAAAACAATTAAAACAATAACCAAATAACAACAATTAACAATTAAAAACTTACAAATACAATTCTCAGCGTCTTGTTAAAATCACTTTCCGTCACATCGTCACCATTCCATAGGTCTAATTAATCAATTATAATTCATCTGCAAATGCCTGCTCAAACAGCCAGGTCTTAACTTTCTTACGAAATGTCAGAAGGGAGGGCACTAATCTGATGTCACTAGGCAGGGTGTTCCAAAGCCGAAGAGCCACCACTGAAAAAGCCCTGTCTCTCATCCCCACCAATTGCACCTGCGAAGCATAACACGACTTCCAATCATCGCTCCTGTCCCACCCCCCCCTGCCCCAAACTACAGGGCAATCATGAAATCGGGCAGATCTATAATCACAGGGAGAAATCGTGACTTTAGTCAAAATAGCGCTAAGGACCTGTTATCCTGTTATTTTGGCTCAAAACTAGATGTGATGGAGTCCGTAACAGTCTCCGTTCTGTTTTGGAGCTTGCCATGGTGAAAAAAGACATTCTGTTGGGCAGTCCTTAGTAGCGAGCTGTCATCCCTCTTTCCAGAAGTGAATAATAACTCATTCCCTTCACAAATTTCCTTTAAAAAAAATTAATGACAGGTATAGCGTAATAGAGGCATTGTAGAACAGACAACAGGCAGTTTTCCTTTGCTGGATTGTTCCAATTATAACATTGTTCTTAGCAGAGAGATGTCATGCATGTTTATGGAAATGCATGATTACTCCTTCCTATGGAAAGAAGTGGCAAGATCTTGGTGGTATGGGGATCCCAAACTACCTTGCCTGTCTCCTGAGAAATCTGTATAATGACCAAGTAGCAACAGTAAGAACAGACCACGGAACAACAGACTGGTCAATTTCAATAAAATAGTGAAGAGTAGAGCAGTGTTTCTCAACCGCTGTCGCCCTCTAGGCCCTGGACCAAGACCTCCCTTGATAAACCACACAGTCAGCTGAGGTACAACAGGTTTATTTAGAATAAATGTAAAGGAAAGAAGTTGAAAGCAATCTTATAGTGCTTTCAATAGCAGCAATTCTCAGGAACCAAGCAATGAGTAAATAGTCCCGTATCAATCAGGATTCAGTTGAAGGCATTCAGGAACAAAGCAGGGTTCAATAGCAAGGAAAGTCCTTTCAGGAGCAAACAGGAACGTAGCAAAGAAACAAGGCTTCACCCAAGCAGGCTAGATCCATACAGCCAGGAAGCTGGCAGGCAATGTCCTTAGGTAGGCCCAATGGCCACTTTCAGAGATCCATCATCCTGGATGCGGTGTTGGCACGAGATACAGCACCGGGCCAACTCCAAACGGTTATACTGTCCAAACCCTTTGATCTTAGCCACATAACTTTGCGTCGAGTGTCAAAGTGGGCATGATGGATGGTAGCTGTTGTTTTAACTACCCCAGCTTCTCAAGAATGTAAACCTAATTAGCGTTCCCAGCTGCAGTTAGGCTTCTCTCAGTCCCGGGCCTCTCCGCTTATCGCCTGGGATAGCTCTGGTAACCTTGGCTGTTTCACCCTGCTTGCTTGGTACCAGGTTCTCATGAGAAAGACAAGCAGGCTTGGAAGAAATCTTAAAGCCAACATGGCTACAGCATTGTTCATGGGAAACTGAGGCCTGTGAGGCTTGTGTGCTGTGACGGACCTCCTGCTGTGCCGCGAGAAAAGCTCTCTGCCCCCTTCCTTCCCCCCTCCTCCTGCCGAACTCCTGCTGCTTGGGGGAGGAGGAGGAAGGGCCGGGTGGCGGTGAAGAAAAAGAAGGGTCCAGGGTGCCGCCTCCTTCAACCGTTTCCCCAGCCAGCCTCCAATCCGCCATGACTCCCGCCATGACTTTCCCCCTCACTCGCTGAAGCTGCGCGGAGGAGCCCCGCCCACTGAAGCCCGTCCACCGCTCATGCTCCTCCTCTGTGGGAGAGCTGAAGCCAGGGGAGGGGAGGGGGAGGGGCATGGCATGGCCTGGCTCCACCCCCTCCCCAGCTTCAGCACTCCCAGCAGCTGCTCCAGCCTTGAGGGAGCAGTGCCAAGCCAGCATTGTGCTGGCTCTGCCACTGCTGGCTTGGCACTGCCCCTTCAAGGCTGGAGAAGCTGTGGGAGAGCTGAAGCTGGGGGGAGGGGGCGGGGCATAGCATGGCCTGGCTCCTCCCCCTCCCCCGGCTTCTGCCCTCCCAGCAGCTGCTCCCAGCAGACCACCAACCCCCAGCCGTTCTTTACTGTGTTAGAGTGTCATTTTGGTTGGTGGTGTGCCCCCGGATTTTTTTAATGTTAAAAGTGTGCCATGGCTCAAAAAAGGTTGTGAAACACTGGAGTAGAGACATCACACTGGCAATGAAGATCTGCATAGTTAAAGCAATGGTATTCCCCATAGTAACCTATGGATGTGAGAGCTGGACCATAAGGAAGGCTAAGCGAAGGTAGATAGATGCTTTTGAACTATGGTGTTGGAGGAAATTTTTACTGCATTAACATGCAAGCTCAGCTAGATTACCATCATGTGTAAGAAACAAAAAGGCTGTTGTTCTTTTCAGGGGAATAGTTGCCACTCTTTCGGGTCAACGACTCACTGGTTGTTCTACAATAATATTTTTGGATACAGCACTCCACACAACTCCAACATAATAATTTTTTGTAAATGTTTTCATTTATGACTGACAAATGCAAAACAAAATGAAAATCCGTATCTTAAAATCAGACTTTAAACAGAGGGCTGGAGGGTGGAAATAAGGCCACTGACGTCAACAAAACAAAAGTTGGAAAAGATTAATGTAAATCTGTATTCATTGAATCTTCCCTCAAATACACAGGACAAAATTAAAACTTTCCAAAGATGATTATTTATTGAACAAATAAGTTGATTGTGTCATTTCCCTTAATTGGCCTTTTGTTGTTATTGCCGTGATTTTCAATATATACTCCTTGTTGCTTCAAATAGCACAAAAGATTCTAAGTCTCTGGGGTGAACTAAGGACACAAATTGGGCTATTAGCCTGGGTCAGTTCATTTATTATGTAGTAAAACAGTGGAATTTGGAGGGGTTAAGAGCCACTCAGGTTCCATATGATCTCAGGACTGGCTACAACTTGGAGACTAGGAGTTGAGCATTTACTGATTTTGGTATCAATAGGTGCTCTGAAAGCAAACTCCTCAGATACTGAGAAACCACTATACCAGTGATTTTCAACCAGTGTGCCGCGGAACACTAGTGTGCCGTGAGAGATCATCAGGTGTGCCGTGGGACATTATTTTCGAACTTCATTCATATATAAACTATAAGGTGCATCTGTCCCTTTAAGAAATGGAACCATAGCACTCTCGCGTCACCTAAGAAGTGACACGAGAGTGCTATGGTCACGCCATCTTGGATTCGCTCAGACGTGGCTAAGTAAACAAAGTTAGAGTTAGTGCTGCAGCTGCGCGTCAAGTGACAGTGGCATTTTGGGATCACAGCAAGACAAGCGAGTGACAGTGATGGAGAAGTTTTTGAGAAGGGAAAATGCAAATGCCAAACAGGGCCCTGGACAAAATTATGACACAGATGAAGGCCCTAATATGAGTGGTGGACAAAAGAAAAAAGACGGTGAGCTCGAGGCAATACAGCGAAAGCTATTTGTCATTTGGATTCACTTTCACCGGGGATGCGACGGCACTGACTCCCCTGTGCTTGGTGTGTGGTGAGAAGCTGTCCAATAGCGCCATGGTGCCCTTCAAGCTTAAACGCCATCTCCAAATGAAACACCCTTCTGTTCTAAACAAGCCGACGGATTATTCATCGAAACCGGCCCAGGTTTCACACTAAGTGAGTGTATAAAAATACATTTAAAAACATATTAACTATATGTATTACTGTGTTAGAGTATCATTTTGTGTCATTTTGATTGGTGGTGTGCCCCAGGATTTTGTAAATGTAAAAAATGTGCCATGGCTCAAAAAAGGTTGGAAATCACTGCACTATACAACCAACTGCAAGGGTGTGCAACTTCTTTATACCCCATACCGTTTTCAGTGGCCAGATTTCTGTTTCCCCTCCCCAACCTGTTTTTCAGGAGCCTCCCGAATGTGGGTTGACAAAATTCAGTTTTTTGATCCAGCAGCCAAAAGATCCATTTTTGCTCCAGGAAGATCCTGCATATTGGTGGCAATGGGGGAATTTCAAATACTCCCCTTTCTGTCTTTTTAAGGGCAGCAGTCTTAAGAAACCACTTTTTCTGCTATTGTTTCCTCTCATATCCTTCAACTAGACCTGGGTTAAGGCATCAGAATTAAGAAACCACTTTTTCTGGGGTCGTTTCCTCTAATATCCTTCAACTAGACCTGGATTAAGGCATCAGATTTAAGACACCACTTTTTCTGGGGTTTTTTGCCCTCAACATTTATTTCAGTGGGAGCCACACCACCTGAAAGAGCATTAGCCATTGTTTAAAAAAGAAAGCCACTATCGGAGGCAGTTTCTTAAGTGTGTAGAAATGCTTATTTAGTTACATGTAATGAAGTGACCACTCCCACTACAAATAAAGAATCAAGGAAAATATAATAATAAAGTAAGATTAAATAAATTTACCGTATTTTTCGCACCATAAGACGCAGTTTTTTTCCTCCCAAAGTGGGATGAAAAATCAGCCGCGTCGGGGGCGGCGATATACTCACCCTGTCGCCGCCTCTCCTCTTCTCTGGTCTGTTGCGGCGGCGGAGGGACGCTGGTTCGCTCCCCCTCTTGCTCCTTTTCCCTCCCTCCGCCCTTTCTTCCCTCGAGGAAAGGGGGAAGAAGCAGCAAGAGGAGGAATGCAGGAGCATCGCCCCAGAGGGGCTCTGTCGCGATGCTCCTTCCTTCCTCCTCTTGCTCCTTCTCCCCCCCCCCCTTTCCTCGAGGGACGAAAGGGCTCTGATAAGACGTACCTGCTGATAAGACTTACCTAGATTTTAGAGGGGGAGCGAATTTTTTTTCTGTTTTCCTCCTCTAAAATCGAGGTGCGTCTTATCAGCAGGTGCATCTTATGGTGCGAAAAATACGGTAATCAAATTGCCTAAGAAATAGATTGCTATTTGAATCATAAAGCAAGACAAGTGATCAGGGGCGGACTAAGATAATTTGGCATGGTAAGCAGCAAACATTTTGGCGCCCCCCAAAAAACATTATTTTGCCCCCAACATTATTTTGCTGCCCGCTCCTCCCACGGGGCATTGCATAGGGCGGGGGAGCGTTCTCCCTTGCCCTCTGCAAGCCCAATGGGAGAAGCCGCCGGCGGGAGCCGGGGAGGGCGAGAGGAGGGGTTTCGAAGGCTCCTCTTCTCGCTTCCTGGTTCCCGCCGGATGCTTCTCCCACGGGGCATTGCAGAGGGCGGGGGAGCGCTCTCCCTTGCCCTGCAATGCCCAATGGGAGAAGCTGCCGGCGGGAGCCCGGGAGAGCAAGAGGAGGGGCCTTCGAAGGCTACTCTTCGCTCTGCAATGCAGCGGCGCCCGGCAGGCAGGAATTCGCCCCCCCTTCCAAGATGGCGCCCTACGCAATGGCTTAGTTTGCCTAATGGTTGAACTGGCCCTGCAAGTGATGCAGAGCTGCAAGCAGCACTGAAAATTTAGATCACTAGCAAACTGGAGCATGATCTGTCTCTCTCAGAAACTTGCTTGCAACAACAACAAAAATGGAGGCGCTCACCAGACTCAGCTTGGCTAAAAGACACATCACGGCTTTTTTCTGTTCTGATTGGCTCAACAAGCAGGGCACACCGGAAAAACCTGTGCAGGCACGCGGCTGCCTCTCCACACTCCACGTGTAGCCAAATGAAACCGAAAGTAGCCATGGTGGACAAGGTCTGTTGTGGATGAAAAATTGGCGGCGGCTCCCATGGCTGAAAGAGCTGAATCAGCCGGAGCCCGTTTTGAAAAACGGATCTGTACACAGCCCTCATCAACAGCCATAACCATGATGCATCTTTCTGTTAGAAATCCAACTATTCCCAACAGAAACATGTTCTGAAACCAAATATTTCAGCCTTGCAATGGCATTACATTAAAGGAGCCCCCCCCCCCCCCAGTGGTGCAGTGGGTTAAAGCAGTGTTTCTCAACCAGTGTGCCGTGGCACACTAGTGTGCCGTGAGCGATCATCAGGTGTGCGCGAGAAAAGCTCTCTGCCCCCTTCCTTCCCCCTCCTCCTGCCGAACTCCTGCTGCTTGGGAGAAGAGGAGGAAGGGCAGTGGCGGTGAAGAAAAAGAAGAGGGGCGGGGCACCGCCTCCTTCGGCCGTTTCCCCAGCCAGCCTCCAACCTGCCATGACTCCCGCCATGACTCTCACCCTCGCTCGCTGAAGCCGCGCGGAGGAGGAGCCCCCCCTACGGAAGCCCGTCCACCGCTCATGCTTCTCCTCTGTGGGAACGCTGAAGCCGAGGGGAGGGGGCGGGGCATGGCATGGCCTGGCTCCGCCCCCTCCCCCGGCTTCAGCGCTTCCACAGCTTCGCCAGCCTTGAGGGAGCAGTGCCAAGCCAGCATTGTGCTGGCTCTGCCACCACTGGCTTGGCACTGCCCCTCAAGGCCGGCAAAGCTGTGGGAGAACTGAAGCCGCGTGGAGGGCGGGGCATGGCGCGACCTGGCTCCTCCCCTCCCCAGCTTCGGCACTCCTAGCAGCTGCTCCCAGCAGGTCACCATCCCCCAGCCGTTCTTTACTGTGTTAGAGTGTCATTTTGGTTGGTGGTGTGCCCGGGATTTTTTAATGTTAAAAGTGTGCCGCGGCTCAAAAAAGGTTGGGAAACACTGGGTTAAAGCGCTGAGCTGCTGAGCTTGTTGACCAAAAGGTCACAGGTGAGATGACGGGGAGCCCCAGCTTCTGCCAACCTAGCAATAGGTTCAATAGGTACCGCTCCGGCGGGAAGGTAACGGTGCTTCCCGCTGGAGCCAGTCATGCCGGCCGCATGAGCTTGGAAGGGTCTACGGACAACGCCGGCTCTTCGGCTTAGAAATGGAGGTGAGCACCAACCCCCAGAGTCGGGCACAACTGGACTTAATGTCAGGGGAAACCCTTTACTTTTACCTAAAGGCATTAAGCAGCAAAGTGGGTAAAAGCCCTGTAAGGACTTTGGGCACCATGGTGCAAATCTCCTTTCAATCTGCTTGAAAATCCCCCTGAGAGAGAAACGGAAGGAGCCTGAAGCTGTTAGGGATTGTGGGAGTTGAAGTCCAAAACACCTGGAGGGCCGAAGTTTGCCCATGCCTGCTCTAACCAATTGTCGCATCTTGGCTTCTGAATATTCTGAAGGGAACTATTCCCTCCTCCTCTCTTTTTGTACCCAGGACAAGGGGCTTTCATGCTGGTTGAAGAGCGGCTCTGCCAGGACAGCACATGGGTGGACGGGCAAAATTGTTTTTCGGTGTACTCTGGGACTCAATTAGCAAAACTGTGGTGTACGTCGGTTTGCTCTCCTCCTTTTCTCCCTGGCAGGAACCACTAATTAGAGCCCATTGTTGCCTGTAGCTCATTTTTGGCCCTTGGAGGTGAGCTCCTGCACAGAGGGTCATGCCGGCCTGATTTTGGAAAAGGGACAAGAATTTAGTGGCAAGGCCTGGGGTCAATCCCTGACCAGTTAAAAAAAGAAAAAGCATGGAATCTGTCAATGAAAACAATTTGTTCAAACCCTTTTTCAGAACTGGGACCCACTACTTTTCAGAAACTGTTCGCTCTTGCCTCCTGCCCAACACAGGTAATTCCTCTGGCTAATGTCACTTCTCCGCAATCGCTTGGCAATGGGATGCTTTGAATAGCTTCAGGAAATCCTGGCACAGCTCAGCTTCTGCAAAATGACATATTGCTGGGTTGTTGTGAGTTTTCCAGGCTGTATGGCCATGTTCCCGAAGCATTCTCCCCTGACATTTCATCTGCATCTCTGGCAGGCATCCTCAGAGGTGGTGAGATCTGTTGGAAACTAGGAAAATTGGGTTTATATATCTGTGGCATGAGCCCCCATGGCCAACTCAACACAGACCTCAACACAACACAGAGAACCCCATGGCCAACTCAACATTCTGGTGTGGTTTGGGAGAGAACAGACTATGGATCATGGGACTTGAGGTACCTCCACTCACTTCCCGAGACCTCTGTGACCTCATCCAATGACAGATCAAGACCAAACTTGGCACACAGAGCTCCCCTGAGCCATTCTACATTCTGGTGCAGTTTCAAGGAGGACGGACCACGGATCATGGGACTTGAGGTACCTCTACTCACTTCCTGAGACCTCTGTGACCTCATCCAATGACAGATCAAGACCAAACTTGGCAGACAGAGCCCCCATGAGCCATTCTACATCCTGTTGCAGTTTCAAGGAAGACGGACGATGGATGATGGGACTTGAGGTACCTCTACTCACTTCCTGAGACCTCTGCGACCTCATCCAATGACTGATCAAGACCAAACTTGGCACACAGAGCCCCCATGACCAATTCTACATCTTGGTGCTGTTTGGAGGATGATGGACCACGGATGATGGGACACGCAGTACCTTCACTAACTTCCTGAGGCCACTGCAAGCCACATAAAAATGATAAAGACCAACCTTGGCACACAATGCCTCTCTGAAATAACCCGGGCACTGCCAGGTCCCCAAGCTAGTCTATCTATTTATTTATGTATATAATAAAAGTCAGTGTTTGCGGAGGACGGAAGGTGCGTAGGAATATGTGGCAGCATTTCAATTAGTTGCCAATGTGGGATTATTTGCATAACGCGTCTGATTGGCCAACCACCAACATTCCACCACTCCAAGGAGGCACAGAGGGGATTGGTTGCCACTGAGGGAGAATTTGCATACGGACTCATGACTGGCCAGCCACCACCAACATTCCAACACTCTTAGGAGGCAAAGAGGGAAAAGGAAAGGCCCTCAGGCAGTCAGTGTTTGTGAAGGTGCGGAGGAAAATGTGGCAGCATTTCAATTGGTTGCCACTGTGAGAATATTTGCATAATGCCTCTGATTGGTCAACCACCAACATTCCACCACTCCAACGAGGCAGAGAGGGGATTGGTTGCCACTGTGGGAGAATTTGCATAAGGACACTGATTGGCCAGCTTCTACATTCCAACATTCTAAGGTGACACAGAGGGAAAAGGAAAGGGCCTCAGGCAGTCAGGAATGGAGGAAGTTTAAATCCAAAACACCTTGCGGCCCCCAACAATGACAAACCAGTTCCACACTTGGCACACAGAGTACTCATGACCAACTACACATCCTGATGCAGTTCTAAGGGGGATGGACCATGGATAATGGGATTTGCAGTACTTTCACTCACTCACTGAAACCACTGCGATCCTCATCCAATGACAGAACAAGACCACATAGGCACACAGAGCCCCATGACCCAATCTACATCCTCCTGCAGATTGATGGAGGATGGACCTTGGATGATGGGACTTGCAGTACCTTCACTCACTAACTAAAACCTCTGTGACCCTCATCCAATGACCAATACAGACAAAACTTGGCACACAGAACCCCCATGACCCACTCTACATTCTGGTGCTGTTGAGAGGAGGACAGACCACAGATGATGGGACTTGCAGTACCTTCAGTAATTTCACGATACCACTGCAACTCCCAATAATGATGGATCAAGACTAAACTTGGCACACAGAGCCCTCATGACCCACACTACATTCTGGTGCCGTTCGGAGGACGGACCACGGATGATTGGACTTGAAGTACCTTCACTCACTTCCCAAGACCGCTACAACACTCATCCAATGAATGATTAAGATCAAACTTGGCATACAGAGCCCCCATGATCCACACCACATCCTGGTGCAGTTTGGAGGAGGATGGACCATGGATGTGGGGACTGGAAGTACCTACATTCACATCCTGAGAGCACTGCGAGCCACACAAATTACCCGGGCACCGCCAGGTCCCCAAGCTAGTATTATATACAAATCAGTAGTGAGCGTGAAACAAAGGGAAAGATATTACTTCGAGTGGTGGATGAATTAAGTGGGACTGGAATAAGAGCATGTGCAGAGTGTCTGGACTACATCATCCCAAATCCCCAATGCTATATCCCCAAATAATGTATCTCCATTGAAGATTCTAGGTACTGTAGTCCAAAAATATATTTTTCAAGTGTTTCATAACTTTTTTTCTCAATGTATTCAACATAAAGCATTTCCTTCCCAGCCTGAGCCTCAATGAATGTGCTACACTGTTTAAACAGTTTTGTTTCTCTGCCTACAAATTGACTTATAGGCAAAGTGATGGAAACCATTATTAAAGAAAAAAATACTGAGCACATAGAAGAACAGGCATTGCTGAAAGAAAATCAACATGGTTTCTGCAAAGGCAAATCATGTCTTACTAACTTGTTAGAATTCTTTGAGGGTGTAAATAAACACATAGATAAAGGGGACCCAATTGATATTGTTTACCTTGACTTTCAAAAGGCTTTTGACAAAGTCCCTCACCAAAGGCTCCTAAATAAGCTCTTCAGCCATGGAATCAGAGGACAGGTCTTGTCCTGGATTGGAACCTGGCTAAACTGTAGGAAACAAAGGGTGGTAATAAACGGACATTTCTCTGGGTGGAAAGAGGTGAGAAGTGGCGTACCCCAAGGTTCAGTTTTGGGTCCGTTACTTTTTAATTTATTCATTTATGATCTGGATGTAGGAGTGAATTCTGAGGTAGCAAAGTTTGCAGACGACACTAAATTGTTCAGGGTAGTTAAAAATGAAACTGACTGTAAAGAGCTCCAGAAAGATCTCTCGAAATTGAGTGAATGGGCAACAAAGTGGCAAATGCATTTTAACCTAAACAAGTGTAAAGTCATGCACATTGGGGCAAAGAACCCCAAATACACTTATAAACTGATGGGATCAAAGCTTTCTGAGACAAACCAGGAAAGGGATCTTGGGGTTTTGGTGGACAGCTCAATGAAGATGTCAACCCAGTGCGCTGCAGCAGTGAAAAAAGCAAATTCTATGCTAGGCATGATCAGGAAGGGAATCGAAAATAGGTCAGCAAATGTTGTATTGCCTCTCTACAAATCTATGGTGAGGCCACATTTGGAGTACTGTGTACAATTCTGGTCTCCGCACCTCAAGAAGGATATAACGAAACTAGAAAAGGTACAAAGAAGGGCAACAAAAATGATCCAAGGGATAGAGCAGCTCCCTTATGAAATCAGGTTGCAACGCCTTGGTCTTTTCAGCCTTGAAAGACGGCGTTTAAGAGGTGACTTGATCGAAGTGTATAAAATCATGCATGGGATAGAAAAGGTGAATAAAGAAAAATATTTTCTCTGTCACACAACACTAGGACTAGGGGGCACTCCCTGAAGCTCCAAGGTAGGAAAGTTAGGACTAATAAAGGGAAATATTTCTTCACCCAGAGGGTCATTGGGTTATGGAACTCACTTCCAGACAAGGTTGTGACAGCTGTCAGCCTGGACAGCTTCAAGGCAGGATTAGACAGATTCATGGATACCAAGGGAATCAGTAACTACTGAAATGGACATCCAAGTGCCACCTCTGTGTTGATGGAGGCAGGCAGGATTTTCCCCGGGTACTGGTTGTGGGGGGTCGGGAGCAGGTGAGGGTTTTGCCCTCCTTTCTGCTAGAGATCCCTGTGTACAACTAGTGGGCCACTGTGTGACACAGAATGCTGGACTAGATGGGCTGAGGCCCGATTCAGCATGGCTCTTCTTATGTTCTTATGTTCTTATGACTTTATTACAGGCAGCCTGGATATCCCATGGCATGGGGCAGGAAGCAAGTGTTTTCGTAAATAAAATAAGCAAATAATTGCAAAAAAGAATAAACCCTTTGGTTCCATTTGGGAACAGGAATTCAATGTTTGTTCACTACTCTCGTTCTGTGTATTTTAATATCTGCATTTTGTAAAAAAAAACATTTTAAGATGTGTATTTTACATAACGTTTATGACGACTATATGTTTTTAACTATATTGTAACCCACCTCGAGCCATGAAGAAACTTGGATAAGAAAAATAAAATTAAAAAAGTCAGCATAGTGATCTTGTTTGCTATGTACTAATCTTGTTGTGTATGAAATAATAACAATCATCATCACCATCACCTTGTCTTCTGTGGACTCATCTTGTTGTGTTTCAATAATAATAATAATAATAATGTGTCTCCTCGAGTTTGGAGTACAAATAATTGCATTCAGGCCAATCCAGCAGACAGACAGCTGATTTATCTCCTTATGTTGGCTCTTTATTAATTTATTTACGCTATCCACTTCCGAGCTCAATTCAAAATGCTGGTTTTGGCCTTTAAAGCTCTATACGGTTCTGGCCCAGCTTACTTGTTTGAACGCATCTGCCGTTACGTCTCACCTCGTACTTTAAGATCATCTGGGGAGGCCCTGCTCTCGCTCCCGCCAGCTTCTCAAATTCGGCTGGTGGGGACGAGGGAGAGGGCCTTCTCGGTGGTGGCTTCCTGTCTGTGGAACGCACTTCCTAGCGACATACGATCAATTCCATCCCTCCTGACATTCAGGAAAAAAGTAAAAGCCTGGCTATGGGACCAGGCGTTTGCACATTAGCACAAGGCAGCATTTTAGACTGGATTTTAATGGAAATTGATGAACAGGGCTCAATGCTTTTTATGGACGGAACACTGTTTTTAACATAAATGAATGTGTAGGATATGTTAATGTAATTGTATTTTAATTGTATTTTATTGTTGAATGTTGGGGGTTTTATACTGTATTTTACTGTGTGGGCATCGAATTGTGCCTTTTTGGAAGCTGCTCTGAGTCCCCGTCCCCGTCTCCCCCCCCCCCCCGGGGGTTGAGAAGAGCGGGGTAAAATGCCAAAAATAAATAAATAAATAATATTTCTATCCCACCTTTCTCAGCCCGAAGGTGACTCAAGGCAGCTTACAAATTGGCAGCAATTCGATGCCATAGTAGTCATAAAATACAATTTAAAACATTTAGAACAACATTATAAAAAAGTGTTATGATTTTCCAAATGGTAGTGAATGCCAATAAATTTCCAAAAAGTCATGTTTCCAAAAGGCTTTGGAGACTCTGGTATTCCAAAATACACAGAATAATGTGGACTCCTTCTACCTCTTCCCCATGTTTTTTAAAAGGAAAACTTTGCAATTGCAGAAATCTTGTTATCGATTCCTTCAAAAATAAAACTTTCTGAACAGCGAATTAGCCTAACTTCAACATTGCGTTATTTTAGCATTACAAGTAATCATTGGAAAAAAGCTTTCTTGGTGTCCTAAGAGGGACAGCAAAAACTGGAGTGTTGGGGGGGCCTGTAAGGACCATCCACACAAAAATGTCACCAAACGGAAATAATAAAACCATTCCCATCCCACCTCAAATTTGCCGTTTTAACCCGTTTCTGTGCACAGGGAGGCAGCTGGAGACCCCATCTTACACTGCTATATAAAATGCAGATCATCTGGTCTGAACTGGATTCTATGGTAGTGTAGACCCAGCCTGAGTCAATTTCTAAATGTCTTTAAAATCACTTTAGAAATAGGCTCAAATGGGAAACCCACAGAACAATCTTGCGTCATCTTAAGGGGTCCACGGAGCTCCATGTTTCAAGCATTGGGGAAAAAACAGGGGTGTGACAGCGCAGCTAGCACCACTTGCATGGAAAACATTAAGTTCCTAGAGTTTTGCTTTGTTAAGATGTTTTTGTGCAACCTGCCCAGTTTTGCCAAGGTTTGGTTGCATTGATTGTTTCTTTGCACTTGTCTATCATTGTTTGCAGAGCCCAGTTAAGTCTGTTCCGCCCCCTTTCCCAGGGATTTTGGGAATCAAGCCATTTTGTTTGGCAGAGCTTTTCCAGGATTTCTCCAGAGAGGACCTGATTGAAGGTTTGCCAGGCCAGGCCTTGGTCAGGCTATCTTCCAACACCAGACAGACTGACTTTCCTTGGAACTCATACAGAAAGCCCAGCATACCGAAAGGTTGGGTAGCTCTGAGGTGTCTCAAGCGCCTTCAAACCAGTCCGTTGGCATTCAGAGGAAGGTTTCATGCCTTCAATATAGGCCATCTGGCTGGGGCTTCAAGTGTTCTTACCTCGAAGCCATAGAAAAGGAGAGGACTTGGGGAGCCATCCGACCAAAGCTTCCTGGACCAAAGCAACAGAGAGACTGTAATGTAAGATCTTTCCTTTATCTTTTGGGGAACAAAGCAAAGTGTCTGAGTGAAGTTAACTCATGTTAAGAACAATAAAGCCTGTTTGAGTTAACTAGAGCAGTGTTTCCCAACCTTTTTTGAGCCACGGCACATTTTTTACATTTACAAAATCCTGGGGCACACCGCCAACCAAAATGACACAAAATGATACTCTAACACAGTAATACATACAGTTAATATGTTTTTAAATGTATTTGTACACTCAGTGTGAAACCTGGGCCTGTTTCGATGAACACAACATAGAAATCCTGGCAGGAATGGTAGAAAGACACAAACTTCCCACACAGAACTCCCATAACCAAGAGAAAATGCTATAGGAGTTTGGTGGGCATTGACCTTGAGTTTTGGAGTTGTAGTTCACCTATATTCATAGAGCACTGTGGACTCAAACAATGTTGGATCAGGACCAAACTTGGCATGGATACTCAAGATGCCCAAATGTGAAGTTTGGGAAAAATAGACCTTGACATTTTGGAGGAAGGCTGAGGAAGGCTGGCGAGGGAGTCCCTCACGGAATCCCGCCTTCCCTTCCTTCCTCCAAGGGCCCTCCTGCCAGGCCCCAACCCTTTCCCCCTGCGAAGGAAGGCCCATTTCCCCCTTTGGGGCCCTTCCTCCCCAAGGGGCTTTGGGGGGGCCGAGGGGAAGGTCGCCCCGGGGCCTCACCTGGGACACAGCAGGGCCGAGCCGGGGCACCTCCGGAAGCAGCTGGCTCCTTCGCTTCCTTCAGTGCCACAGGAAGAAGGTGAATGCGTCTGCCACCACCGGGACCTAGTGTGCCTGCACCCAGACAAGTGCACTTCCACTTCCGCTTCCATTCCCCGTCCTCCCTTGATTGGAGGCTGGGTGGCTGGGGAAACAGCCGAAGGAGGCGGCGCCCCGGCCCCTTCTTCTTGTTCGCCGCCGCCCGGCCCTTCCTCCTCCTCCTCCTCCTCCCCCAAGCAGCAGCAGGAGTTCAGCCGGGGGGGGGGGGGAAGGGTGGAAGAGAAGTTTTTCTGCGACACACCAGCTGATCTCTCACGGCACACTAGTGTGCCGCGGAACAGCAGTTGGGAAACACTGAACTAGAGTGTCCAGCTTGGTCCTTGGGAGCCCCAAGCCTCTAAGGCAGTGGTTCTCAACCTGTGGGTCCCCAGATGTTTTAGCCTTCATCTCCCAGAAATCCTACCAGCTGGTAAACTGGCTTGGATTTCTGGGAGTTGTGGGCCAAAACACCTGGGGACTCACAGGTTGAGAACCACTGCTCTAAGGAAGGCAACAAGCAATCCCCCAGTATAGAGAGGTCCTTGCTCTTTACTGGGTATTTACAGCCCGGGTGCGACGGCACAAGTGAGATAAAGTCCAATGTTTGGTGAAACAGAAGGTGGTAACAAGATATTATGAATGGATTAATTCAATGAAGGAAGCCACCGTCCTGAATTTGGAAGAGCTGAACAGTTAAGGATTGCTGCACTTCGAGCCTTTTCATTCAGATTTGCCACAAAGAGCTGATTGGCAAACAACAACAACAACAACCCCCATTATTGATTGAACTGTCATTTGCCACAATGTGCAAATTATGTATCCATTACACCAGTAGTACACAAGAACTAAAATATGGTTCGCAGGTTCACCGTTACTACACGAGTGCGACTGGCCTCGCAAAATCCGCTTATAGTGCCAAGGCTTATTAAATATGGTTTTCTGTGGGTGAGCATATGGCGACTACTGGATGGCATATGTTCTGTATCAGAAACTAGAGCTGATGTAGTCTAAGCAGTGCAATTTTCGGAATCAGCACCCCAAATAACCAAACCAAATCTAAAGTTGACCAAAAACCAATTTGTAACCCTTTGGGTACTAATGTTGGAGAGTAGTCCCTGGTCAAGTAGTCCTGGTCAAAGTGGTCCCTGGTTTTAAAAAAAGGTTGGGAATCACTGCATTACACATCTATATAAATAAAAATGTAATGTCTGTTTGTGAGGGGCCTCATATCTCCCAAACTACTATTAGATTTTTACTATATATTTTTTCCACGTGTCAGGAGCGACTTGGGAAACTGGTGTGAGAGAACTGGCAGTCTCCAAGGGTGTTGCCCAGGGGAAGCCCAGATGTTTTATCATTCTGTGGGAGGCTTCTCTTTATATATCTGTGGAAGGTCTAGAGTGGGAGAAAGAACTCTTTTCTACTGGAGCCAAATGTGAATGTTGCAATGGCCCACCTTGATTACCATTGAATAGGCATGCAGCTTCAAAATCTCGAAGCCTGGCTTCTTCCTGCCTGGGGGAATCCTTTGTGGGGAGGTGTTACCTGGCCCTGAGTGTTTCATGTCTGGAATTCTTGTTTTCTGAGTAGCCTTCTTTATTTCTTTCCTGATTTTAGAGTGTTTTAACACTGGTAGCCAGATTTTCTATAATAGGAAGGAGGAGGCACTGGGGTTACTCCCTGGGAGGGCCCTATGGCCTCTCCCAGCAGGAAAATAACAAGGGGGAGTGGCCAATGAGGAAGCCACACCCCGTTATTCTCCCCAAGGGGTGGGGAGACAAGGAAAGGGATCTATATCTATGTATCCATCTAAGTATCTATGTTTACACTCAAAAGCTATCTTTAGAATTCAGGACACTGATAGCTTATCACATGGACAGTAATATGTTCCATGTTCCAGAGTCGTCAAACCAGACAAACTCCATATGTGCACAGACAATGGAACCAACACAAATATTACCTACCCGCAACCATTGTGAAATCACATATCTCTGAAACCTCCTCTTTCTCTATCCTATATTTCCCATTGAACCAGACTGGGCCACAGCAACACATGTCCGGGTACAGCTAGTATACTCATACACAAAGAAAAGAAAATCTAAATGCAATTATTTGAGCAACCACCATGACCAGCTTTGAATGGCTGGTCTGGCCATTGAAAAATACATTTGATAGGTCAGTTGGCCTGTGACAGCTGCCAATGAATTAGGCCGTATTAGATAAACATTTTTTGAGTATTTATACAGTGTTCCCTTATTACTTCGCGGTTCACAACAACAACACAACAACAACAATTCAATTCATCACTTTAGGTGGGAATCCAATATTTTCCAATAATAATAATAATTAATAATAATAATAATTCAAACTGCAAATATTCTCGGCACAAGCCAGTCTAGGTGGTCCTAGTGGTAATCGGCACACTGGGTGCAGTGCTTAAGACCTTGGCGTACACTTAAACACAATCGGCGCTGACAAAATTACCATCTGTCAGCTGCAAAAGGCCACCCTACTCAGATCTGCATGCATTATTCGCCGATACATCACACAGTCCTAGACCCTTGGGAAGTGTCCGACATGTGATCCAATACAACAGCCAGCAGAGTGGCCTTGTTTGTTGTGGACTCATCTTGTTGTGTTTCAAAGGAGGAGGAGGAGACGACGACTCTGGCACAAGCCAGTAAAGGTGGTCCCAGTGTTGATCAGCACTGAAAGGTGCAATACACAATTGCAAAAACAATAACAGCCAACATAAATATCTCACTGAATTTATAAGTGTTTGACTCATCACACTAGAGAGAGAAATCCACTTAAAATCCAGTTTCTGCCTCCTGTAGAATTCTGGGGTTTGTAGTTTAGGGAGGAGCCTTTAACTAAACTACAAACACCAGAATCCTGCAGGAGGCAGAAATTGGATTTTAAGTGGATTTTTCTCTGGTGTGATGAAGTGGTAAGAACAGGTATATTTTTAACTCCAGCTTTGGACAGCATAGGAAAGGGTGGATATACCCCTGGGTTAGATTTCTCTCACTTCCAGTTGTCTCGGCCCCGTTTGTAACTATGAGTCTATGTAAGACAGATGTTTGTAACTTGGGAACTGCCTGTATCCAGTATTTCCAAGGTTTGTGGTCATCTTTGAAATGTTTAGTCTTTCTTTCTAAACTTACTCTGTTGCACAAAACATTCAGGCACTTGGGAGTAAATAAAAGGAGGAAGGGCTTTGTGGATTTGCAAGGCTTAGGGACAGAGTTGGGGCTCAGTTGGAACAGTCTTGTGAAGGTGGAAAACGTTTGGGAACCTGCTGCTCTAAGCCTTAATGAACTATTTCTGTTGCTACTACTACTAATCCTGGGGCACTCCTGGGGCTTTGCTGGGAGCGCAAGGCAATTCCAGATCTAGCTAGCATTCACGGCCCATTTCTATCTCCTTCTTCGATATCTATATATATATAAACGTTCTGACCGTAATGAGTACCTTAAAAACAAAGAAACCACTGAAGGAAATCACTCCAAATTTGGCCACACAACGCCAAACAGTCCTAGGTGTGACCAACACTCTGAAAAATGTAAGAAAGCAAAGACAATCACTTACAAATCCCAAAACAGTAGGGAGACTACATTTTCCAGCTTGCCCCGCGCCCAAGACGGCCGGCGCATGCGCGGTGGTGCCTGGCTGGCTCCCGCTAGCACATAGCTGCCGCCGCTGGCTAAGAAAGAAGGAGGGAAGAAGAAAAGGAGAGAAAGATAATAAAGGAGGAAGAGGAGGCTTGGAAGCAAAGGAGGAGGAAGATGAGGAGGGCGAAGTAAACAGAGGAAGCTGGGGAGGGAATGGAAGTGCGCCCCCTGCTCCGGCCCCACCTTCTCCCTCGCTGCACTCCCCCCTCCTTCCCTTTTGTGTTCATTCCTTCCTTCCTTCCCTTTGGTGAGGGAGGGGGGTGTGGTGGAGGGGGAGGGAATGAAACGAAAGGGTGAAGGAAGGAAAGAGAGAAGGAGAGAGGGAAAGAAGGAAGAAAGGAAGAAAGGAAGGAAAGAGAGAAGGAGAGAAGGAAAGAAGGAAGAAAGGAAGGAAAGAGAGAAGGAGAGAGGGAAAGAAGGAAGAAAGGAAGAAAGGAAGGAAAGAGAGAAGGAGAGAGGGAAAGAAGGAAGAAAGGAAGGAAAGAGAGAAGGAGAGAGGGAAAGAAGGAAGAAAGGAAGTAAAGAGAGAAGGAGAGAGGGAAAGAAGGAAGAAAGGAAGAAAGGAAGGAAAGAGAGAAGGAGAGAGGGAAAGAAGGAAGAAAGGAAGGAAAGAGGGAAGGAGAGAGGGAAAGAAGAAAGGAAGGAAGGAAAGAGAGAAGGAGAGAGGGAAAGAAAGAAGAAAGGAAGGAAAGAGAGAAGGAGAGAGGGAAAGAAAGAAGAAAGGAAGGAAAGAGAGAAGGAGAGAGGGAAAGAAAGAAGAAAGGAAGGAAAGAGAGAAGGAGAGAGGGAAAGAAGGAAGAAAGGAAGGAAAGAGAGAAGGAGAGAGGGAAAGAAGGAAGAAAGGAAGGAAAGAGAGAAGGAGAGAGGGAGGGGAAAGAAGGAAGAAAGGGGAAGGAAAGAGAGAAGGAGAGAGGGAAAGAAGGAAGAAAGGAAGGAAAGAGAGAAGGAGAGGAGGAAAGAAGGAAGAAAGGAAGGAAAGAGAGAAGGAGAGAGGGAAAGAAGGAAGAAAGGAAGGAAAGAGAGAAGGAGAGAGGGAAAGAAGGAAGAAAGGAAGGAAAGAGAGAAGGAGAGAGGGAAAGAAGGAAGAAAGGAAGGAAAGAGAGAAGGAGAGAGGGAAAGAAAGAAGAAAGGAAGGAGAGAGAAGGAGAGAGGGAAAGAGAAGGAGAGAGAGAAGGAGAGAGGGAAAGAAAGAAGAAAGGAAGGAAAGAGAGAAGGAGAAGGGAAAGAAGGAAGAAAGGAAGGAAAGAGAGAAGGAGAGAGGGAAAGAAAGAAGAAAGGAAGGAGAGAGAGAAGGAGAGGGAGGGAAAGAAGGAAGAAGGAAGGAAAGAGAGAAGGAGAGAGGGAAAGAAGGAAGAAAGGAAGGAAAGACAGAAGGAGAGAGGGAAAGGAAGGAAAGAGAGAAGGAGAGAGGGAAAGAGGAAGAGAAAAAAGGGAAGGAAAGAGAGAAGGAGAGAGAGAAAGGGAAGGGAAGGAAAGAAAGGAAAGAGAAAGATAGGGAAAGGAAGGAAAGAGAGAAGGAGAGAGGGAAAGAAAGAAGAAAGGAAGGAGAGAGAGAAAGAGAGGGAAAGAGAAGGGAAGGAGAAGAAAGAAGAAGAAGAGAAGGAAGGAAAGAAGAAAGGAAGGAGAGAGAGAAGGAGAAGGGAAAGAAGGAAGAAAGGAAGGAAAGAAAGAAGGAGAGAGGGAAAGAAAGAAGAAAGAAGGAGAGAGGGAAAGAAGAAAGGAAGGAAGAAAGAGAGAAGGAGAGAGAAAGGAAGAAAGAAGAAAAGAAAGGAAGGAAAGAGAGAAGGAGAGAGGGAAACAAGGAAGAAAGAAAGGAAGGAAAGAGAGGAGAGAGGGAAAGAAGGAAGAAAGGAAGGAAGGAAGGAAGGAAGGAAGGAGGGAAGGAAGGAAGAAGGAAGAAGAGAAAGTAGAAAGGAAAGGAAAGGCAGGAAAGAGGTAAAGAAGGAAGGAAGGAGAAAAAGAAATAAAAGAGTGAAAGAAGGAAGGAAACAGGGAGGGAAGACAGGAGGCAAAAGAAGAAGTGGAGAAAGGGGGAGGGAAGGAAGGAAAGAAAGAGAGAGAGAAGTAAGGATGAAACCAAAGAGTGAAAGAAGGAATAAAAGAAAGAGGTAGAGAAGGAAGAAAGGAGAAAAAGGTGGGAAGGAATAGGTAGGTACCCCTCTTTCATAATAGTCCAGATATCTACCTCTACTTTGAAAATTCCTACTATAGGCCACAGCAACGCGTGGCAGGGCACAGCTAGTCTATCTATATAATCATATGAATGTTTGTATACATGTTCATTTCTATGTATTTCCCAAGACAGCCAACACTTCCATAGAGCCCTGTGACTCCCACCGACGACGGAGCTGGACCAAACTTGGCACACAGACACCTATAACGAACAGAACATACAGGGCAGGGTTTGAAGGGGGTTGACCTTGGAGGTTGCGAGTTGTAGTTCACCCTAAAAAGAGCACTGTGAGCCCAACCAAGGATAGACTGGGAGGTTAGGAGTTGTAGTTCACCCACATCCAGGGATCACTGAGAACCCAGCCAAGGATGAATCTGGACCAAACTTGACACAGAGACCCAACATGCCCAACTTTGAATACTGTCAGAGTTTGGAAGGAATTGACCTTGGAGGGTGGGAGTTGTAGTTCACCCATATCTAAAGAACACTGTGAGCCCAAACAAGGATGGACCTGGACCAAACTTGACATACAAACCCAACATGGCCAGTTTTGAATACTGGAAGGGTTTGGAGGCAGTTGACCTTGACGGTTAGGAGTTGTAGTTCACCCACATCCAGGGATCACTGAGAACTAAACCAAGGATGAATCTGGACCAAACTTGACACACAGACCCAACATGCCCAACTTTGAATACTAGTAGGGTTTGGAGGCAGTTGACCTTGAAGGTTAGGAGTTGTAGTTCACCCACATCCAGGGATCACTGAGAACTAAACCAAGGATGAATCTGGACCAAACTTGACACACAGACCCAACATGCCCAACTTTGAATACTAGTAGGGTTTGGAGGCAGTTGACCTTGAAGGTTAGGAGTTGCAGTTCTCCCACATCCAAGGATCACTGTGAACCCAACCAAGGATGAATCTGGACCCAACATGCCCAACTTTGAATACTGGCAGGGTTTGGAAGGGATTGACCTTGGAGGTTGGGAATTGTAGTTCACCCTCATCCAGAGAGCACAGTGAGCCCAACCAAGGATGGATCTGGACCAAACTTGGCACGCAGACCCAGCAGGATCAACTTTGAATGCTGGCCGGGTTTGGAAGGGATTGACCTTGGAGGTTGGGAATTGTAGTTCACCCTCATCCAGAGAGCACAGTGAGCCCAACCAAGGATGGATCTGGACCAAACTTGGCACGCAGACCCAACAGGATCAACTTTGAATGCTGGCAGGGTTTGGAAGGGATTGACCTTGGAGGTTGGGAATTGTAGTTCACCCTCATCCAGAGAGCACAGGGAGCCCAACCAAGGATGGATCTGGACCAAACTTGGCACGCAGACCCAGCAGGATCAACTTTGAATGCTGGCAGGGTTTGGAAGGGATTGACCTTGGAGGTTGGGAATTGTAGTTCACCCTCATCCAGAGAGCACAGTGAGCCCCACCAAGGATGGATCTGGACCAAACTTGGCACGCAGACCCAACAGGATCAACTTTGAATGCTGGCAGGGTTTGGAGGCGGAAAGGCGGTTAATTTTGGAGCTTGGGAGTTGTAGTTGAGCCACCCTCGTTCACAAAACCCACAAGCAGTGCCTGCTTCCCATATGGATCCTTGCAAAAGACCCAACCCGGGTAGCCAAGCGAGCATGTCTGTGTGTGTGTCCCTCCCTCTCCGATGCCCTCCTACCGATGATGATGGCACAGGCGCTGACCAAGCCGATCTCCTTCTTGAGGGTCACCCTCTCGGGGGCGTCTCGGGGCCCGCTGGGGCTGCGGGGCCGGGGCGGGGGCTGCTGGTGGGGCTGCGGGGGCCGCTGCGGGTGCGGAGGGGCCGGCCGCTGCGCCGCGATGCTCTTCCGCAGGCTCCGGGGCTGGTTCTCCCCGGCCATCGCGCTCCCCTCCTTCTCTCCTCCCTTCCTTCCTTGGGGCGCCGCGATGGAGATGCCCCGCGGAAAGCCCTCTCTCTGCCTGCGCTCTGCCTGCCTGCTTGCCTTCGGAGGAGCCCAGCAGCAGCAGCAGGCGCAAAGCCCAGCTGGAGCGCTCGCGGAGGGAGGCGCATGCGCCTCTGGCCGGGCCCAGGAGGAGTTGGGGACAGTCCCCTTGGCCCCCGCCCAGTCGCCCATTGGCTGCCCCCACTTCCCCTCCCAATCCGCCTCCCTTCTTCCCTCCTGGCTGGCTGGCTGGGGAAAGCTCCGGTTGGGCTCCCCAGGTGCCACTACTCAGGTTGTCACTCCCCACCGGACAAAAGCCATCTAGCTATCTTCTTATCTTATGATCTATAGCAGGGGTGGGCAATTATTTTTTCCAAGGGGCCACACACACGAGAGCCACAAAATATTATGGAAGGCCGCACCTAAAGGCTGAACTACATTCTAATCTACTTTATTTATTTACTAGCTTGGGGACCCGGCCCTGCCCGGGTTATTTGAGAAGCGCAGCAGGATGTAGAGTGGGTCATGGGGGCTCTGTGTGCCAAGTTTGGTCTTGATCCATCATTATTGGGAGTTGCAGTGGTATCATGAAATTACTGAAGGTAGTGCAAGTCCCATCATCTCTGTCCCCCCCCCCCCCAAGTGTAGTAGGATGTAGATTGGGTCATGGGGGCTCTGTGTGCTAAGTTTGGTCTGTATTGGTGAATGGATGAGGGATGCATTCTTTTTCGGAAGTGAGTGAAGGTACTTCAAGTCCCATCATCTGTGGTCCGTCTCACAGTAAACTGCACCAGGCTGTAGAGTGGGTCATGAGGGCTCTGTGTGCCAGATTTGGTGTTGATCAGTCATTGGATTAGGTTTGTAGCAGGATTGGGAAGTGAGGGAAGGTACTGCAAGTCCCATCATCCAGGTTCTCTCCCCCTCCAAACTTCAGTAGGATGTAGAGTGGGTCACTGGGGCTCTGTGTGCCAAGTGTGGACTTTCTCGGTGTTTTTGGGGGGCCACAGTGGCCTGTGGGAACATAGGGGTGTGAAAATACTACAAATTCCATCATCCATTGTCAGTCCTCCCCCAAACCTCACCAGGACATGAAGGCAGTCATGGGGGTTATGTGTGCCAAGTTTGGTCTCAATCGGTAATTGGATGAGGGTCGCAGCAGACTTGGGAAGTGAGTAGAGGTACTTCAAGTCCCATCATCCATGGTCCACCCTCCTCCAAACTGCACCAGAATGTAGAGTGGGTCATGAGGGCTCTGTGTGGCAAGTTTGGTGTTGATCAATCATAGGATTAGGTTTGTAGCAGTCTTGGAAAGTGAGGGAAGGTACTGCAAGACCCATCATCCATGTTCTGTCCCCCTCCAAACTTCAGTAGGATGTGGACTGGGTCACTGGGGCTCTGTGTGCCAAGTGTGGTCTTTATCAGTGTTTGTTGGGGGCCACAGTGGTCTGTGGGAACAGAGGGGTGTTCAGTCCTCCCCCAAACCTCACCAGGACGTGAAGGCAGCCATGGGGGTTATGTGTGCCAAGTTTGGTCTCGATCAGTGATTGGATGAGGGTTGCAGCGGACTTGGGAAGTGAGTAGAGGCACTTCAAGTCCCATCATCCATGGTCCACCCTCCTCCGAACTGCACCAGGACGTAGAGTGGGTCATGGGGGCTGTGTGTGCTGAGTGTGGTCTGTATTGGTCCTTTTTGGTGGCCTCAGTGGTCTGTGGGAACCAAAGTGTTGGAAAGTACTACAAATCCCATAATCCGTGGGTCATGTCCCCCGACCCGCGCCAGGACGTAAAGGGGGTTAGGGGGGTTATGTGTACCAAGTTTGGTGCAGGTCCATCACCCGCGCTGGTCGCTGTGGCCTGTGAAAGTGGCTGCCACATATCCGCCCTGGCCTGTGAAAGTGGCTGCTTCCGCCCTTCTGCCCTCCCGCCCTCCGCATACACACATACAAACATTCCGTTTTATAAAGGTATACAGATACAGATACAGATTTATCTATTATATAAATGGGTTCACGTCATGTGATGTATACCTCAAACAAAGAAACCATACAACGCAGAAACACAATACTTGCCAACAGAAATAGGTCTCAAAGAAGGTACGTTTGTAGCAAAGAAACTTTCCCCCAAAACCTAAAAGGCCCCCAAAACAACGAGTAAAAATAAAACTACATTTACCAGCATCCTCGGGGCAGCCAAAGACTCACCCAGCCTCTACATTCTGAACAACATGATTGGCTGCCAATAAGGGCGGATTTGTATAACTGCTGTAACCATAGCAACGCTGGCAAGAGCCATCCAAGGCTAGGATAGAATGCTGAGAGATTTCAGTTGGTGTTTGAGGGTTAAACTGCCAAAACCAAACTCTGAGGGAGCAATTCTCCAGCAAATTCCTACCCACACAACACAACACAACTTCCAATCACAACCCATCCCACCAACCTTACGGGACCCCGTACACACAACAACTACAAACACCACAAACAAAAACCATTCCTTCCTTCCACACAGACATAAACTGACCTAAAAGACAAGCCATGCCTTATAAAAATAACCGCATCGGACGACACACTCACAGCGCTACATACATCAAAAAAAAAAGGGCAGAACAAACGCCAGAACAAAAAGACACAGACAACAGGTCACTGCACGACGCACAGCTGAGAACCAAATGCAAAGAACTGCACGACAAGAAGAAGCGCGCAGCCAGGAACAACAAAGACGCAGAAATGCAACACAACAGCAGCGCGCAAGGAGTGCAGAAAAACTACATCGCGACACAGAAAAAAACTTCAAAAACACCACAACCAATTCCACCGCCTAGCCTTCAGATACAACGCTGCACCAAGTAACATCATTTCCAACCCTTACATACTCAGACTTTCTCGCATCTCCTAAATAGGGCACAGCAACGCGTGCCGGGTACAGCTAGTTTATTATATAAAGGAGGTCCTGTCATGGAACGACCGTCCTAGGCAGAGAAACCTTACAAGGCAGAGACACCAAACTTGGCAACAAAAATAGGCCTCAGGCAAGCTAGGTTTTTAGCAAAGAAACTTTCCCCTCACAAAACCTAGAAGGCCCCCAAAACAACGATACAAAAAAACCCTACATTTCCCAGCATCCTCTGCGGCCGCCAGTCAATCCCCCAGCCTCCACATTCTGACAACATGATTGGTTGCCAGTGAGGGAGTATTTGCATAACGCCTCTATTGGCCAGCCAACATGAACATTCTGACCCTCTAAACTGGCAGAGGAGGATAAGGCAAAGGCCTGAGGCAGTCGCCAACACGAACACCCAATTCACTTCCCACAGAAAATTTAAACCCCTACAAATCACAAACCACGCCCAAAATTGACAGTAAGTCTTCATTAACTTGATTTCCCTGACTAGGCCTCACTTAATGGGATGCTGTTTAAGCTCTGAATTGACAGTAAGGCTTCATTAACTTGATTTTCCTGACTAGCCCTCACCTCATGGGACATTGTATATGGCCTGAATTTACAGTAACCTACCTTGGCACACAAAGCCTCTATAACCCACGCTACATTCTACTGCAGTTTGGAGGAGGGTGGACCATGGATGATGGGATTTGATGTACCTCCATGGATTATGGGATTTGTAGTACTTTCAAACCCTTCATTCCCCACAGACCACTGTGGCCCAGAACCAAGACCGATAAAGACCCAACTTGGCACACAGTGCCTCCATGACCCACACTCCATCCAACTGCAGTTTAGAGGAGGGCACACCATGGATGATGGGATTTCAGGTACCTCCACTCACTTCCAAAGTACCCCACCCACACAAGCATCAACCTCTACATCAACACAGCAGACGGAAAGACAAAAAACATTGTATATCCACAAGCTATGCAGAACGCCAGCAACACCACACACCAACAACTCCCCAGGACTTCAACATCCCACCCACCAGAACAACCCACAACGACACAGCCATGACCCCACCAAGACCATAACTAACATCAATTCCAACCCTTACATACTCTTATATTATTACATATTTCTTATATTATTATAATAAAATTATTATAAAATAATAATAAAAACCACTAAAATAAAATGAAATGAAATTCAAGAAGACAAGGTGCGAACCAAGATAGAGGCTGACATCCTCAAGAGAGGAAGGATCCCAAGATGGAATGGCCCAATGGACCCAGCCCAGAGGATAACAAAGGGGACCCAGCCGCCACCGCAGCAGAGCAGAGCATAGCAGCAGACGATCGGAGGCCTCCGCCTGCTTTTGCCCCCAGCCCAGGCCCAGATTACCCATAAGGCCACCCTAGGCCATGGCCTCGGGCGGCACTTTTTGGGGGGGCAGCAGATCCGGACCCCCAATTTTTTTAAAAAAAAAATCCCCCAAAAAATTCAAAAAAAATTCAACAAAAATTTTTTTTTTAAGGGAACATGTGCGGCTGCCCCCTCCCTTTGCTCTGCTCCCCTCGGCTCTGCTTTAGGAGGGAGGGAGGATCGGCTCCGCCCCTGACTCCGCCCCTCCTCACCTCCAGCTCCGCCTCCTCGCCGGCGCAGAGCCGATCCTCCCTCCCTCCTAAAGCCAGCCTGAAAAGGGCGATTTCGGCCGCTTCTCAGGCTGGCATGGTGGCTGAGGAAGGGAGGAGCAGCCATGGGGAGGCCCTGCACTGGCTCCGGGGGTGGGGCTTTCCTTCCTCCTCCTCCTTGCGCCGGCGAGGAGGCGGGGGCAGGGAGGGGCGGGGAGAAGCCGCACCGCCGCCCCTTCTCCCTTGCGTGGCATGATTACGCAAGAGAGGAGGGCCGGCGGAGCGGCTTCTCTCTGCCTCCTCCTCCCTGCCTGGCGACCCCAAGCCAGGGAGGCAGAGAGAAGCCGTGCTGCCGGCCCTCCTCCCTTGCATCGTCACGACACTCAAGGGAGATGGGGCGGCGGTGCAGCTTCTCTCTGCCTCCTCTTCCCTGCCTGGCGCTGGGACGCGCCGAAAAGGGGTGGGCGGCACGCAGGAGAAAGGATGCACAGCAAAGGTTTTAGTATAGCTGGGTAGGGCGCCATCTTTCAGCTCTGATTGGCGCACCAGTGATTTTGCCAGAAGAACATCATGTGCCCTTCCTTCAATCCATGGCGAGGAGGCGCAAGATGGGCAAATGAAGGGTTGGCTGGCGGAATGGCCGTAGGGCGATTTAAGGGCGGGAGGGGCGGAGGCAGAACCTTTGGCTTTGTTTTGGGTAAAAGAAATGGGCAAACGGCCTGATCCAGGCCTGCCCTAGCCGTTTGTTCGGGGCTCTCCAGTTGATTGCTGATGTTTTACAATAAAATTGGCTTCATTTGGACCAGGAGTGCCTGCCATGTGCCCGCACGAAAGTCGCCGCCGAGTCCTGCCTACAGTGGACTCCAGATTTGCCTCTACAGTCGGCGACCAGCCTCCTTCCTTCAAGGCGAGGAGGCGCCGGCGGGAGGGGCGGAGGCAGGCGACCTGGAAACGGCCTGATCAAGTCTTCCAGGTCGCCAGGGTGCCTGTTATCAGCCGCCTACAGCTCGCTGACTGCTTCCGCTGGAAGACAATACAGGCCCAGATCGCCTCCGGGGATGGCAGGCACTCCAAAGCCGCTCCTTCGATTGTTCTCCGGAGCAGCAGGTTGTCTGCCGACGCAGGCCCCAGAGCCTGCGATGGGATGGCGGCAGCGGCACCCCTTCCTTTTGGTCCCGTCCCCGACGCCCTTCTCACCTGGTCGGACAGAATCGGCTGCTGGGCCTCATCTGGCCCGCGGGCCGTAGGTTGCCCAGGTCTGATCTATATAAATAAAAATATAATGTTTGTTTGTGGGATTAACATAACTCAAAAACCACTGGACAAATCGACACCAAATTTGGACACAATGCATGTACCAGACCAACGAGTACCATCACTCATAAAACATTGAAAAACACAGCAGAAGAGACTTAAAACAACATTGTTATGGCAGACGTTTAATATTAATGGGCCTACTTGACTGTCCTATATCTTGGTATTGTGACAATTTGGACAGCTGTTTTATAGTTTTGTAGTGTTTTAATGTATAGTGTTTCAATTGTTATATTGTTATTGTTCCACTTTTTATCTATGTAGACCGCCCCGAGCCTAGGGGAATGGAGCGGTATTTAAATACAAATAATAAATAATAAATAAAGTAAAAAGCCAAAAAAGAAAAAATACATTACAACACATGCGCAAAACCACATATATACACAAACACACATATGCAAATATATGCATATACACACACACACAAAACACAGAAAGGGGGAAGGAAGGAAGGAAGGAAGGGAGGGAGGGAGGGAGGGAGGGAGGGAGAGAGAGAGAGAGAGAGAGAGAGAAAGAAAGAAATAAAAAGTGAAAGAACGAAGGAAAGAAAGAGAAGGAAGGAGAGAAGGAACAAAACAGAGAAAGAGGGAGGGAAGAAAGGAAGGAAAGAGAGAAGGAAGGATGAAACCAAAGAGCAAAGGGAAAGAGGAAACAAACAGGTAGAGAAGGGAGAAAGAAGAAGGGAAAGAAGAAGAAAAATAAAAAGAGGGAAGGAAAGAAAGAGGGAGGAAAGGAAGGAGAGAAAGAAAAAAGGAGAGAAAGAAGGAGGGAAGGTTGACCACAGCAACACATGATGAGTACAGCTAGTCTATATAATTAAAAATGTAACGTTTGTTTGTGGGATTAACATAACTCAAAAACCACTGGACAAATTGACACCATATTTGGACACAATGGACGTACCAGGCCAACGAGTGACCATCACTCATAAAACACTGTAAAACACAGCAGAAGAGACTTTAAAAGCCAAAAAAGAAAAAAAATACATTACAACGCATGCGCAAAACCACATATATACACAAACACACATACACAAATATATACACACATATGCATATATATACACACACATACACATATACAATGACTGTTCGCCCCTTCAGGGCAATGTCAACCTTGCAGAAAGGGGGAAGGAAGGAAGGAAGGAAGGAGGGAAGGAAGGAAGGAAGGAAGGAAGGAAGGAAGGAAGGAAGGATGGAAGGATGGAAGGAAGGAAGGAAGGAAGGAAGGAAGGAAGGAAAGAGAAAGCTGAGAGCTGGCACAACAAAGCGTTACCTGGGCAGTTCCTTGACAAAATTGAAGGAAATGTTGACAAGAAGACCTGGCTATGTCTCACGAATGGAACCCTGAAGAAGGAGATGGAAGAAGGCCTGATTCTTGCAGCCCATGAGCAAGCCATCAGGACCAATGCCATTAAGGCCAGGATTGGAAAAATCAGCTGAGGACCCAAAATGCAGACTGTGCAAGGAAGCTGATGAAACCATGGACCATATCCTCAGCTGTTGCAAGAAAATCACACACACAGACTACAAACAGAGGCACAACTCTGTGTCCCAAATGATTCACTGGAACTTATATCACAAGTACTACCTGCCAGCAATAAATAATTGGTGTGATCATAAACCCACAAAGGTCGTGGAAAATGAACATGCAAAACTACTGTGGGACTTTCGAATCCAGACTGACAAAGTTTTGGAACACAATACACCAGACATCACAATTGTGGAAAAGAAAAAAGTCTGGATTATTGATGTCGCCATACCAGGTGACAGCCGCGTTGAAGAAAAATAACAGGAAAAACTCAGCCATTATCAAGACCTCAAAATCGAACTGCAAAGGCTCTGGCATAAACCAGTACAGGTGATCCCAATGGCCATTGGCACATTGGGTGCTATGCCAAAAAATCTCAGCTGGCACTTGGAAACAATAAACATTGACAAAATCACGATCTCTCAACTGCATAAGGCTACCTGACTTGGATCTGCGCACATCATTCGAAAATACATCACACAGTCCTAGACGCTTGGGAAGTGTTCGGCTTGTGATTTTTTGATATGAAATCCAGCATATAGATCACGTTTGCTGTGACATACTGTGTTTTTGTGTCAGTAAATAATAATAAGGTAATAAGACTATATATTTTAATAATAACACATTTTGTTTATTTCCCACTGGTGGTGCAGTGGGTTAAACCACTGACCTGCTGAACTTGCTGATCGACAGGTCATAGGTTTGAATCCAGGGAGGGCTATTTCCTCCAGCCCGCTTTGGCCGTCCCGCCAGCATCCTCCGCCGACAGCCTTTGCAGCGGGCAAGGAAGGAAAGGCAAAGTGCGGAGAGGAGCCCCTGCAGATCCGCAGCCTCGCCGCCCGCGGCTCCCGTGCCTTCCCCCTCCTCAGATTTCGGCGCAACAGGACAAAGAGTGGTGGCTCGAAGGCCAGGCACGCGCCAGCAGCCCCGCCTCTTCTCCTGCCTCTGCCAAAAGGGCAGCGTCCCGGGTGAGCGGCCTCCTTTCCTGCCTTTTGCTGCCTCCTCAGTGGAGATCTCTCTGTCTCTCTCCTGCCCCAGGCCGCCGCCGGGCCTTCTCCCTCGCCCAAGTGGAGGAGGCCTCCCTCTGGGGCAGGCGCCTGCAGCCAGGCGCACTCTCCTCCGCCGGCGCCCATCTGGGAGGGAGGGAGACCTCGCTGGAGGTTTCCTCCCAGAAGCATGCTCTCCTGACGTTTCGCCCTCAGGGGCGGGCTGAGACAACATTTGGTGGGAGGGTGTCCATGATCTGCACCCCACAGCTTGCGCCCCTAGGCCATGGCCTAGGGTGGCCTTATGGGTAATCCGTGCCTGAACTATGTACAACTCCTGTATTCCTCAGCATTAGGAATCATGACTAGAGCGGATGGGAGTTGGGATACACCTGGAAGACCGCTATTTAGTCGGGATAGCTGGATTTGAATTCAGATATAAGGCCTACGCATATGATGCCTGACTTTTAATTATCCTTTAACCCAGGCATGGGTGAACTTGGGCCTCCGGGTGTTTTGGACTTCAACTCCCACAATTTCTAACCGCTTATTTCTGCAGATTGTGGGAAATCAGGGGAATGAGCAACAAGGGGGGGAGGCAAAAAAAAAAGGACAGCACTTGTTACATAAGCATAGGAAATTGCTGAAAACCTGTTTACTTCTGATGTGGAGCCAGGTGCTATTGAAGCTCTGACCAGAGAGAGAAAGGCTTTGGGGTTTAAATTCCTCTGCCTTCCTTGGAAGGGATCCATCTGTCCTGAAAACTGGGGGGGGATAAATCTAATCTCCAACCCTGCTTCCCTGTTTCATGAATAGGCGGGCCCGCATCTGCTGTGCCTGCAATACATTCCTTTATGATTTGAAGGGAAATAAGCTCTTAAGGGGTTTAGCTTGATTACTAGGCAATGTTGGTAGCCAGCCCCAAACAGGGTCATATTAAATAGGTGATTGAATATACATATTTCAGCAGGACGCTCCGGAGCTTTGAAATTATTTTCTTGATGTTGATAAGTAGCTGGATTTGCTTTATGTCGTTTTTATCAATGTTTGTAGGTTTTTTTAGATAGTTCTTTAGTTGTCACCTTGGAGGAATCCTGGAAATACCTTAGGTACTCAAACCTAATGCTCACCTTTTTGGCTAAATTACATAATATGGTAATCTTAGTGCTGAACTAAAGAAAAGGGGAAGCTGCTTCAGGAGCACCCTGAGCTCCTCTTTGATGGATGTCATCTCTAATTCAGTTGCCATGGCTCAGTGCTGTGCAATGCTGGGATTTGTAGTTTGGTGAGGCATCAGCATTCTTTGCCAGCGAAAGCTCAAGATCCCATGACTCCATAGCATTTAACCAAATCAATTAAAGTGGATTCATTCTACAGCATAGATCAATGGTTCCCAACCTGTGGCTCCCGGCCCACTGGTGGGCCGTGAGACCAAAAATAAGGTCCGTGAGAGAGAAGGAAGGGAGGAGGAGGAGACTCACCTGGCGGCACAAGCGAGAAGCGAGAAAGGGAATGAGAGTCCCCAAATATTGTTGTTGTTTTTATTTTACTGACACAAAAACACAGTATGTTACAGAAAGCGAGATCTATATGCTGGATTTCGTATTACAAAATCACAAGTCTGACACTTCCCAAGCATCAAGGACCGTGTGATGTATTTTCGAATGCTGAGCACAGATCCGAGTCAGGTGATGTTTTGAAGTTGAGAGATTGTGATTTTGTCAATGTTTATTGTTTCCAAATGCCGGCTGAGATCTTTTGGCACAGCACCCAGTGTGCCGATCACCACTTAGGACCATTTATACTGGTTTATGCCAGAGCCTTTGCAGTTCAATTTTGAGGTGCTGATAATGGCTGGGTTTTTCCTGTTGTTTTTCCTCAATGCAACTGTCACCTGGTATGGCGACATCTGTATATCTGTATACCTTTATAAAACGGAATGTTTGTATGTGGGTATGCGGAGGGCGGGAGGGCAGAAGGGCGGAAGCAGCCACTTTCACAGGCCAGGGCGGATATGTGGCAGCCACTTTCACAGGCCAGGGCGGATATGTGGCAGCCACTTTCACAGGCCACAGCGACCAGCGCGGGTGATGGACCTGCACCAAACTTGGTACACAGAGCCCCTAACCCCCTTTACGTCCTGGGCGGGTCGGGGACATGACCCACGGATTATGGGATTTGTAGTACTTTCCAACACTTTGGTTCCCACAGACCACTGAGGCCACCAAAAAGGACCAATACAGACCACACTCAGCACACACAGCCCCCATGACCCACTCTACGTCCTGGTGTAGTTCGGAGGAGGGTGGACCATGGATGATGGGACTTGAAGTGCCTCTACTCACTTCCCAAGTCCGCTGCAACCCTCATCCAATCACTGATCGAGACCAAACTTGGCACACATAACCCCCATGACTGCCTTCACGTCCTGGTGAGGTTTGGGGAGGACTGACAATGGATGATGGAATTTGTAGTACTTTTACACCCCTCTGTTCCCACAGACCACTGTGGCCCCAACAAACACTGATAAAGACCACACTTGGCACACAGAGCCCCAGTGACCCAGTCCACATCCTACTGAAGTTTGGAGGGGGACAGAACATGGATGATGGGTCTTGCAGTACCTTCCCTCACTTTCCAAGACTGCTACAAACCTAATCCTATGACTGATCAACACCAAACTTGCCACACAGAGCCCTCATGACCCACTCTACATTCTGGTGCAGTTTGGAGGAGGGTGGACCATGGATGATGGGACTTGAAGTACCTCTACTCACTTCCCAAGTCTGCTGCGACCCTCATCCAATTACCGATTGAGACCAAACTTGGCACACATAACCCCCATGACTGCCTTCACGTCCTGGTGAGGTTGGGAGGACTGACAATGGATGATGGGATTTGTAGTATTTTTTCACACCCTCTGTTCCCACAGACCACTGTGGCCCCAAAAAACACCGAGAAAGTCTACACTTGGCACACAGAGCCCCAGTGACCCACTCTACATCCTACTGAAGTTTGGAGGGGGACAGAACATGGATGATGGGACTTGCAGTACCTTCCCTCACTTCCCAATCCTGCTACAAACCTAATCCAATGACTGAGCAACACCAAATCTGGCACACAGAGCCCTCATGACCCATTCTACAGCCTGGTGCAGTTTACTGTGAGACGGACCACGGATGATGGGACTTGAAGTACCTTCACTCACTTCCGAAAAACAATGCATCCCTCATCCATTCACCAATACAGACCAAACTTAGCACACAGAGCCCCCATGACCCAATCTACATCCTACTACACTTGGGGGGGGGGGGGGGCAGAGATGATGGGACTTGCACTACCTTCAGTAATTTCATGATACCACTGCAACTCCCAATAATGATGGATCAAGACCAAACTTGGCACACAGAGCCCCCATGACCCACTCTACATCCTGCTGCGCTTCACAAATAACCCGGGCAGGGCCGGGTCCCCAAGCTAGTCAATAATAATAATAATTAGCTCCCATTGCCACACATTAGTTGTAATGGGAAAGCAGCACTTTGTAAGACCCTGTTTAATCCTCCATTGTTGTTGTTGTTGTTGTTAAAGCCATTAGGGACAGTTTCTTGGGTCTCAAGCTCCACTTTTTGTATTTTTTTCCACCTCAGCCTCCTCCCCTTCTTGTGTGAACAAAATCCACAGATAATAACACAGCCCAAACAAAAAAATATTTCTTGGGATCTTTGTTTTTAGGCCTGTTTCTGGGGTTATTTGGGGTGCTGATTCAGAAAATTGCATTGGATAGACCACGTCAGCTATAGATTATTACATATGGTTTTCTGTGGGGAAGCAGATCGTGACTACAGGATGGCATATGTTGTGTATCAGAAACCAGAGCTGATGTGGTCTATCCAATGCAATTTTCTGAATCAGTACCCCAAATGACCAAACCAAATCTAAAGTTGATCAAAAACTGATTTGTAAACCCTTTTGGTACTAATGTTGGCGAGTGATCCCTGGTCAAAGTGGTCCCTGGTCCAAAAAAAGGTTGGGAACCACATGCATCCCAAGGTTTTCTTTTCCATTGATGGCAATTTTGGTGTTCTAAATGACAAAGAGTATACTTTTTGCATCTGCGCATTACATTTGGCAGCAAACATCATTTGGGGTGGGTGGGTTTCAGGGCTTTGAAAATTGAGGTGCACCTTAGATTTGATGGTATATTAGTCACCAGTAAATATGGTAGAGAAATGTAGAGAGCAGAACAAAGGACTCTATGTAACATTTGTCGACCTCACCAAAGCCTTCGACACTGTGAGCAGAAAAGGTCTGTGGCAGATCCTGGAACATCTAGGATGTCCCCCCAAATTCCTCAAAATGATTATCTTGTTACATGAGGGCCAGCGCGGACAAGTCAGATATGGCGATGCTCTCTCGGAGCCCTTTCTAATAACTAATGGAGTGAAACAAGGTTGTGTTCTTGCACCAACCCTATTTACAATCTTCTTCAGCATGATGCTCCAAAGGGCTATGGCAGACCTCGAAGAAGAAGACGGCATATAGATACGCTATCGTACTGATGGTAGGTTGTTCAACTTAAGCCGCCTGAGGGCTCGCACTAAGACTCTAAACTATCTAGCTCTAAACTAGCTGCTTTTTGCTGATGATGCTGCCCTAGTCGCCCATTCAGAAGCAGCCCTGCAGCTATTGCAAAGCAGGATGTTAGGTGCTGCTTTGAATGCAGGGCAGCAGCTGCAGCAGCTGTTTAGGCTGGAAGTCAGCCTGAAGAAAACGGATGTTCTCTACCAGCCCGCATCACAGGAATAACACCATCATCCCCACGTCAGCATAGGCAAATCTGTGCTTAAGTCCGTTCAGCAGTTCACCTACCTGGGAAGCATCATCTCTTCAGACACCAAGATTGATAAAGAGATCAATCACAGATTAGCAAAGGCATAGAGTGCATTTGGAAGACTTCATAAAAGAGTCTGGAGCAACAAGCACCTGAGGCAAAGCACCAAAATAAGTGTGTACAGAGCTATCCTACGGTCTATTTTCCTCTATGGGTCTGAAACATGGGTCACCTATAGCCAGCACCTACGACTCCTCAAATGCTTTCATCAGTGCTATCTTCGCTCAATCCTAAATATACACCGGACCGACTATGTGACTAATGTTGCTGTCCTTGAGCAAGCAGGGATCACCAGCGTTGAGGCCATGCTATTGAGAACGCAACTGCCCTGGGCAGGGCACGTCTCTAGGATGGAGGATCACCGCCTCCCAAAGAGGGAACTCGCCACGGGTCAGCGCAAGGGAGGCGCCCCCAAAACGAGATATAAGGACTCCCTGAAACAACATCTCAGGCTCGGCCAGATTGATCACCAACAATGGTCCACCCTGGCCTCACATCGGGAGGCATGGAGACACACTAGCCACAATGCTGCAGCCTCTTTTGAGAAGACACGCCGAACGGGTCTCGAAGGGAAATGACAATGCAGAAAGAACCTCAACTCGGAAACAACATCACCCAAGGAGACTTTCTGCTGTGCTTTCTGCAACCAAACTTGCCTATCTCAGATTGGCCTTTTTAGTCATCAATGCGCTTGTAAAAAGCGTGGGATGAGTCCTTCCTAAGAATCTTCATTCGCAAAGTAATATGGTAATTTTCATGTCTCAATGAACCCCTTGCAGGAAAATTCTTATATCTAGAGCTCAAAAATACATTATTTTTTTCAATCACAATATTTTGCAGGCCTCCCCCCTCCTCCTCCCAGCAACCTTTTGCAGAATCCTAGGGTTCCCCTTGGTTCAAAAACCCTGCTTCGAATTCTTACTATTTTAAATTTTGTTTTATCTTTTTTATTTTGTATTGAGATTTGGTTATTATTTTGGTGACTGTAAGGCTGCAGACTAACATACTTATTTATTAATATATCATACTGCAGAAACTGGGATTCTATTCATCATCTTTAGAATAGGAAATAAAGCAAGTACCACAATGATCACGACCATAATGTATTATTATTATAAATATTATAAATATTTTATAACGTCCATGGAAAAAAGGCAATCACATGGGGTGCTGTTTAAAAGAATTCTGCCCTAGTGTTCATTCAAGGGAGGGTTACCACTTAAGCACGTTAAACAATGGCTAGCATTCAGCTACGGATTTGTAACCTAGAGTTACGTATCCATATCTGCTCTGTGTGCAGTAAGACGACTGTAATACGACATAAATTCCACCCTAACCCACCTTAAGAACCAGCAGCTGGATTTAGCGAAAAGGTCCATTCAGCTTCTGACTCAGGTGTAAGGAGGATGACTTTCCCACCTGCCACAATGTCTTTGTTATTCTTATGTTGCTTGCAGGACTGGACAAAGGTAAAAAATTGTAGTAAGCAAACCTTTTTTTGGCGCCCCCTGGGTCTTCAGTGTGGTAATGATGGCATACGCGCGTGCGTGCATGCACACGCCGGAGCATGCATGCGCGCAAACAGCTAGTTTTGTGCATGTGCTATTGGGACTGAGCGCTTGTGGTGGAGGGAGTAGCGAAATGCACTCCCAAGAGGATGAAAAGGACAGGGGAACATTTTGCAGCCGGGGCGAAATGTTCCCTGGCTTGTCCTTTTCTGCCCCTTGGGAGTGCGTTTAGCAACTCCCTCCACCAGAAGCACTCTGACCCCAATGGCGCATACGTCAAAGTTTTGCACATGCACTTATAAAACAGAGCACTCCCAAGAGGATTAAAAGGACAAGCCAGAGAACATTTTGCTCCTGCCTGCGTGCTGGCCGGCCGCAGCAATGGCGCAGCATGATGCATCGAACCTGGCGGCTGCGGCCAGATGCGCCCTTGGCCACGTGGTGCTCTGAAGCGGCCGCTTATTTTGCCTCCACTAAGATCCGCCCCTCGTTGCTTGACCATGTTGTCGAGGAAAATTCTGAGAGTGCCTTGGACCTTAAGAAGATCAAACCAGTACATACTCCAGGAAACAAAGCCCGGCTGCTCACTGGACAGGGCCGGTTCGTCCATTGGCGGATTAGGCGGACTATCGCCACCTGGGAGGCCAGGCCTTTGTTAAGCTAAAATCCACTGATAACATGAAGACTAAAATTCACATCTTAAAATTGACCGGATAGGCCTACTGGAAGAGATGAGTCTGATCTGGCTACGGTCGTCCACGCTCTGGTCACATCCTGAATAGATTACTGCAACAACCCCTTAAAAGAACTCAAGACAAGTTCCAAAGTCAAATATAAATGTATTATGGAGCTGTATAAATTGAAGATGATGATGATGATTATAATGAAATTGCCTCTCCCAGCTAGTCCAATGGGAAACACTGGCAGCCAGATTACTAACTGAAAACATGAAGACTAAAATTCACATCTTAAAATTACAGGCCTACAGGGAGCATACCACTCCTCTGTTGTGTCAGCTCCACTGGCTGCCTGTCCACTTCCGAGCTCAATTCAAAGTGCTGGTTTTGACCTTTAAAGCTCTATACGGTTCTGGCCCAGCTTACTTGTCTGAACGCATCTGCTGCTACGTCCCACCTCGTAATTTAAGATCAGCCAGGGAAGCCCTGCTCTCGCTTTCGCCAATTTCTCAAATGCAGTTGGTGGGGACGAGAGAGAGGGCCTTCTCGATGGTGGCTCCCCGTCTGTGGAATGCGCTTGCAAGTGACATACGATCAACCCCATCCCTCCTGGCATTCAGAAAAAAAGTGAAATCGTGGCTCTGGGATCAAGCTTTTGCACATTAGCACAATGCACCACTTTGGAGTTGAACTGTAATTGGTAAGTTGATGGTTATGGCGCAATGCTTATGTGATGGACGGAACTCTGTTTTTAACTTAAGTGTATGTGTATTATGTGTTAATGCTAATTGTATTTTAATCCTGAATGTCTATGGTTTTATATCGTATTCATAATGTGTATCGGCATCGAATTGTTGCCTTTTGTTAGGCCACTCTGAGTCCCCCCTCGGGGGTTGAGAAGAGCAGGGTAGAAATTATGTAAATAAATAAATAAATGAGTCTTCAATGAAATTTCAAAATAGCAAAGTATTCGTATTTCTCTGATCTGCAACAGGCTCCATTTCCAGCAGCCTGGAAAGAGACTACACACTCCTGAGGGGTTTGTTAGCATTTTTAATTTGCCCGCTGTGAGGTGAGCTTATCAATCCTATCAAACAAAAGCCCCAACCTCCTGGGGGAATCCAGGGGCTGGGAATTGCCAGACACAAATAGCACACTAATGAAATCTGTATGCCTTCTATTGAATTGTTCATACGTGCATTGTCTCTGAGGCTCACACCTTTGCTTAAAATCAGACTTGCTCAATAATCCTATCACAAACTGTTGTGTTGATTCCTCATAAGTTTACCTGCCCGCCTCCCTTTTGGGTGGGCTCTTCCAAATGACCCTTGCTTCAAACCTGCCAATGACAGCTGCTTGATTTTCCTGCTTCAGAGCAGAGTCCATCCACCTGTGATGTCATGAGAATTCCCCAGCCAATGAGGACCTGGATTGAAGTTGGACTGATTTCTAGTCAATCAGGGAACGACGAAGGGACTTTGAATATCTGTCAAAGGGAAGTAAATCAGGGAAAACTGGTATAAGATGTACTTCAGGTGGTATTACACACCAAAGATAATAGCAAAATTCGATAAGATGTCCGACAAATGTTGGAAGTGTAAAAAGGAAATCGGGTTTTTCATTCACCAATGGTGGGAATGTAAAAAAAAAAAATTAAGAAATATTGGAAGGATATTCATAATAAGTCCCCCAAAAAATCTTAAAAATTAAAATTCCTCTCACACCACAGACCTTCTTACTAGGGATTACAACCAAAAAGATGGAGGAGAAATAGGACCGCATGCTCTTCTTCATGAGCACAGCAGCGAGAGTACTACTTGCGAAAGTTTGGAAACAGGACATGATGCCGACTGTAGAAGATTGGATTCTAAAACTTTTCGACATGATCCAGATGGACTATGTTTCCCACAACTTAATAAACTCATCAAAATGCACGGACTGGTCTGGCTTTAAAGAGTTTATCCAGAATAATGGATACGCAATAAATATGGACTTTCTTGACATTTAAACTACAATTCAAGAAGAGGAACCAACGAATGCTCAGAAGACAGTTCTAACTGTTTTTTTATGTTCCAGATTTATGTATTTTTCAAAGGACTATAGGAAGCCTTTTATTTTTATTCTCCCGCTTTGTAAAATTCATTTTTGCAATTTTGGTATCTTTCCATTCTCCTTTTTCTTCTTCTTCTTGCTATCATTTCTGGGGGGAAACATAGGGTACTATCCTCTAATATATTTCTTACTTTCCTATAATCACTTGTTCCTCCTCTTTCGCTGTATGCATATATATTGAAAAACAATAAAAATTCATATTAAAAAAAAGAGAGAAGTGAATGTCTTGTACTGTATTGCATGCTTATGTTGGATTCCTTTTGAGCCAAAGCTCTGTATCAGACATCCTTTCAGGCCTGAAAGTAATAAACCTCTGTTCTACAAAGTGGAATCCACGACATGTGAGTGTGGAGAAGAGCAAACCACAGACCATCTACTCAGGGCTGGACTAAGGTAATTTAAAATGTTGGCGCCCCCTTGCTCTCCAGTCTCGTGGAGGGTGCGTGTGCGCGCCGGAATGCGCACGCGGAGCCAGCTAGTTTTGCGCATGCCTGGGGTCTGTGGTCACCCTATGCGGGGGTGAGGAGGAGAAGCGTTGGGTCGCCGGAGGCGGGGCGCCTCCGGCTGTGGGGCACTCCTCCTTTTCAGCCTCGTGGTGGTGGGCGGTTGGCGGCTCCGCGACGATGGCGCATACGTGAAACTTCCATGCGTGTGCCATTGCCGCAGGGTGAGCCCGGCTGCCCAGAGCCACTGATCGCCCTACACGGGGTCGAAAGGGAGGAGCATTTTGGAGGCGACTAGAGGTGGAGCGCCTCTGGCTGCGGAACGCTCCTCCTTTTAGGCCTCATGGTGTGGGGCGGTTGGCGGCTCTGGCTGGGCTCACCCTGCGGTGATTGTATATGCGTGAAACTTCCACGCGTGCGCCATTGCTGAGGGGCGGGCCCGGCTGCCTGGAGCCGCTGATCCCCCTGCACCACGGGGCCGGGAGGGAGGAGCGTTTTGCAGCCAGGGGCGCTCCACCTCTGGCCGCCTCCACAGTGCTCCTCCATTTCGGCCTCATGGTGTGGGGCGCTGGGGACAACGTAAAATGCGCCCCTGAATATTGGCAAGTGGTAAGCAAATACTTACTTTGCGGTGTGCAAGATCCGGTTCTGCACCTACTGCAATGTGACCCAAGTCCTGCCACATGCACAATGGAGGACCTTCTTATAGCAACACCAGAGGCACTCCAAGTGGCCTGCTACTGTTCAAAGGACATTTAATAGAATGCCAAGTTTGCAAACATTGCGTTTTTTTAATTAAAAAAATCTAATACAACTGTTTGGTTTGCTCCTGACACGATAAATAAAAATAAATAACCTATGTCGGGGTGTTTTGCACCCATCAACAAGGCTGCGCACTTAGTTCATAGGCTTTCTCCCTCCCTGCCTCCCTCTCTTTCCCTCTTCATTAAAAGCAGCATTCAAGAGGCAAACACTTGTTCTGCAAGCAGCTCCCTGAAGTCAGCTCTCAGGAGCAACGACTTCCTTTGGGCAGTCAGCTCCGAACATACTGTGTTTCCCTTGAATGACGAAATGTTAGTAAGCAAAAAAAGCCAAGAGTTCTTTGCAGCGAGGCGACTGCTTCATAGCAACTGCATAGAGAAAGAGAGAGAGAAGGCTGTGGAAGTGCCCATGTGCTCCATTGAGGACTTCTTGCTGTTTCTGGCCTGATTTTCTTTAATGCTTTTAAATTAAACTTGCCAGGTGAATTCAGGGACAAAACTCCCTTTAACAGACTGTGGAAAAGAAGGAATTGCAGCAGGTTACTTGCATGATAAAGGACACCTACCGAAATTCCTCTTTTATACAGTTATTCAAATACTCATCAGCCCCATTCTTTAGTTTATCTGGCAACTGTATTGCAAATGTACAGAAATACGTATGTGTGTATGTGTATATATTTACAGGAGGAGGAGAAAGAAAATGTCTTGCTGAAGTTGCTACTGCTGCTACTGTTTATTAGCAACTAGCAGGGGTACCTAACTAACTAACTTTATTTCTTATGAGTCACCCTCCACCAAAGGTGCTCTGGGCGCTTACACAATAAAAATAAACAGGTTACATAGTCACCGCTTGTTACTAACAATCATAGGCTCTTCTGAAAAGCGATGTCTTCAGTGCCCCTAAAAATGTATGTAGATCAGGAGTGGCTCTTTGGTCTGGCGGGAGGGAGTTCCACAAGATTGGGGCTACAGTGGAGAAGGATCTCTGTTATGTGGACTCCAAACGAACCTCTCCAGGGCCAGGGACATAGAGGAGATTCTCATGAGCTGACCGTGGCAGTCTCTGGTGGTGGAGTGGCATTAAACGGTCTCTTAGATATGAAGGACCCTGACCTTGAAAGGCCTTGAATGCTAGGACCAGGGTCTTATAGAGCAGTCATTGTCAACCGGTGTGCCTCGGCACACTCCTGTGCCGTGGCAGGGCTCCTGGTGTGCCGTCTGAAAAGCTTTCTGCCCCCCTTCCTTCCCCCCTGTCACAATGCAGGGACTCGGCCGACCCCTTAATCACACACACAGAGACGGTAATCAGCTAACTACTTTATTGAAGATAAGAAACAGTTGAAAAGATATTGTCCATAAAAATAGCAAAAGTAATCCAAAGGTAAAAGGTGAATGGTATAGTCCAAAAGCAATCTTGGCATGAAAGTTTCCAAAGGCTTGGCAAGGCTCCGCTTAGCAAAAGCGGATCAGGGAACAAGACAGGGTTGCAAGGTCCAAGGCACTGCTTGGCAGGCCACTAGCCCAGACTTGGCTACGTGGATCTTAGCTCGCTACATGTCTGTAGATGATAGACGTGGCCGAGGTACTGAGGATCCGTTCCCACGGATCCTATACTTAATCCCTTGGCGAGGCCCTGGACGCTCTAGGCTTCTCCTCCTCCAATCTGTGCTACTGGGACCTCGGCCTGTCTAGGCTGTGGAACCAGCCCCTCCTGCTCGCCTCAATGCTCCGTCTCCTATCAAAGGTTCGTCCTTGCCTCCCAGCACCTGGCTCCCTATCTCAGTGAGAGCCGGACTCCCTATCTGCTTCCCAGGGCTCCTCCTCCGTTGTTTCCCACATTCTTTCCTGCGATCCTCGCCCCCCCCCCGGCCTTTCATAATCTTCGCTATCACTGCTTTCGGAATCCACCTGGCCTTCCCGATTCTCGTAAGGATCAGGCCAGCCGTCATCCCAGGCCAGGCTCTCTGTGGGAGAAGAAGGCCCAGCTAACTCAAAATCCCCTTCTTCCAAGCCCTCCAAATCTTCCTCAGAATCCACCTCAGCTCGGCTGGCTCTAATGCTCTAATGGGGCTCTGCTACTCCCCAGGCCCATGTGAGAACTGGGGAGCCACACCGCCCCTCCACTGGGCTCCTGGGGAAACACAGGCAACTGGCAATCCATGGAAAATTTGTATAGACTACCTACTGCATGTTTGTGAATCCGACCCACCCCATTGGAGATCCCCCATCCCCTCCACCTCCTCTGTGCTGTCTTGGTCCCCTGGGATTCTTGCCTGTGTAGCCCGTTCATCTGGGCGGCGTGGCGGATGTGTCCCATTCCCCCGCAGCACAAAGGAGGGGAAGAGGAGAGGGGGAGGGGCTCACATCTGTCATGCCGCCAGGTGAACAGCGCCTGGGATGGCGGCGCCCATCGGGGTGATTCGGGCCTGGAGCTGGGCCTGTTCACAGAGGCCATCCCGGCGCACGCATGCCTGCCTGCGGCCAGCATACAGGCTGAAAGTGGCGTCCCACCACGAGGCGGGGGCCTGGGGCGCGAGCCTGCTGCCCTCCCGGCTCCCCTTCTCCTCCTGGGCCTGACGTATTCATTTTGGTTTGTGGTGTGCCCCAGGATTTTTTTAATTTAAAAAGTGTGCCGTGACTCAAAAAGGTTGATAAACACTGTTATAGAGGACTGTGTTCACGCCAATGCAAGCACAGCAGACAGCGCTGGCACCTCAGCCTTTTACATCCTCACATTGCTGCTCGCCAGATACAAAGCATTGCAGCCCTCGACACCATGGCATGCAACCGTACAGCGCCTCTGTTGGTTGGGGGCAACTGCCTTTCGTAGATGAAAGAATGCCTTGTTTGCCTATATTGTATCTGCCATGTGCATGCCATCATTGTATGTTTTATGGTAATCTTCTTTATCCACCAATAGAGTGCTATTTTCTTTCACTTGTTGGGGTTGTGTCAGGTTCTGTTTTTACTTGCATTGGGATAAATCTAGAGTCGAACATAGATGTTACCATCTGGACACCACACACTGTTGTTTTGTGCCTTGAATTCCAATAGCAGCTAATCGTTGGATCAGTAGATCATGGTCTATTGTATCGAAAGCTGTGGTGAGGTCAAGCAACACCAGCAGTACCTGGCATTGCCTGGGCTATTTGGGAAAGTTAATTTTTTTAGTTGTGCAAAATACATAAGGTTGTGGGTTAAGTACAACTGGCATCATGCCAGATAAACCCTGAGAAACTCCATCAGTACTTAAAGTGTGTTATATTGGGCAAGTTTGCTTTAGATAAGCGTTTCTCAACCTGAGGTTTGGGACCCCTGGGGGGGAGTCGCAAGGGGGTGTCAGAGGGGTCACCAAACACAATCAGAAAGCATACTTTATGTTTGTCGTGGGGGATCTGTGTAGGAAGTTTGGCCCAATTCTATCATTGGTGGGGTTCAGAATGTTTTTGATTATAGATGAAATATAAATCCCGGCAACTACAACTCCCAAATGTCAAGGTCTATTTTCCCCAATTCCACCAGTGTTTCCATTTGGGCATATAGAGTATTCATGCCAAATCTGGTCCAGATCTATCACTGTTTGAGTCCACAGTGCTCTCTGGATGTAGGTGAACTACAACTCCAAAACTCAAGGTCAATGCCCACTAACCCTTTCTAGTATTTTCTGTCAGTCGGGAGAGTTCTGTGTGCCAAGTTTGGTTCAATTCCATCATTGGTGGAGTTCAGGATGCTCATTGATTATAGATTAACTATAAATCCCAGCAATTACAACTCCTAAATGACATAATCAATCCCAGTCAACCACATCAATATTCAAATTTGGGCGTATCAGGTATTTGTGCCAAATTTGTCCAGTTAATGAAAATACATTATGCATATTAGATATTTACATTATGATTCGTAACAGTAGCAAAATTACAGTCATGAAGTAGCAAGAAAAATAATGTTATGATTGGGAGTCGCCACTACATGAGGAACTGTATTAATGTGTCATGGCATTCAGATGTTGAAAACCACTGCTCTAGATGCATCATCGAAGGGGTTCAGTGTGTTCTCTGGCTGTAGGAAAAACTACAACTCCCACTGTGGTGAGTCAGTCCCCTTAAACCACTCCAGAAGGTTGAATTAATCATGGGGGTTCTATGTGCCAAGTTTGGTCCAGGTCCATCATCATTTGAGGTCAGTTTCTCTGGTTGTGGGTGAAACTACAACTCCCAGAAAGGAAGGTCAATTCCCCACAAACCCCTCCAGTAATCAAATTTCAGCATATCAGGTATTCATGCCAAGTTTCCTCCAAATCCATCAGTGTTTGGGTTCACAGTGCTCTCTGGATGCAGGTGAACTACAACTCCCCCAAATTTTAGGTATTTCCCCTGAAAACCGTCAGTATTTTTTGCTTTTCATGGAGGCTCTGTGTGCCAAGTTTGGTCCAATCCCCTCTTTGGTGGAGTTCAGAGTTCTCATGGATTATTATTATTATTATTAATTCAAATTTGTGAGTCGCCACTTCCGAGTGGCTCAGAGCGACTTACACCAAATTCAAGGTTAAAACAGAATAAAAACAGCATAAAACACATTAAAACACAATTTGATTGCAGATGAACTATAAATCCCAGTACCTACAACTCCAAAATAGCCAGGCCAATTCATCTCAAATCCCACTAGCATTCAGATTTGGGCATATCAGGTATGCATAGACCAAATCCATCACTGTTTGGGTTCATAGTATGCTCTGGATGTACGTGAACTACAACTGCTATAAATGGCTCAAAGACTTCCAGCATTTTTTGTTGGTCGTGGCCGGGGTTCTGTGTGCCAAGTTGGTTCCAGGTTTAGCTTGGAGAAGATTGGGGGGTAGCGTGATAACCTTCTATAAATATTTAAAACATAATCCAATATTCTTTGTAAATCAATCAAGTAATAAAATATAAGAACCTCATTTATCTGTCCAGCTTGAAACCAACTTCCTCCCCCAGGAAAGGAGGACCAGTATTAGATGTCTAGGATGCTTGACCAAGATCCCTTATATAGCATAGGAAATTGAATACTTGCCTCAATGGTGCCCTCTTGTGCTGAAATTCAATTAGTGTCACATATCGTCTGAATATATTATTATAGGACTTTTTATGCTGCTGTTATTATTATTGTTGTGTGCTTTCAATTCATTTCCAACTTTTGGTGACCCTATTGTGGGATTATCTTGGCAAGATTTATTCATAGGTGACTTGTCGTTGCCTTCTTCTGAATCTGAGAAAGTATGACTTGCCCAAGTATTTTCGAGAAAATGGACTATCTAAATCAGGGCTGTCCAACTTTTACCGGACCTGTGGCCGGAATTCCGGTTACTGATGACCTGGGGGGCCGAAGGGTCTGCCTCCGCCCCGGCTCCGCCCCTCCCTCCACCCGGCTCCACCCCCAGCCCCGCCCCTCCCCGGCTACACCCCTGCCCCGCCCCCTCCCTGCCTTGGAGGTGTCTGTGGACAACACCGGGGCTTTGACTTGGAGATAGAGATGAACACCAAAATCCCAGTCTCAAGTCCCAGTCCCTGCTTTGAACTGGATTATATTGCAGTGTGGACTCAGGGCCCTTCCACACAGCCATATAACCCAGAATATCCAGGCAGGAAACCCCACAAAACCTGCTTTGAACTGGATTATATTGCAGTGTGGACTCAGGGCCCTTCCCACAGCCATATAACCCAGAATATCCAGGCAGAAAATACAAAACCTGCTTTGAACTGGATTATATTGCAGTGTGGACTCAGGGCCCTTCCCACAGCCATATAACGCAGAATATCCAGGCAGGAAACCCCACAAAACCTGCTTTGAACTGGATTATATTGCAGTGTGGACTCAGGGCCCTTCCCACAGCCATATAACCCAGAATATCCAGGCAGGAAACCCCACAAACACCTGCTTTGAACTGGATTATATTGCAGTGTGGACTCAGGGCCCTTCCCACAGCCATATAACCCAGAATATCCAGGCAGGAAACCCCACAAAACCTGCTTTGAACTGGATTATATTGCAGTGTGGACTCAGGGCCCTTCCACACAGCCATATAACCCAGAATATCCAGGCAGGAAACCCCACAAAACCTGCTTTGAACTGGATTATATTGCAGTGTGGACTCAGGGCCCTTCCACACAGCCAAATAACCCAGAATACCTGCTTTGAACTGGATTATCGGAGTCCACACTCATATAATCTGGTTTAAAGCAAATAACATGGGATTTTATTCAGATGTGTGGAAAGGAAGGCAAATAAGAAGCCCAGGGCCTTCCACAGGCCTATAACCCTGAATGATAAGGCATAATATTCATTCTGCCTCTGCTAATAATAATAACAATAACAACAACAACAGGTTCCTGGAGTAGGAGACCTCCAAGGGCCATCCAGTCCAATCTCCTTCTGCCATAAGGGGAAAATACAATCACAGCATTCCTCACAGATGACCATTCAGCCTCTGATGATGATGATAATAATAATAATAATAATTACAATGGGTTCCTAGAATAGGAGACCTCCAAGGGCCATCCAGTCCTACCTCCTTCTGCCATAAGGGGAAAACACAATCAAAGCATTCCTCAGCCATGTTGAATCAAACTTGGCAGACTAAACTCTCATGAGAGCAACAGAAAGTACTGAACCTTGAGTTTGGGAGTTGTAGTTCTCCTCCATCCAGAGAGCACTGTGGACTCAAATATTGATGGATCAGGACCAAACTTGGCACGAATCCTCAGAAGAGGAGGAAGCCGGAAAGGGAATGGATGAGCACCCCCCCCCGCGCGCGTGCTCCGAACTCGGCCCCGCCCCTTTTTCGCTCTGGCCACGCCCCCTCTCGCTCGGTGCACTCTCTCTCTCCTTCCCTCTTTCGTTCAGGTGATGGAAGGGGGAAGGAATGAAAGGGGGAAAGAGAGAGAGAAGGAGGGAGGGAGAGAGAGGGGAAAGAAGGAAGTAGGAGGAGAAGGAAGGGAGCCTGCTCCTCCTCCCTGCCCCGCCCCCCCCCCCCCCCCCCCGCCACGAAAAAAATAAATAAAAAATATTCAAAAAAATATTCAAAAAATAATTAAAAATTTTTAATCTTAAAAAGCAGATATCTTGCAGGAGGGTACGGGGCCGTGGGGAAGGGGCTGGGGGGCCGTATACGGCCCGCGGGCCGCCAGTTGGACAGCCCTGATCTAAAGCAATGTTTCTCAACCTGGGTCAGGATCCCTGGGGAAGGAGGGGGTCAGGTTACAAGGGGGTTTCAGAGGGGTTGCAAAAGACCACCAGAAAACACATATTTCTGATGGTCTTAGGAATAATAATAATAATAATCTTTATTTATACCCCGCCACCATCTCCCCAAAAGGGGAGTCAGGGCGGCTAACATGAGGCCAAGCCCAAAAATACAATACAGCAAAATAAAATACAAAGAAGCAAAAATAACATCAAAGTAAAATACCTGAAGTAACAAACTAAAAAAACCAGTTACAATATGACACGAAGAAGAGATAGAACACAGTGGGTGGGCCAAAAGCACAGGATGAAACTGATAAAAACCCTGGATGAGATAGTAGTGGGAAAGTATGTTTCTGAGGGAGGAGCTCATAAGGGACAAACAGTAGGGTCAGACGTTAATTGGGGGGTCAGGCATGTACCCAGGGGGGGTGCTTTGGGGCTGAAGCCCCCCCGAAATTCTCAGGGTGGTCCGCAAGAAGGCCTTACTGGTATATTATTTAAACTGTTTTTTATTTTATTCATTTACTTTATTTATATTCCGCTCTTCTCACCCCGAAGGGGACTCAGAGTGGATTACAGTACACATACCTGCAGACAATCCCTGCAGCTCAACATATATAGACAATAACATGTTTAGACATATTTAGACATATATTGACAAACATAGACGAACAGAGGCAAACTTCTGGCAAACTTCTGGTCACCAGGAGGAGCTGACACACTCCTCGTCTCTCTCAGCGTTTTCCAGCTTCCCTTGTTGTTCTTCCGCATTCTTCAGCGATTCCTGGAGTTCTTTATGGCCTCATAAATCAGTCCAAATTCGCCTCCCCACTTAATGTGGTATCTTTATCTCCTACTTGACAAATGCAACTGTCTTTTGGGCTGCAAAGGTCGACAGCAGGCTACACTTAAGGTTGAGCACCCACCTCGACCTGGGCAGGCCTCGAACTCATGACCTACTGGTCAGAGAGATCTTATGAAACTGACACTTCGCCAGCTGCGCCACTTCCCGGTGTATTCATATCATGATCTGATGATCATGATATGGGTAGACCCTCATTCACCCAGTGTCACACCCCCCCCCAATCAAACTCACCTCCCCCCGATTCAAAATTCTGGGTATGGCCCGGGAGGGGGGTAGTGCATCATGAGGACGGAACTATAGTTGGAACAAACAAAAAATGAGATAAATGTTCACATCAGAAGAGCCAAGTTTTTAGATCTGTTTAGATCTTTCTTAAAAGCTGCCAAGGTAGGGGCTTGCTTAATCTCACTAGGTAGCGAGTTCCAAAGCCGAGGGGCCACAAAGGAGAGTGAATCCCTTTGGCATAGTCATTTGGGTTCACAGTACTCTTCCGACGAAGGAGAACTACACCACCCCTAAAGCACTGCCAATTCATACCAAATCCCTCCAGTATTTTCTGTTGCTCATAGGGGTCTCTGTGTAGAAAGTTTGGCCCAATTCTATCATTCAGGAGGTTCAGAATGCTCTTTGATTGTGGGTGACCTATAAATCCCAACAACTACAACTCCCAAATGTCAAGGTCTGTTTTCCCCAAACTCCACCAGTGTTCACATATTGAATATTCGTGCCAAGTTTGGCCCAGATCCACAGTGGTTTTGATAGCGGACAATGGAAAGCCCCCTGCGTTCAAGCTGATCTGACCTTGAGGCCGAACCAGGAAGCCCCAAATCCAATAGGTCAAACCGCAGAGAGTCCCCAGTATTCCTCTTGGCCCATGGCCCAAGTTGCACCAGTACCAAAACTTTTTTCCCTTTTCGTCCCATCCATTTCCATACACCACTGCATCAGCTTCTTCCCTCCCTGCAAGCCCGGCCACCATTGCCTCCCATAACCCCACCTGCACCACATTTACACAGCAAACATCAAACAGCATAACAATAAAACCAGGACAATTTTCCCCAGCACCCACCAAAACCTTACACATGGCAACAACACATTGAACTCCATAAGCAGCCCACAGCAAGACAAAAGCCAAATGCATTTCCATCCCTTCCACAGAGCCCAGGCACCAAAAGCACCTCTAAGCAACTTTACACTTCACATAACATTGCAAAACAATAGAAAAGAACATTTCTCCCCAGCATCCCTCTGCCCCACACACTGCAATGACACCCACAACCCCATAAGCAGACCACATCATGACAACAGCAAACACATTTCCCCTCCTCCAAGCAACAACAGCCAGGCCACATACTACCCAGGCCTATGCTAGGCCGCTGCAGCACCGCCACCCACCACTAGGTCCCGAAACGCCTTCCCCACTCCCCACCGCAAGGAAGACTTTCCAAAAGTTAACCAAAACAACTCAACACACCTTACAAAACAATAAACAAACACTCTGCCATTTCTCCCATCGTTTCCTCTTCCTCCTTTCTCTCTCTCGATCCTTTCTCCGGCCTGGGGGAAGCATATCCTAGCTCAAAAGCGGCAGCTTTTGGGGCCGTTTTGGCCCGAAGAGATCTCTTCAGGGGGGGGGGGGAGGGCCTCGGACTGATGCTACAGGAGATCTAGTTTCCCCAAGTACAAAGACTATGCCCCAGTTGGATTGCACCCAATCTTTCCCCTTTTTGCCTCATGGACTCTCAATGACTCTACCACCCATTGCACCCCAGGAACAATTGTGCCCCAAAGACTCTACAGCAGGGGTGCTCAGAATGGTGATCGGGATCACCAAGGTGATCTTTGGGCTTCATCCTGGTGATCTTCAGGCCCCTGACCAGGTTTTTCGCAGTTTGTCCTTTTCACGCGCCCCTGCACGCTGCAAAGAAGTCCTCCGTCATTGCTCCTCCCGGCTCGCGCGCCACCTTCAAAAGCTGCAGAGTCCAAGAGGCAGAAAGGGCCCCCTCTTTTGGATTCCTCCTCCTCCCTCCATCCTTCTCCAGCCACTCAGAGTCGTAGGAGACCAAAGGGGGCAGGCCTGGATGACGCGATACATGGCTGGCCCCTTGCGCATGCGCAGAAGCGCCCATTCTGCCTCTCGGACTTCTCATGAGCTCTTGGAGGCAGCACACATGCTGGCTGCGTGGAACTAGGAGCAATGACGGAGGAGGAGAAGAAGGACGCTTTGGGGTCATTTCTTTACCGCATCTCAAAGGTCGGTCTTTTTACTTTGGGGTGGGTGCTTGATTGTTCTGTGGCATGTCTCTTTGTTTATTTTTGATGTTTAAAAATGGCCTTTTAGCTCCAAAGCCTCTCTGCTTGCTTTATTCCTTGAGAAATATATGTTGGGGAATATGGAAATGTGGGAGAAATGGGGTGGTTGGATGTATTTTTGCATGTCCCTTTGTTTACCTTGCTGAGTATTAAATGGCCTTGCAGTTCAAAAGCCTCTCTTCTTACTTTCTGGCTGATAATATGTGTGGTAATATGGCAGTGTGGGAGAAATGGGGTGGTTGGATGTATTTTTATGCTCTGTTTTATATTGTTGTTATTAAATTGAAATGTTGATGTTTTATAACTTCATTTTATGTAAACTGCCCCGAGCCTGCTGGAAGGAGCGGTACATAAAAATGAATAATAAATATAAATAAATAAATAAATAAGAAAATAGTTATACGTTTTACATTTCTGGGTAGGTGATCTTTGGGACTTGGTTTTTAATCAGTAGCTCCCATGCTGAAAAAGTGTGAGCACCCCTGCTCTACAGCTTCCAAGGACGGTGGTTACATCAGGAAGGACTACAACTCACAGAAGGAAAGCAGCGTTGTGCTGCCTGTCTTTAAGATCATTTCTCTGGGAACAAGAGCTGCATGGGAATGTTATTGGGATGATTGCTGTGGGACATCTGGTTTGTCTTGTCTACATTGTATCCCTATGTGTTCCCCTTTTGTGTCACTGTAACATTCAAGATAACGCCCTCAACCAGAGAGTTCCAAAGTTTAACAGAACACAATGACCATTTTTTCCCCATCCATTTTGCCTTGCACAAATAATACTTTCGGGAGATGCTGGGTTTCTTCGTGGGGAAAAGGCCCACACTCTTTGCTCAGGTCTCCCCGCACATGTGTCTGTTTTACGTCGGAGCTTGCCCATTTAATGGTATATGTGCTTGGACATATTTGATCATAACCCACTGTGGAATTCGGAACTCCACAACCAGCCCAAATAGATATTTTTGGACCACTTTAACCATAACCCCAGCTCAGCCAGGAACTCCCAAACAAAGGAAGTTTTCCTTTTGCGGAGAGTTCCATTGACAAACATTTGTTACATTTTCCTGGCCATATGATGCTTTACACAAACAATAATTGGGCAAAGGTCAGGTGTTCTGTGGAGCATATTCTCCGCCACTATGGGCCTGAGTTTGCCTGCTCATGTCTTTCCTTTGGCCTCGGAGCTTGGCCCCCGAAGGATCCATGGGCTTTGGTCATCCCTAGTCACTATCCATGCCTATAGTTGGGTCAAAGAGGGCTTCGGAACCCCTCTTGCCAGCTGCAATTAGTTATGATTTTGCCATCTTAACCTGAGAAGCCATATTCAACCGGTTAACTGAAACCCCCAAACCAAGGAAGGTTTCGGTAAGGACAAAGGAACACTATTCAGCCTAGCCATAACACAAAAGGGACTAGGAAGTCCCCAACAGTTGTTCGCCCCACCTTGGACACTTCCTCATTCACCCACTGCTCCATTGTTCTTTTCCTGCCTTGCACAGCCGGCCAGGATTGGCCCATTCAAATTTAGGCGCACTTTCTTTGATTGGTTCAAGCGCGCCGGCCAGCCTCCGGCCCAGCTGATTTTGACATCTGAGCCTATCAGCTGGAGCCGCACGTGGGCAGGGAGGGCGCTCAATTCAAATGTAAATGACTGGTTTTCTATATATTTGTGTGCACAACCCATTAAAGCATGTTTTGCCTTTGGAACCTGGCGTCTGGCATTTCATCCTTATCAGCTGAATAAGACTCTTCTCTCGGTATTTGGCGTTCTTCCTGTCTGTGTGAGCTTTTGATCTGGGTTACAGTGGGATTTGTAGTTTTGGGAAGATCATCCAGATTAAGGGGCTTGATCCTCGCGTTTTAGGGGTGGCCTGGGCCCTGTCCCCTTAAGGGAAGGGTCCCCCATAATCCATTGTTTGGTAGCAACCTGCAGCAGGGAGTTCCGCAGTTCCTGGTTGTCTAATTGGACCAGCATTGCTGGGAATGTGGCAGCAGCAGCAGCCTCAACTCTTGGCATTACTTTGCGAACGAAGATTCTTAGGAAGGACTCATCCCACGCTTTTTACAAGCATGTTGATGACTAAAAAGGCCAATCTGAGATAGGCAAGTTCAGTTGCAGAAAGCACAGCAGAAAGTCTACTTGGGTGATGTTGTTTCCAAGTTGCGGTTCTTTCTGCGTTGTCGTTTCTCTTCGGGACCCGTTCGGCGTGTCTTCTCAAAAGAGGCCGCAGCATTGTGGATAGTGCGTCTCCATGCCTCCCAATGTGAGGCCAGGGTGGACCATTGTTGGTGATCAATCTGGCTGAGCCTGAGGTGTTGTTTCAGGGAGTCCTTATATCTCTTTTTGGGGGCACCTCTCTTGTGCTGACCCATGGTGAGTTCACCATAGAGTAGTATCTTTGGGAGGCGGTGGTCCTCCATCCTAGAGACGTGTCCTGCTCAGCGCAGCTGTGTTCTCAATAGCATGGCCTCAATGCTGGTGATCCCTGCTTGCTCAAGGACAGCAACATTCGTCACATAGTCAGTCCAGTGTATATTTAGGATTGTGTGAAGACAGCGCTGATGAAAGCGTTCGAGGAGTCGTAGGTGTTGGCGATAGGTGACCCGTGTTTCAGACCCATAGAGGAGAAAAGACAGTACGATAGCTCTGTACACACTGATTTTGGTGCTTTGGCTCAGGTCCTTGTTGCTCCAGACTCTTTTGTGAAGCCTTCCGAATGCACTATATGCCTTTGCTAATCTGTGATCTATCTAAAACTCTTCTCTATCTATCTAAAACCCTTCTTTTTACCTCGCTCTGCCTTGGTTTCTTTCCCTGACCCTAACATTGTTACAAATCCCCCAATAAAGCATCATTGGACTGCAACTTTCCCCTCTTCATAGTGAAGACTAACTGCTATCTCACTTTTGCTCTTTGGGCCCCTACACCCCAGAAATAACCTTTTTTATCAGAAGAAATAAACTTTAAATGGATACCAGCTGATTGCTCTTTGCTGCAACGCCCCACATCTGCAGCGATCCCCAGGGTGGATCACATGAATTCACCAAACCCCTTCCTTTACATTCATGAACTTTCATGAACTTTAATAGAGTTTTGCCCACTTTTGGAGGACTTTCAGTAACTTCTTGGGAACTTTTTTTCCTTTCCAATCCCATGGACTCTCCTCATGCTTTATGGATTCCAATGGACTCTGGTGGGTGGGGTGGGCTGATCTGAGATAATATGGTTCCTATTTCCCAATCTATGAATTTATTCCCTATATGCTTTCCTTTTCCTGTGTCCCTGTATAAAAATACAAAATGCAACCTTTTCGTGACCCCAGCATACCAAGGCTCAGGGAATCTCTTATTTCCTGGGCTAGTAAACCCCTAAACAAAGAAGGACTTAACAAAGAACACTTGCATGGACAATAACAGCGGACACATCCCTTCAAACCTCGGAGTCGGCCCATTTGAAGGATATGTCCCTTGGGCACGTGCCTTCAGACATCGGAGCATAGCCATCTGAAGGACGTGCCCCATGGTGATTCTTACAAAGGGGGCATCCTGCCTTCGGGAGGATTTGGGGGTCCCATCTGCCTCATCCTTTGTTCCCATTCCCTTGTCCGAAACCAAAACAAGATATCATCAATGCTTCCATATCCAGGATTAAAGGATTGCCGAGGTCTGGCATCCACGCCAGACTAAAATGTTTATTTCCTTCACTTGGGACAATATCAAAAGTTTGTTTGAAGACCTCGGAGTAATCACCAGCACTTGGACAAACATTAAGTTATTTAATCCATACATCTTTCCCTCTTGGTTCATTGTTTCCTGCTTGGACCGCCTCCTCCACTCTCATTGGTCAAAAGCTCGAAGTGGCTCTAGCTTCCTGATTGGCTGATGACTCCAACCAATCAGCACAAAGCCGGCAAAGGGGCGGGGGGCAGGAAGTTTGAACTTTGACAGCTCTGCTTTTCTATAAAAATGTGATGTGTTGCATTGTACGGTATTTCAGCTTTTGGGCAAATGATTGCAGCTTGACATCCGCTCCAGCTGGAATGAAATAAACAACTCGGTGGCATTTCTTCAACTTGGTGAGATTTTATTTGGGAAATTTAGGGAAAATTCAATTGGCTGCTTTCTATCTCACCAGGTCTATATTGGATCCTCTTTGGTGGGTCTGACTGGTCTCTGCCTTCATGGCAAGACCCCCAAATTCTTGTTCGATATCAGTTTGAGTCCACAGTGTTCTCTGGATGTAGGTGAACTACAACTCCAAAACTCAAGGTCAAGGTCAATGCCCACCAACCCCTTCCAGTATTTTCTGTTGGTCATGGAAGTTCTGTGTGGCAAGTTTGGTTCATTTCCATCATTGGTGGAGTTCAGAATGCTCTTTGACTATAGGTTAACTATAAATCCCAGCAACTACAACTCCCAAATGACAAAATCAATCCCCCCAATCCCACCAATTTGGGCGTTTCAAGTATTTGTTCCAAATTTGGTCAAGTGAATGAAAATACATTCTGCATATTGGATATTTACATTATGATTCGTAACAGTAGCAAAATTTCATTGTGAAGTAGCAATGAATATAATGTTATGGTTGGGGGGGGTCACCACAATATAAGGGACTGTATTAAGGGGTCGCGGCATTAGAAAGGTTGAAGAGAGGGCCTTCTCGGTGGTGCCCCCTCCCCTGCCCGCCTCTGAAACGCCCTTCCAAAGGAAATAAGACAGGCCCCATCCCTCCTCCCCTTTTGTAAGAGCTTGAAGACCTGGTGGTTTCAACAAGGCTTTGAGAATGACCAGTTCTAGCCCAGCCCCAAATATTGTTGATTACGGCCTTATTCTTCCTACCTATTACCCTGGTCATCCCTCTAATAGGCCCTGAAATGAGCAGCCACAGACCCATACCTGCTATTGCTGTTAGCCTGTTATAGCACTGTAACATATGTTGAGCTTGCACTAGCCTTGGCCCGGCTTTTTAGTTGCTCTGAACAGACAGGATTATTTTAATATATGTGTGTTATTGTGAAAATTTTATGCTTGTGTTTTGTTAAAATTATCTCATGCTGTTTACTCTCTATGTTTTGGTGATGTTACTTGGAAACCGCCCTGAGTCCCCCTTGGGGAGATAGGGCGGTATATACCTGTAAATAAAGTTTTATTATTTTATTTTATTAAGGGTTTGGTGAACATTCACTTTGTGTTTGGGAGTTGTAGTTCACCTATATCCAGAAAGCACTGTCGACTCAAACAACGATGGATCTGGACCAAACTTGGCATGCATTCTCAATATGCCCAAATGTGAAGACTGGTGGAGTTTGGGGGAAAATAGACCTTGACATTTGGGAGTTGTAGTTGCTGGGATTTATAGTTCACCTCAAAGAGCATTCTGAGCCCTACCAACAACAGAATGGAACCAAACTTCCCACACAGATCCCCCTGGCCCTATATGCCAGGATCCAATCCCAGATTATCTGATCCAATCCAATAAACCTTTCTTGACATATATAACAAGACAGTATAAAATACAGCAGTGGTACCCAAAGTGGGCGGTACCACCCCCCAGTGAGGCAATCCAAGGGGGTGGTGGGAGGCTCAGGAGAATTTGGGGGGTACTGAAGCCCTGTAAGGGGGTGGTGGCAGGATTCCAACTTGCAAGCATGAGAGTGTGCGCCTGCCAGTTGGAAACCCCGTGCAGGCGCTGCCTGGAAACTGCAGCGTGCGGCCCCTTCCTCTCCTCAACTCTGCCCACGGCGCAGTCCTGTATCGCCTCTTCCAACCCAACAGGTCCCTTGGAAGGAAGGAGTGAAATGGGACTGCACTGTGGGTGGAGTTAAGGAGAGGAAGGCAGCATGTGCTGTGGTTTCCAGGCAGCGCCTGCATGGGGTTTCCAACTGGCAGGCTGAGACAGTCACCTGCTTGCGTGTGTGCGCCTGCCCGTTGGAAACCCCGTGCAGGCGCTGCCTGGAAACCACAGCACGTGCCCCCTTCCTCTCCTCAACTCTTGGCGCAATCCAATGGGTCCCTTGGAAAGAAGGGGCGATACAAGACTGCGCCGTGGGCAGAGTTGAGGAGAGGAAGGGTGTGCATGCTACGGTTTCCAGGCAACGCCTGCCCAGAGATTCCAACTGGCAGCCTGAGACAGTTGCACACTTGCAAGTGTGTGCCTTCCAGTTGGTCCAGCAGAGAAGAAAAGCCTCCGCGTCTGCAAACGCCCCCTGAGTCGCTGCGGCGTTTGCAGGTGCCTCCTGGGAGATGGGAGATGGCCGTGGCACGAAGGAAAATGCAAGCAGCTCCCAATTTCAAAGGTCCAGTATTTTCTATTGCTCAAGTTTAGTTCAATTCCATTGCTGTTGGGAGTTCAAAATGCTCTTTAACTATAGGTGAACTATAAATCTCAGCAACTACAACTCCCAATTGACAAAATCAATCCCCCACAACTCCACCAGTGTTCAACTTTGGACATATTGAGTATTTGTGCCAAATTTGATCCAGACCCAAGGTTGTTTGGGTTCAAGGTGCTCTCCAAATGTAGGCAAACTTCATCTCCCCTACATCACTGTGGATTCCTCCCAAACCCCTCCAGTATTTTCTGTTGGTCATGGGCAGGCCCGGATTACCCATAGGGCCAACCTAGGCCATGGCCTAGGGGCACAAGCCGAGGGGGGGTGCAGAATCACGGACCAAAAAATAAAAATAAAAATATTATAAAATAATTTTTTTAATCATGCCGCGATTGGCTCCTGTCGCTTGGTACCCAAAAGGAGGCAGAGTCCAAAGGCCAGGCTCCACGGAGGCAGCGTTCGTGCTTGCCGCGTAAGTCTCATCCCATCCATCTACGCCGCTGCTTCTCAGCACAGTGCTCCTGCGCCTGAGGGGAGGGGGCGCCTGGCCTGGCCTGGCTCAGAGTGGCTTCCTTCGCAGCCTGCTGAGGGAAGAGGAGGCAGCGGGAAAGAAGGGTGGCGTGGGGCGGCGTGGAGGCCCGGAGGGGAGCCCGAGGCAGAGGAAGGCCCCGACTCTCTGCAGCCACTGGGCCATGAGCCACACGTGGGGCTACCTCTGAAGCCGCTGCCCTGGACGAAGAGCGTGCTGTGGACCCTTCCTGGCTTTCCCGGTCCCTTTGGGCCTCGGCTCTGCGGCACTCGCTTGCCCTCCTCTGCCTCCTTCCAGAGCGGTATGAACTCGCTCCCCACCACACAAAGGGGCCCGTTCCCTTCTCTTCAGTGACAGCGTGCACACACCTTTCCCCTCAGCCCCATTAGCACAGGACAAGAAGGATGCGGTGGCGTGAGGGGGGGGGGGGGAGAGGTGGGGTATCCGGTAGAGGTTGGCTTAAAGTCATTCATGGGGTCTCGGCTGTGGAAGTCAGAACTGAATTGGTCGAAGGTACTGCAAATCCCATCATCCATTGTCCATACCCCCCAAACATATTGTTTTTGTGATTAACCACTATGCTTTAATTATGTTCAATTTGTGACAATGAAAATACATCCTGCATATTAGATATTTGCATTAGAAATCATAAGAGTAGCAAAATGATTAAGTAGCAACAAAAATATGGTTGGGGTCACCACAACATGAGGAACCTTATTTAGGGGTCACGGCATTAGGAAGGTTGTGAACACTGCATTAATACATATATCTTTCTGTTTAATTGCTATTAAATTAAAAATAATAATTTCTAGGGGGCGATGAGTAATTTTTTTTCTGGAAAGGGGGCGGTAGGCCAAAAAAGTTTGGGAACGACTGGTCTAAGAGCATTGTGAACCCCACATAGAATTGGACCAAACGTCCCACACAGACCCCCCCTGGCCCTATATGCCAGGATCCAATCCCAGCTTATCTGCTCCAATGCAATAAACCTTTCCTGACATATATAACAAGATAGTATAGGATACAGTATAAATTATTTACTGTATTTGTTACACTTTCAAGTCTGTAAACTGAGCGTGCAACAGAGTATCTGCTTTGAACTGGATCCTATGAGTCTACAGTGACTGTAGACTCTACACCAGTGTTTCTCAACCAGTGTGCCGGGGCACACTGGTGTGCCGTGAGCTATCATCAGGTGTGCCGTGGGAAATTGGAACCTCCAGGAAAGGGGGGGGGAGTCTAGTGTGTTGAAGTATAAAAACCCTAAGAAACCTACCTCGATAAAGGCATAAAATTACAAACACCCCCCCTCTCCACCCGTTGTCTTCTTGGTCTCTCCCTCTCCATGCATTGGGAAGGCCCGCCTCCCTTTCCCAAATAGAGACCTCCTCTTGCCCCTTCCAGGCCTAATGCCGGATGGTTCAATCCAGAACAGCATGGCCCCACCCCTCCATGTTCATATATTCCCCCTCCTCCCTGGTGCGACATGTCATATACCGCATCAGAGGGAGCCTCCCTCCCAGTTGCTCCCTGCCCGCCGCAACTCCCTTCCTGCCTGCTTCCCAGCCCCGAGATGCCCACTGTGAAGTCCAAACAGCAGATGATGACACCCGATGAGCTAAGTTCGCAGATGGTGAGTGAGGCTCCTTCTCCCCACGACCCCAATTCCGAGGGAATCAGTAGTTACTGAAATGGACATCTATGTGCCACCTCTGGGGTGATGGAGGCAGGCAGGATTTCCCCGGGTACGGGTTGTGGGGGTCAGGAGAGCAGGTGAGGGTTTTGCCCTCCTTTCTGCTAGAGATCCCCTGTCCAACTAGTGGGTCACTGTGTGACACAGAATGCTGGACTAGATGGGCTGAGGCCCGATTCAGCATGGCTCTTCTTATGTTCTTATGTTCTTAATTCAAGCCTGGCGGGGAGAGAGGGGGCAACCTAGGGAGACTGGTCTTTCGAGCCCCCCCACCAGAAAATGTAACTCCCAAATGTCAAGGTCTATTTTCCCCAAACTCCATCTGTGTTCACATTTGGGCATATTGAGTATTGATGCCAAGTTTGGTCCTGATCCAACATTGTTTGAGTCCACAGTGCTCTCTAGATATAGGTGAACTACAACTCCAAAACTCAAGGTCAATGCCCACCAAGCTCTTAGAGCATTTTCTCTTGGTTGTGGGAGTTCTGTGTGGGAAGTTGGTGTCTTTCTGCCTTTCCTGCCTGGATTTCTATGTTGTGTTCATCGAAACAGGCCCAGGTTTCACACTGAGTGTATAAATACATTTGAAAACATATTAACTATATGTATGACTGTGTTAGAGTGTCATTTTGTGTCATTTTGGTTGGTGGTGTGCCCCAGGATTTTGCAAATGTAAAAAGTGTGCCACGGCTCAAAAAACGGTTGAAAAACACTGCTCTAGACTGTGAGGTAATCTGGGAGAGATGCTGTCCTAGAGGGCAGTGTGCAGAACCCCTCCCAAAGGGCTGCGATGTCTGTTTTGTGTGCATGGCTGCACCCCTTGAGTCCACACTGCCAGATAATCCGGGATAAACAGCTAATCTGGGATCAGGTCCTGGGATATAAGGTCAAGCAAGACCCTTTGTGGAGAGAAAAAGCAAGGCTGAAAGGGGAAAGGAAAGGGCCTGAGGCTGTTAGGAATTGTGGGAGCCTGAGTCCAAAACACCTGGAGGGAAGGCCCAAGTTTGCCCATGCCTGATACTCTTAGGAATTATGGGAGTCTGAGTCCAAAACACCTGGAGGGAAGGCCCAAGTTTGCCCACTGCCTGATTGACACTCTTAGGAATTGTGGGAGTCTGAGACCAAAAACACCTGAGGGAAGGCCCAAGTTTGCCCACGCCTGATTGACACTCTTAGGAATTGTGGGAGTCTGAGACCAAAACACCTGGAGGGAAGGCCCAAGTTTGCCCACGCCTGGTTGACACTCTTAGGAATTGTGGGAGTCTGAGACCAAAACACCTGGAGGGAAGGCCCAAGTTTGCCCATGCCTGATTGACACTCTTAGGAATTGTGGGAGTCTGAGTCCAAAACACCTGGAGGGAAGGCCCAAGTTTGCCCATGCCTGACACTCTTAGGAATTGTGGGAGTCTGAGTCCAAAACACCTGGAGGGAAGGCCCAAGTTTGCCCACGCCTGATTGACACTCTTAGGAATTGTGGGAGTCTGAGTCCAAAACACCTGGAGGGAAGGCCCAAGTTTGCCCACGCCTGATTGACACTCTTAGGAATTGTGGGAGTCTGAGTCCAAAACACCTGGAGGGAAGGCCCAAGTTTGCCCATGCCTGATACTCTTAGGAATTGTGGGAGTCTGAGTCCAAAACACCTGGAGGGAAGGCCCAAGTTTGCCCATGCCTGATTGACACTCTTAGGAATTGTGGGAGTCTGAGACCAAAACACCTGGAGGGAAGGCCCAAGTTTGCCCACGCCTGATTGACACTCTTAGGAATTGTGGGAGTCTGAGACCAAAACACCTGGAGGGAAGGCCCAAGTTTGCCCATGCCTGATTGACACTCTTAGGAATTGTGGGAGTCTGAGTCCAAAACACCTGAAGGGAAGGCCCAAGTTTGCCCACGCCTGATTGACACTCTTAGGAATTGTGGGAGTCTGAGTCCAAAACACCTGGAGGGAAGGCCCAAGTTTGCCCACGCCTGATTGACACTCTTAGGAATTGTGGGAGTCTGAGACCAAAACACCTGGAGGGAAGGCCCAAGGGAAGATTGCCTCTTGGGAATTGACCAAAACACCTGGAGTTTGCCAAAACACCTAGAGGGAAGGCCCAAGTTTGCCCATGCCTGATACTCTTAGGAATTGTGGGAGTCTGAGACCAAAACACCTGGAGGAAGGCCCAAGTTTGCCCACTCTTAGGAATGATTGACACTGAGTCCAAAACACCTGGAGGGAAGGCCTAAGTTTGCCCACGCCTGGTTGACACTCTTAGGAATTGTAAGTCTGAGTCCAAAACACCTGGAGGGAAGGCCCAAGTTTGCCCACGCCTGATTGACAGACCAAAACACCTGGACGCCTGGGAAGGCCCAAGTTTGCCCAAAACGCCTGATTGACACTCTTAGGAATTGTGGGAGTCTGAGACCAAAACACCTGGAGGGAAGGCCCAAGTTTGCCCACGCCTGATTGACACTCTTAGGAATTGTGGGAGTCTGAGTCCAAAACACCTGGAGGGAAGGCCCAAGTTTGCCCACGCCTGCTTGACACTCTTAGGTTGAGTCAGTCCAAAACACCTGGAGGAAGGCCCAAGTTTGGAGTGGTTGACACTCTTAGGAATTGTGGGACCTGAGTCCAAAACACCTGGAGGGAAGGCCCAAGTTTGCCCACGCCTGGTTGACACTCTTAGGAATTGTGGGAGTCTAAGTCCAAAACACCTGGAGGGAAGGCCCAAGTTTGCCCACGCCTGATTGACACTCTTAGGAATTGTGGGAGTCTGAGTCCAAAACACCTGGAGGGAAGGCCCAAGTTTGCCCACGCCTGATTGACACTCTTAGGAATTGTGGGAGTCTGAGTCCAAAACACCTGGAGGAAGGCCCAAGTTTGCCCACGCCTGATTGACACTCTTAGGAATTGTGGGAGTCTGAGTCCAAAACACCTGGAGGGAAGGCCCAAGTTTGCCCACGCCTGATTGACACTCTTAGGAATTGTGGGAGTCTGAGTCCAAAACACCTGGAGGGAAGGCCCAAGTTTGCCCTCGCCTGGTTGACACTCTTAGGAATTGTGGGAGAGTCCAAAACACCTGGAGGGAAGGCCCAAGTTTGCCCACACCTGATTGACACTCTTAGGAATTGTGGGAGTCTGAGTCCAAAACACCTGAGGGAAGGCCCAACAGTCTGAGTCCAAAACACCTGGAGGGAAGGCCCAAGTTTGAATTGACACTCTTAGGAATTGTGGGAGTCTGAGACCAAAACACCTGAGAAGGCCCAAGTTTGCCCACGTCTGATTGACACTGTTAGGAATTGTGGGAGTCTGAGTCCAAAACACCTGGAGGGAAGGCCCACGTTTACCCACGCCTGATTGACACTCTTCGGAATTATGGGAGTCTGAGTCCAAAACCCCTAGAGGGAAGGCCCAAGTTTGCCCATGTCTGATTGACACTGTTAGGAATTGTGGGAGTCTGAGACCAAAACACCTGGCGGGAAGGCCCAAGTTTGCCCACATCTGATTGACAGTCTTAGGAATTGTGGGAGCCTGAGTCCAAAACACCTGGAGGGAAGGCCCAAGTTTGCCCACACCTGATTGACACTCTTAGGAATTGTGGGAGTCAGAGTCCAAAACACCTGGAGGGAAGGCCCAAGTTTGCCCACGCCTGATTGACACTCTTAGGAATTGTGGGAGTCTGAGTCCAAAACACCTGGAGGGAAGGCCCAAGTTTGCCCACACCTGATTGACACTCTTAGGAATTGTGGGAGTCTGAGTCCAAAACACCTGGAGGGAAGGCCCAAGTTTGCCCACGCCTGATTGACACTCTTAGGAATTGTGGGAGTCTGAGTCCAAAACACCTGGAGGGAAGGCCCAAGTTTGCCCACGCCTGATTGACACTCTTAGGAATTGTGGGAGTCTGAGTCCAAAACACCTGGAGGGAAGGCCCAAGTTTGCCCACGCCTGATTGACACTCTTAGGAATTGTGGGAGTCTGAGACCAAAACACCTGGAGGGAAGGCCCAAGTTTGCCCATGTCTGATTGACACTGTTAGGAATTGTGGGAGTCTGAGACCAAAACACCTGGAGGGAAGGCCCAAGTTTGCCCACGCCTGATTGACACTCTTAGGAATTGTGGGAGTCTGAGTCCAAAACACCTGGAGGGAAGGCCCAAGTTTGCCCATGTCTGATTGACACTCTTAGGAATTGTGGGAGTCTGAGACCAAAACACCTGGAGGGAAGGCCCAAGTTTGCCCACGCCTGATTGACACTCTTAGGAATTGTGGGAGTCTGAGTCCAAAACACCTGGAGGGAAGGCCCAAGTTTGCCCACGCCTGATTGACACTCTTAGGAATTGTGGGAGTCTGAGTCCAAAACACCTGGAGGGAAGGCCCAAGTTTGCCCACACCTGATTGACACTCTTAGGAATTGTGGGAGTCTGAGTCCAAAACACCTGGAGGAAGGCCCAAGTTTGCCACGATTGACACTCTTAGATTTGACACTGTTAGGAATTTCACGCCTGATTGGATTGTGGGAGTCTGAGTCCAAAACACCTAAAGGGAAGGCCCAAGTTTGCCCATGTCTGATTGACACTGTTAGGAATTGTGGGAGTCTGAGTCCAAAACACCTGGAGGGAAGGCCCAAGTTTGCCCACGCCTGATTGACACTGTTAGGAATTGTGGGAGTCTGAGTCCAAAACACCTGGAGGGAAGGCCCAAGTTTGCCCACACCTGATTGACACTCTTAGGAATTGTGGGAGTCTGAGTCCAAAACACCTGGAGGGAAGGCCCAAGTTTGCCCACGCCTGATTGTCAGTCTTAGGAATTGTGGGAGCCTGAGTCCAAAACACCTGGAGGGAAGGCCCACGTTTGACCACGCCTGATTGACACTTTTAGGAATTGTGGGAGTCTGAGTCCAAAACACCTGGAGGGAAGGCCCAAGTTTGCCCACGCCTGATTGACACTGTTAGGAATTGTGGGAGTCTGAGTCCAAAACACCTGGAGGGAGGGCCCAAGTTTGCCCAGGCCTAGTATAAATAAACATCATCATCATACCAAAATATTGGCCACAGTAAATCTGTTAGCAGGGTTTGCAATGGACTCTGCAGAGAAATGCTTTGGCTGTGCTTCATTGAAAACAAGGGGGGAAATCAGCCTGTTCAGCAAACCTTGCCAATGCTGATTTGTTATTAGGAACCTATGTTATATAATATACCTACAGACGTGAAAAGAAACCCCCATTCTCAGGCGCCTTCTATGCAAATCTGTAACATCCACACTGAACTGGATGATATGGCAGTGTGGACTCAGATCGCGCAGTTCAAAACGGATATGGTGGATGATCTGCCTTGATAAATAATAACATTGTAATGTAAAAGCGCTAGTATGTTACATGTAATACTAATAATGTTGTAATATAATATATTGTATATACTACAACTTTTTTTTGTCGTGTCAGGAGAGACTTGAGAAACTGCAAGTCGCTTCTGGTGTGAGATAATTGGCCGTCTTCAAGGATGTTGCCCAGGGGACGCCCAGATGTTTTTCGATGTGTTATCATCCTTGTGGGAGGCTTTTCTCATGTCCCCACATGAGGAGCTGAAGCTGATAGAGGGAGCTCATCTGCGCTCTCCCCGGATTCAAACCTGTGACCTCTCAGTCTTCAGTCCTGCCGGCAAAAAGGGTTTAACTCTCTGCGTCACTGGGGGCTCCACACTATAACTACAACATACTGCAACTTATGATATAGTATAATATATTATAAAATATTATATAATACTAATAGTATAATACTAGCTGTACCCGGCACGCGTTGCTGTGCCCTTTTTAGGAGATGCGAGGAAGTCCAATCATCCACGGTGTGCCCTCCTCTAAACTGCAGTTGGATGGAGTGTGGGTCATGGGGGGCATGGTGTGCCAAGTTGGGTCTTTATTGGTCTTGGTTCTGGGCCACAGTGGTCTGTGGGGAATGATGGGTTTTGAAGTACTACAAATCCCATTTTCCATGGTGGTACTTCCAAGTCCCATCATGCATGGTCGGGGCTCTGTGTGCCAAGGTAGGTTACTGTAAATTCAGGCCATACACAATGTCCAATGAGCTGAGGCCTAGTCGGGAGAATCAAGTTAATGAAGCCTTACTGTCAATTCAGAGCATAAACAGCTTCCCAGTAAGTGAAGTTTGGGAAATCAAGTTAATGAAGTCTTACTGTCAATTCAGAGCGTAAACAGCTTCCCAGTAAGTGAGGCCTAGTTAGGGAAATCAAGTTAATGAAGTCTTACTGTCAATTTAGAGCGTAAACAGCTTTAAGTGAGGCTAGTTAGGGAAATCAAGTTAATGAAGTCTTACTGTCAGTAAACAGCTTGTAAGAGGGCTAGTTAGGGAAATCAAGTTAATGAAGCCTTACTGTCAAGTTTGGGCGTGGTCTGTGTTTTATTGGGGTGTAAATTATCGGATGGAAGTGATTTGGGTGTTTGTGTTGGGGATTGGCGCAGGCCTTTTCCTTATTCTGTTTTGGCAGTTTCGTATGGATCGGACGGTCATGTTGGCTGGCCAGGGCAGCAGTTATGCAAACCGCCCTTATTGGCAGCCAATCATGTTGTTCAGAATGTAGAGGCTGGGTGAGTCTTTGGCTGCCCGGAGGATGCTGGTAAATGTAGTTTTATTTTTACTCGTTGTTTTGGGGGCCTTTTAGGTTTTGGGGGAAAGTTTCTTTGCTACAACGTACCTTGCTTGAGGCCTATTTCTGTTGGCAAGTATTGTGTTTCTGCGTTGTATGGTTTCTTTGTTTGAGGTATACATCACATGACGTGAACCCATTTATATAATAGTGTATTACATATATAAGGTAAAGGTTTCCTCTTGACATTAAGTCTAGTTGTGTCCGATTCTGGGGTAGGTGCTCATCTCCATTTCTACACCAAAGAGCCGGCGTTGTCCGTAGACACCTCCAAGGTCATGTGGCCAGCATGACCGCATGAAGCACCGTTTTCGAACTGCTAGGTTGGCAGAAGCTGCGACTAACAACAGGACCTCAGCTTGCTCCCCGGATTTGAACCACCAACTTTTCGGTCAGCAAGTTCAGCAGCTGTGCCACCAGGAGGCCTGTTGGGGCTAATAGATCTCCATATTTTTGGCTGGGGTTAAATATAAAAATGCACTTGTTCCAACTGACATACAAGTTTAGGTTAAGAACAAACCTACAGAACCTATCTTGTTTGTAATTTGGGAACTGCTTCTATGGGACATAGTAGCCTCCACCCTTGAATCCTTCTGATCCAGCCTAAAAACATGGATTTAAGCAGGCTTTTGGCCTCAAGTAGGCTTAAATGGGCCAATATGAGTTTGACACTCTGGCATTTAGTTGTGAATTGATGGCAACTAGTTTTAATTACAGATTGTCTGCATTTTTAAAATTGTGTTATTTTACTATATGTGTTGATAGTTGTTTATATATTTTTATGTGATACTGTTTTATACTCGCGTATCGTTTATGTCAGTGCTGTCCAACTTCTAACCGGCCAAGGGCCGGAATTGAGGTCACTGATGACCTGGGGGGCCGTTCGGCCCCGCCCCAGGCCCCTCTCCAGCCTGTCATTCTCCCTCCTCCTCCTCCCGGCGCCGCTGCTGTCCCAGGTGCGCCAGCAGCGCCGCAGTGGAAGAAGAGAGGAGGAGGAGGGAGAACTCTCCCTCTCCTCCTCCTCCTTCCCCGCGCCCTTGGATCCCGGGCGCCGGCGCGCGCGGGGGAAAAAGAGGAGGGACGAAGGAGAAGGCAGTCAGCTGATTGCCTCCTCCTTCATCCCTCTTTTCCCCCACGCGCGCTGGCGCCCGGAATCCAGGCAAGGGCGCACGTGGGGGGAAAGATGAGGGACGAAGGAGAAGGCAATCAGCTGACTGCCTTCTCCTTCGTCCCTCATCTTTCCCCCCACGCGCGCCGGCGCCCGGGATCCGGGCAAGGGCGCGGGCGGGGGGAAGGAGGAGGAGGAGGAGTTCTCCTCCTCCTCCTCTTCCACTGGCGCCGCGGTGCACGGGACAGCAACGGCGCCCGGGAAAGAGGAGGAGGAGGAGGGAGAGTTCAGGGAGGGGGCAGGAGGAGGAGCTGGCTCACTTCCTCCTCCCTGCCCCGCCTCCCCCTCCCCTCCCCCGGCCGCCATTTAAATTTTTTTTTTAAAAAAATTAAAAATGGCAGCCGGGGGCATAGCGGGGGCCGTGTCCAACAGGCTGGGGGGCCGTGTACGGCCCCGGGGCCGCCAGTTGGACAGCCCTGGTTTATGTTATATGCTGCACTTTGGAGTGCCTTATAAGCTGCCCTGAGTCCCTTTGGGGAGATGGTGGTGGGATATAAATGAATACTATTATTATTATTATTTTAGCGTATAGCCTTATGGTTGTATCCATGCCCTGCAGGGAGTGAGAGCCAGGAGCATGATTCCATTGGGTTGTTGTAGATTTTTCAAGCTGTATGGCCATGTTCTAGAAACATTTTCTCCTGACCTTTCGCCTGCATCTATGGCAGGCATCCTCAGAGGTTGTGGGATTTCCTCCTTCCAAACCCACTTCCTTTCCGACGCCTCCCCGAACTTTAGGGGCTCCTCTGCCAGGCAAACTCTCCCAGCCGCCTCTCTATTTCCCCCCCAATAGCTGAAAGCAAGGGCTGGGAAGAAGCCAAGAGGGAAAAGAAAGAGAGGGAAGTAGATCAGAGCCTTTCTCTCCTCCTGCGAGAACTCACCTGGACCCAGCTTAAGTGCAAGAGCCACCCCGGGACAGAGCTGCCCCTTCTTAAAGGGCACATGGTGTGGGCTTCTCCGGGAGGCTGAGCACGGCGTGCACAAAGCCAGTCTCCGCTACTGTTCCTTCAGGCCAGCAGCCCTCACGCGGGAAGAGGACGGAGAAGAGGTGGAAGAAGAATTGAGGGTAAATCTCCCGCCAATCTCGAGGAGTCGCGAGGGCCTCTTCCTGCATCGCCACGCACGCCGCAGCCAATAAGAGCGCCCCTTTCCCCTCCCTCGTGCGCATGCTTCGGCCAGCGTAGCCGCCACAGGTTGTGCCTGCCTGCCCTGAAGAAAACGTGTTTCTCAGTGGCATGGATCGTCCCGGCTGCCATCTGAAAATGGCTGCCATGTATGTGAGGGCCGGGAAACAATTGGGAAAGGAACAAGAAAGTCGCTGCAGTAGTGCCTCGGGACACTGCGAGCCAGATGCCATCATCAAAAGAGCCACACCTGGCTCACGAGCCATAGGTTCCTGACCCCTGCGCTAAAGCATAACCATTGGGATGTAAAAACCCTCCTTCCTGACTTCCCGGAGGAAAATAAAAACCTGGCTTTCTGAACAAACCTTTGGGAATGCAGTGCAATAGTTAAATACGGATTCATATGGAACTGAATTAAAGAATGTCTCAGATGATGTTTTCTGGACAATGTGATGAGCAGTGAAGATACTGGTTCTTATATGTTTTTAAACGTTTTTTTATTGTATGATTTGATAAATCTGTTTAAATGTTTACAAAATATCATTAAATAAAGTCACCTCTACATTCGGGTTTGGAAAAAAGAAAGGTGGGATAGAAATTCATAAATAACACCTTACACCTTCTAATAACAGTAAACTATTTGCAACTTACTTGAATGAAAACTTGCTGACCCTCACCCTGGATAAAGTCATACAACACATCATCCTATCAAAGCTCTTAACAATATGTATGTATATAATCTTTGTCTATTATAGGTTTGTTTGTTTATATAACCTTTAATCCATCACAGCACTATGGCTCTTAATAATAATAATTTATTTTGTCTTGCCTGTCCATGTGACTCGTGGTGGATTACAACAGAGCTAAAAACACATGATCATATTTATTTGTTTGTTTCTTTGTTTGTCGTATTAGGAGTGAACCAAGGGTACAGTTGGAATGCATTTAAAAATAACACAGGTTTTAAAAAACACTTGTGCCCTATTTAGGAGATGCGAGAAAGTCTGAGTATGTGAGGGTTGGAATTGATGTTAGTTATGGTCTTGGTGGGGTCATGGCTGTGTCGTTGTGGGTTGTTCTGGTGGGTGGGATGTTGAAGTCCTGTGGAGTTGTTAGTGTGTGGTGTTGAAGGAAGGAATGGCATACAAATGGGTTGAGCAGGAGATGCAAGGTTGTGTTATGTGCGTATTGTGGGGTGTGTAGGTATTACTTTTTTGATGAGTTAGTGGGTGTGTGGTGGCATTGTGGGTGGTAGTATGTTGTGGAATGCTTGTGTGGGTGGGGTGTTTTGGGTGTTTGTGTGTGTTTGCAGAGTATCAGTGCAGTGTTGTGTTGTGTTGTGGTTGGAGTATAGGTGGAGTTGGTTTTTGTTTGTGGTGGTGGTAGGTGTTGTGTGTGCAGGGTCCCGTAAGGTTGGGGGATGGGTTGTGATAGGAAGTTGTGTTGTGTTGTGTGGGTAGGAATTGCTGGAGTATTGTGCCTGGGACGTGTGTGTATTTGGAGGTGTGTGTGGTGGTGAGTAGTGAGTGCAGTCCTGGGTTTTGTGTTGGGGAAGTTGTCAGGTATTTGTGGAGTGTATTTTGTGTGTGTTGTGGTGACATAGTTATCTCAGTCTGGCTTTGTGCTGGTTGTGATGTGGAGGGGGCGTTGCTTTTGCCAGTGATGTTTGTTGTGAATTTTGGTTGGGGTGGGTTTTTGTGTTGCAGTATTGTTTTGGGGGGGCGGTGGGGGTTGCAAGTTTGAGTTATTCCGGCGGTATGTGTTTGTCAGTGGTGCCTGTGTCCCTGGTGCCCTATTTGTGTTAGTGTTATGTCCTCCTGGTAGTTGTTATGTCCTCCTGTGTTAGTTGGTTGTACTGTGTAGGTTTCTGTTTAGCAGTGGTATGTATGCGTTGTGTGTGTTGTGTGTCTGTTGTGTTGTGGGTCTGTAGAGGTAGGCATCGCGAGTTGTGTGGCTGTCATGTGTGGTATTTTGTGCTGGCTTGGTCTTTTGGATTGTGTTTTTCGAGTGTGGGAACCTGCTCCCTCCTAGAGCTTGGCCTTGACAGTTTAACCCACAAACACCAACTGACTAAACTCAAATCACTCAGCATTCTATCCTAGCCTTGGCTGGCTCCGCCCACCGTTACTATGGGAACTCAACCTCCCTGCATTTTGTGTGGGCCGATGTTGGCCAATGGGATTCACTGGCGGCCGCAGAGGACGCTGGGAAATGTAGGGTTTTTTTGTTTGTTTTGGGGGCCTTCTAGGTTTTGGGGGAGGGAAAGTTTCTTTGCTAAAAACCTTCCTTGCCTGAGGCCTATTTTTGTTGGCAAGTTTGGTGTGTCTGCCTTAGAAGGTTTCTCTGCCTCTGGCAGTTGTTCAATGACGGGTCTTCCTTTATATATATAGATGTCCTTTGACCAGTAGCTAGCCACTTGGAGTGCCTCTGGTGTTGCTGCAAGAAGGTCCTCCATTGTGCATGTGGCAGGGCTCCAATGCATTGTAATAAGTGGTCTGTGGTTTTTCTTTTCTCCACACTCACATGTCGTGGACTCCTTTGTGGCTCCATTTCTTAAGGTTGGCTCTGCATCTCGTGGTCCCAGAGCACAGTCTGTTCAGTGCCTTCCAAGTCACCCAGTCTTCTGTGTGCCCAGGAGGGAGTTTCCTATCTGGTATCAGCTACTAATTGAGGTTCTAGGTTTTAGCCTGCCACTTTTGGACTCTCACTTGCTGAGGTGTTCCAGCAAGTAGATCTTTGAAAAACTATTTCTTGATTTAAGGCATTGGCGTGCTGGCTAATATCCGAACAGGGGATGGGCCAGATCGTAAACCTTCTATAATAATTGTAAACATTCTATAAAAGAAACACATATATAACCTATAATACAGTGTTTTTCAACCTTTTATGAGCCGCGGCACATTTTTTACAGTTACAAAATCCTGGGGCACATCACCAACCAAAATGACACTCTAATTTACTATATTGTACTATACCATAATATTATTAGTACTATTACAAGTAATATAAAATATATAATTTGAATATTGTATTATTTTTTAAAAGTGTTATCTTGTATTACATTATAATATAAATATTATAGGTACATACAATATATTTTCAGTAAAGCACAGGAGTTAATCCTGACTGTTATCATTACTCTCACAGCCAATAACGATATATACCATGACTATGACAAATACTGATAATATTACAATATAGTAGCATATACTAAGGGAAAATAATATGTTAATACATAGTTAATAATAATATAACCCATGAGGCTCCTTCCACGTCACATCACAGTCTCTGAGGCCCGCTCGCGTACCTGCCCGGAGGCGGGCCCCATTGTTCCCTGCGTCATGGCAGCAGTGGGCGAAGAAGCAGTAGAGCCGCGGGTAGGAGAGGAAGCCCATGAAGGTGGAGGCAGTGGTGCTGGCCAGGGCCAGGCTCATGCTCAAGGGCTCCACCTCCCCAACCGGCTTGACCAGCGCCAGGCATGCCGCCAGCCCAGCACCGCCAAGCACACCTGCCGCAGCATCGCCTCAGACGAGGCACTTCCACTCCACTGACATCCCTTTAGGGAAGGCGTTTCCGGTCCCGCCGCCTCCGCCATCTTGGTGCCAGGTGGGAGTTGAAGGCCACCACAACAGGATTGGCCCGTGGGGAATAAAGGGGCATGGCTTATTCAAGACTTAAGAGGTTCCAATTTTCCACAGCACACCTGATGATTGCTCACGGCACACAAGTGTGCCGTGGCACACCGGTTGGGAAACACTGCTATAATATTTATTTATTTATTCAGTTTTATATTCCGCTCCTCCCTGCAGGCTCGGGGCGGATCACAAACATACAATAAAAACACAGAATGTAACAATGATAAAATAACGGAATTACAAATTCCTAAAACTCATGGACATAGGCATGAGCGAGCCTTTGCATTTTAGATTTGGCTAAAAGATTCAACTAAAAGCAAGCCCAAAAAGAGCGGTCTTGCATGCCCTCCGAAAAGGAACGAGCTCTGACATCGCATGAGTATGGTCCGGAAGTGAGTTCCATAGCACAGGGGCCGCAACAGAGAAGGCTCGCTGTCTCGTAGTGGACATATGGCAGGAGCAGATCGATGGAATGACCAGCAAATTACGCTCTTCCGAGCGTAGTGATCTCGAGGGAACGTATGGTCCCTCAGGTACACAGGCCCTAGACCGTGTAAGGCCTTAAGGGTAAGAACCAGCACCTTGAAGGCAATTCGGTACTCAATAGGAAGCCAGTGCAGTTGCCGTAGAATGGGAGTGATGTGCTCCCTCACTGGTGCTCCCACCAGCAAGCGAGCAGCGGCATTATGCACCAGCTTGAGTTTCCGGATTGTCGACAAGGGAAGGCCAACGTAGAGGGCATTACAGTAGTCCAGCCTTGAGATGACCGTCGCTTGGATCACCGTGGCCAGGTCGTTCCTGGGCAGGTAGGGTGCCAGTCGCCTAGCCTGTTGAAGATGGAAGAACGATGTTTTGCTAACCATGGAGACCTGAGTCACCATGGAGACCTGAGTCTCCATGGATAGCAAAGGGTCCAATTGGACACCCAAGCTCTTTACAAGGGATGACGGGCTAAGTTGCTCGCCATCCAGGGTAGGCAACCGGCACTCATCCAGCCCAGGGCGACCGGGCCACAAGATTTCCGTCTTTGACGGATTCACCTTCAGCCGGCTGGCACGCAGCCATCCAGTCACGGCTTGGAGGCATAGATGGAAACAATCGGGTACGGTATCCGGCCTGCTGTCCATTCTCAGCAGAAGCTGGGTGTCATCAGCATACTGATAACGCTCCAGACCAAAGTCGCGAACCAGCTGGGCCAGGGGGCACATATAAATGTTGAATAATAAGGGCAAGAGGATGGCCCCCTGGGGGACCCCACAACTTAATGGGAGCCTCCCGGAGACCTCCTCTCCCCTCTCCTAATAGACAAAGATGAGCTAATTGTATTATATTATTTGGTAACGGTGCTCTTTTTTCTATCAATGATTTTTAGCCACTAAACACCATTCTAGGCCAATCTTTTCAATATTCTACCTACAGTATGTATTCCACAAAATGCTTCTGATTATTGTGAAAATATTGTATTGATTTTTGAGTTCTCAAATTCTGCAGAATGGAACAGTTTGATCAACCATTCACTTGCAGATGGAATAACACTTCCTTTCCAGCGTCTGGCATAAATGATTTGGGCAGCTGTTATGGCATTTTATGTTGATGTGTTTTGACTGAGCCATGAGGAGAGACGGGTAACAAATAAAAATATTAGTAGTTGTAGCAGTAGTAGTAATATTAAAACACAACAACATTTGGAAAAGCACAGAAGGTTTGAAATAAATGCCGAGGAGACAATACTGTTTCACGCAGAACCTGCCCAGAGAGAAACCTTTCCCTGTCTTTCACGTTCGTGTTCTAAATCCCTAAGGTCAGGAGAGAATGCTTCTGGAACGCAGCAACCCAGTTCATATACCCATGCACTTCCACTCTCCCAGATGAGATCAGCCGTCGCAAAGCATGATTTATTTTGCTCAGCTGGCAACTTCATGCTTGCTTTCTTTTCTGCCCTGCTGTTTCCCTCTCACATTATTCTCCTTTTGCCTAGATCTAGACATGGCACGGGAACCTAAGCTGAGCCATTCCAGACCTGGTCAGAAGAGGCAACATAGCGGAAGCCTATATTCGTAAGTATTTGCTATCGCATACTGATCGCTCTGCTGGTAACTGTTTCAGCAACACCAAGTTGGCTTTCCGTTTGTGCTACATTGTTGAGTTCAAGTGGTAGATGAAATTGTGATCCACTGAAGCCTTACAAAAAACCAAAGCAACTCCTGTATTTTGGAGATGATCCAGTTTATTTAGATGAGAGAAGAAAGAATTATCTGATCAGAATTAGGAGAGAATCAAATGAACTCAGGAGCATCCTGTTGGCTTGATCGTGTCAAACCGGATGCATTTTAGAGCCATATGCTTGTAGCTATATAAATATGGGAGACTGGGGGTACAATTACACTGTGGAATTAATGCATTTTGATACCACTTTACAATGGTATAGAAAACTAGGATTTGTGGTTTAGTAATGCACCAGAATTGTGATCCGCCCTGAGCCTGCAGGGAGGAGCGGAATATAAAACTGAATAAGTAAATAAATAAATAAATTCTTTGGCAGAAAAGACTAAAGACTACAACTCCATGATCCCATAGCATTGAGTAACGGAAATTAAAGTGGTGTCAAACTGCATTAATTCTACTGTGTAGATTGACACCAGGAGAGTTAACAGAACACAGTGTTTCCAAATGCAGGCCTTCCAAGTATTTTGGACTTCAACTCCCACAATCCATGGTCGTTGGCCAAGAGAGCTGAGGCATTGGAAATCCAAAACATCTGGAGGACTAGAGTTCAGGAATGATTAGCCCCTAAATTCCACTGGAATGTAAACAGTAAGACAAGTTCTTTCTAGAGCAGGTATGGGCAAACTTCGGCCCTCCAGGTGTTTTGGACTTCAACTCCCACAATTCCTAACAGCTGGTAGGTCTGTTGGTCATAGGGGTTCTGTGTGGGAAGTTTGGCTCAATTCTAAGGTTGGTGGGGTATAGGTGAACTCTAAATCCCAGCAACTACAACTCCCTAATATCAAGGTCTATTTTCCCCAAACTCCACCAGTGTTCACATGTGGGCATATTGAGTATTTCTACCAAGTTTGGTCCAGATCCATCATTGTTTGAGTCCACAGTGCTCTCTGAATGTAGGCAAACTACAACTTCCAAAATCAAGGTCAATCCTTCCAGTATCTTCTCTTGGTCATGGGAGTTCTGTGTACCAAGTTTGGTTCAATTCCATCATTGGTGGGGTTCAGAATGCTTTTTGATTATAGGTGAACTATAAATCCAAGCAACTACAACTCCTAGATGACATATCAGTCCCTCCTCCCAACCCCACTATTATTTAAATTTGGGCATATTGGGTATATAATAATAATAATAATAATAATCTTTATTTGTATACCGCCCTATCTCCCCAAGGGGACTCAGAGCAGTTTCCACATATGCAAAATAATACAAAAACATACAATATAAAACAGAAGCAGAGACATAAACTGTTAGTACAACATATACATTAAAATCCATTTTAAACCAGTTCCGCTCTCTTCTTCATGCTAGTTAAGCTGCCAGGGGCAAAGATTTCAATAAGGGGCCTGGACTATTTGGAACGGGCTGGGCCTAGGAAAAGGAAAAAAAAATGGGGCTGGCTGAATACTATAGCACAATTTGGTATTTGTGCCAAATTTGGTCTAGTGAATGAAAATACATCCTGCATATCAGAGATTTACATGACGATTCATATCAGTAGCAAAATTACAGTTATGAAGTAGCAACAAAAATAATTTTATGGTTGGGGGTCATCACAACATGAGCAATGGCCGCTCTGGGGCCAGAGTAAAGAAGGGAGCTCCTCCCCCAGCAACAATATAATATTATATAATACTAATATTATGAATGATGTATTAGTATTATGCTAATAATATACTATGTTTTTATGTACTGTAGATATGACTTGTAAGCCGCTTTGAGTCCCCTTCGGGGTGAGAAGGGTGGCATATTATAAATGTCGTAAATAAATAATCATATCTTCCTTTAGTCATTAATCCTATTCATCACTTGAATTAAGGGAGTTCTATTGCACGTCCATGCTCAGATCTATGGGCTGAGCAAGGGAAAAAGAAACTAAAAGGTGAGACTACTAGTCGAACCAATGGAAACAAAAGGACTGAACAAAGAGTCCCAAAATAACTTTGAGGAGCAAACAATAGCTGCACTATAGTAGCTTTTCTGGAATTCCTGGCTTCAGCTATCCTTGTAGCTGCCAATGTGCTGTTTCGCCATGCCTTTAAAGGAGGGGTGTTGCTATTGCTGGCCAGGCATAAGCCATTCTTAAATCTCTCCGAAATGCCACAGTCCCCTTTGTCCTACAATTGAGGGCAACAATGAACACTCCCTGGCCCTGAGGTCAGATCCTGCCCTCCTCCTCCTAGTCCTCCTTTCTCAGCACCGTTTGGGCACTTTGAGGGTCTGGCACATACTGGGCAAAGGAGCTCAGCCATCCCCAGTCTGTGAAAGAGGAGGGAGAGCACCATCCTCCTCTCCTGCGGACATTAACCGTAGCCATTCAAAAGAGAAGCGTCTGCATTGTCAGATGGTCTACTGCCATCCCACAGCTTCTTGCCTGTGATTGCTCATACTACTATAAATCTATTTATTTATTATTTATTTATTTCAGGATTTTACCCCGCTCTTCTCAACCCCCGAGGGGGGACTCAGAGCGGCTTACAATAAGGTGCAATTCGACGCCCAGACAGTAACAATATAAGACCCCAGAACCCTTCAACAATTAAAATACATTAAAATACATTAAAATACAATTACCTAAACACCATATGCATTCATTCCAGATTAAAACAATGTTCTGTCCATAAAAGCATTGGCCCTTTTCGTCCACTTTCGCAGTTTGGGTGTGATCCTGGACTCATCGCTGAGCCTGGAACCCCAGGTTTCGGCGGTGACCAGGGAAGCATTTGCACAGTTAAAACTTGTGCGCCAGCTGCGCCCGTACCTTGAGAAGTCTGACTTGCTCTGGTTACATCCCGTATAGATTACTGCAATGCTCTCTACGTGGGGTTGCCTTTGAAGACTGTTCGGAAGCTGCAACTACCGTGTTTCCCCGAAAGTAAGACAGCGTCTTACTTTCTTTCCCCCCCCGAAAAGTCCCCCTACGTCTTACTTTCGGGGTACGTCTTATATAAACTAAGACGTACCCCATCGCCACGCCCACGCCGCCGCAACCGGCCCCATTGGCCGCGGCACACCTCCGCGGCGCAGCTTTCCTTGGACGAAGAAAGGGAGGGAAGAGAGCAAGAGGCGTGGCGAAGTGGCGAGCGTCAGAGTGACGCCGCGCGCCACGCCTCTTGCTCTCTTCCCCCTCCCTTTCTTCGTCAAGGAAGGGGGAAGAGGCAAGAGGCGTGGCGGCGGCAAACGTCACTCGGACGCTTCGCCGCTTCACCACGCCTCTTGCTCTCTTCCCTCCTTTCTTCATCCAAGGAAGGGAGGGGGAAGAGAGCAAGAGGCGTGGTGAAGCGGCGAAGTGTCAGAGTGACGCTTCGCAGCTTCGCCACGCCTCTTGCTCTCTTCCCCCTCCCTTTCTTCGTCCAAGGTGCGCCGCGGAGGTGTGCCGCGGCCGATGGGCCGGTTGCGGCGGCGGCGGTGGCGCGGCGGCGACGAGGTACGGCTTACATTCGGGGTACGGCTTACATTAGCCGACCCCGCTGACACCCCCGATACGTCTTACAATCGGGGGTGTCTTACTTTCGGGGAAACACGGTAGTCCAACGGACAGCAGCCAGGTTGATAACAGGAGCGCCATTCAGAGAGCATACAACTCCTCTGTTGTGCCAGCTCCACTGGCTGCCAGTTTGCTACCGGGCACAATTCAAAGTGCTGGCTTTAGCCTTTAAAGCCCTAAACGGTTCGGGTCCAACTTACCTGTCCCTATGAACCATCGAGATGTTTAAGATCATCTGGAGAGGCCCTGCTCTCGGTCCCGCCTTCTTCGCAGGCGCGACTGGCGGGGATGAGAGACAGGGTCTTTTCAGTGGTGGCTCCTCGGCTTTGGAACGCCCTCCCTAAAGACATCAGATCGGCCCCCTCCCTCCTGACGTTTCGCAAGAAAGTCAAGACCAGGCATTTGTTGATTAAATATAAGGCTTAATTGGATATAAGGAATGACGACAATGTGATGGAAACTGATTTCAACATGACACTGAGGCTGCAATTGTATGTTTTTAATTGTTAAATTGTTATATGTTTTTTTTTCTGGGGGGGGGGGGGTTGACTTGTTGCTGTGTTGTATTGAGGGCAGAGACTGCCTGTGTAAACCGTCCCGAGTCGCCTTCGGGCTGAGAGGGGCGGTATAGAAACGTGACAAATAAATAAATAAATAAATAAAATCCCATCTAAAGTGCTGCCTTGTGCTGGTGTGCAAAGGATTTTACTTTTTTCCTGAATGCCAGGAGGGATGAGGTGGATCGTACATCGATAGGGAGCGCATTCCACAGGCGGGGAGCCACCACCGACAAAACCCTATCCCTCGTCCCCACCAGCCACATTTGAGAAGTAGGCGGGAGCGAGAGCAGGGCCTCCCCGGATGATCTTAGATTACGAGGTGGGATGTAGCGGCTGATGCATTCGGACAAGTAAGCTGGGCCATTTAGCCCAGGTTCAGGAACCTTTTTGACTCAGAGAGCCACAAAAGCAAAATATTTGGAAATTTATTTCAGTGAGAGCCATATACTGTAATATATAATATATTTTAAGACTGAATTCAACTAAATGTGAATTCAACTAAATGTGAATTCAACTAAATATACGTACATACTATGGGAAAAGGATTCCCCCGGCAGAATGACGGGACACGTCAGAGCTGACTCTGCAAAAGGCATGCTCAGGACTCTGGGAAGGAAGAGAAGACGGAAGGAAGGGGGAAAGAAAGAAAGACGGAGGAAATAAAGGAGGGAGGGGGAGAGGAAGAAAGAAAACGAACTATGAAAAAGAAGAAAAGTAAAGCAGGAGAGAGACAAGGAGGGGAAAAGAAAGAAGAAAATGGGAAGGAAGGAAAGGGAGTGAGGAAAAAGTAAAACAATGAAGGGAAAAGAATAAAAGAAAGAAGGAGAGAAGGGAAGAGAAAAGGAAGGAAGGAGAAGGAAAGGAAGACTTGGGGGGAAGAATAGAAGAGGAAGGAAGAGGGAGGGAGAATGGAGAAAAGAAGGAAGGAGAGAAGGAGAAGGAAAGGGTGAAGGTGGAAAGGAAGGAAGAGGAAGGAAGGAAGGAAGAGGGAGAATGGAGGAAAGAAGGAAGGGGAGAGAGGGAGGGAAAATGAAGAAGAGAAGGAAAGGGTGAAGGGGGAGAAAGGAACGAAGGAAGGAAGGGAAAGAATGGAGGAAATAACTAAGGAGAGAGGGAGGGAAAATGAAGGAGAGAAGGAAAGGGTGAAGAGGGAGAAAGGAAGGAAGTGGGAGAATGGAGGAAAGAAGGAAGGGGGAGAGGGAGGGACAATGAAGGAGAGAAGGAAAGGGTGAAGAGGGAGAAAGGAAGGAAGCGGGAGAATGGAGGAAAGAAGGAAGGGGGAGAGGGAGGGACAATGAAGGAGAGAAGGAAAGGGAAGAGGGAGAAAGGAAGGAAGTGGGAGAATGGAGGAAAGAAGGAAGGGGGAGAGGGAGGGACAATGAAGGAGAGAAGGAAAGGGTGAAGGAAGGAAGGAAGGAAGGAAGGAAGGAAGAATGGAGAATGGAGGAAATGAAGGAGAGAAGGAAGGGGAGAGAGGGAAGGGAAATGAATGGAGGAAAGAAGGAAAAGAGTGAAGGAGAAAGGAGAGAAGGAAAAGTGAAGAGGGAGAAAAGAGGGAGAGCCAGATGCAATCATGAAAAGAGCCACATCTGGCTCCCGAGCCGTAGGTTCCCTACCCCTGATTTAGCCCCTGATGTGACACATGCTTTCCGACCTTCTTGCTGCTATTGGCTAAACACAGCTGCTGTTCTCGAAACGGCACCTGGACACCCTGTTCCACAGGAAAATGAGGATGTGACTCAGAAATAAAAAGGCTGTGTGCCCTCTGCCCTAAAAATAACCACATGCCCACGAAAGGCTAATTGTTGTGGCCTGTACCAATAATGCATATATATGTTTTCTGGTGGTCATAGGCAACCCTTGGAAACCCCAGGTTGAGAAACGTTGCACTAAAAAAGCAACGCCTTCTCCTGTTCTGTCCTTATGCAACTGAGCCTAAAGTAGAGTTTTTAAAAAGTGGGGACAGGGAGGAATTTCTAAAAGCTAGTTTGGCCAATGCCGCACCTCTTTGAGAAGATGAATGAGCCAGCACCCGTGAGATGAAGGCGCAAGCAATGCGATCGCCGTTTTGGCGGGGACATTTCACGGTGATGCTTGCAGATTGGACAAATAGGCAAAGCTGCACAAAACCCTTTCCTTTTGGCATTGAGGCGTAAACTTGGACTCCAGAGATTGACAGCGGAGGCTCGCACTGAACGGGAAGCTTCCAGGAGGATGTGAAGCTGAAAAATGGCAATTATTCTGCAAAGCATTCCAAGCATTTGTCTAGCAACTTGTCTCCTATGCACTCCCCCCACCCCCACCCCAGGATGACAACTACTTTCCAACAGCAGGGATAGAAGTGTGTAATAAGATAGGGTTACCACGCATCCTCCTCTTCCATGACATGTCCTTTGTTTGTTTCCAGGTATTAATGTAGTAGTAGTAATACTACTACTAATAATATGATATTATAATTATATATTTTATATTACATGTAATATTACTAATAATATTACAGTATAATGTTATAGTACAATCTATATATATAAAGGAAGAGTCATCATGGAACGACCGTCCCAAACAGAGAAACCTTACAACGCAGAGACACCAAACTTGCCAACAGAAATAGGATTCAGACAACGTACGTTTGTAGCAACGAAACCCCCCCAAAACCTAAAAGGCCCCCAAAACAACGAGTAAAAACTACATTTCCCAGCATCCTCAGGGCTGCCAACGACTCTCCCAGCTTCTACATTCTGACAACATGATTGGCTGCCAATAAGGGCGGATTTGCATAACTCCTGTACTGGCCAGGCAACATGAACATTCCGACCCATAATAAACTGTCAGAGGAGGATAAGGCAAAGGGCTGAGGCACAAACACAAACACCCAATTCACTTCACACAGAAAATTTACCCCCTACAAATCACAGACCACGCCCAAAATTGACAGTAAGGCTTCATTAACTTAATTTCCCTGAATAGGCCTCACTTAATGGAATGCTGTTTACGCTCTGAATTGACAGAAAGGCTTCATTAACTTGATTTTCCCAACTAGGCCTCAGCTCATTGCACATTGTGTATGGCCTGAATTGACAGGCTTCATTAACTTGCTGTTCCTGACTAGGCCTCAGCTCATGGGACATTGTGTATGGCCTGAATTTACAGTAACCAACCTTGGCACACAGAGCCCCTATGACCCACGCTACATTCTACTACAGTTTGGAGGAGGGTGGACCATGGATTATGGGACTTGAAGTACCTCCATGGATAATGGGATTTGTACTACTTCACAACCCATCATTCCCCACAGACCACTGTGGCCCAGAACCAAGACCAATAAAGACCAAACTTGGCACACAATGCCCCCCATGACCCACACTCCATCCGACTGCAGTTCAGAGGAGGACACACCATGGATAATGGTATTTCAAGTACCTCCACTCACTTCCAACCACACAAGCATCAACCTCTACATCAACACAGCAGACAGAAAGACAAAAAACATTGTATATCCACAAGCTATGCAGAACGCCAGCAACAACTCCCCAGGACTTCAACATCCCACCCACCAGAACAACCCACAACGACACAGCCATGGCCCCACCAAGACCATAAGTAACATCAATTCCAACCCTTACATACTCAGACTTTCTCGCATCTCCTAAATAGGGCACAGCAACGCATGCTGGGTACAGCTAGTGTAATATATAATATTAATGTTGTGCTATGGCAATAATATATTGTATTTACATTTTACTTGTAAGCCGCTCTGAGTCCCCCTCGGGGTGAAAAGGGCGGCATATAAATGACGTAAATAAATAAATGCTTACAATTAAGGTCAATAATATTTATAGCCAAAATGATCCCTGTGTGTGTGTGTGTCATATTATATTATTTATATACAGCATATAAAAGGCAAATATATATGTAGGTTGGTTGGTTTGTACCACAAAGACTCCTACATAACTTGATGGATCTGGACCAGACCTGGCACACATACCTTACATTATCCAACTTAAAATAAGTGAGGGGTTTGAACTTTTTTTAAAAGTATTTATTTACTTATTTATTTACTTTATTTATATTCCGCTCCTCTCACCCCGAAGGGGACGCAGAGCGGATTACAGTACACATACTTGCAGACAAACCCTGCAGTTCAACATATGGCATATAACATGTGACATTTATCACAGTACAGTACAGTACATACATTTTTGACTTATTATACATATATAGACAAACAGAGGCAAACTTTCTGGCCACCAGGGGGAGCTGATGCACGCCTCATCTCTCTCAGCATTTCCTTCCAGCGTCCCTTTTTTGTTGTTTCTTCCACATTCCCCAGCGATTTTTTATGGTCTCATAAATCAGTCAAAATTTGCCTCCCCACTTTAATGTGGTACCTTTATCTCCTACTTGACAAATGTAACTGTCTTTCGGGCTGCAAAGGTCGGCAGCAGGCTACACTTAAGGTCAAGAACCCCACCTCGACCCGGGCAGGCCTCGAACTCATGACTTACTGGCCAGAGAGAGCTTATGCAGCTGACACTTAGCCAGCTGCGCCACATTCTTGGTGCAAACGTACTCCTTTTGGGCCTAGAACAGAGGGAAAGAGAAGGAACAAAGCAGATTAGTTGTGACTAGGTGACGTGGCCCTCTGTCACATGACTGGGAAAGAAAGGGAGTGAAGCGGTTTGGATGCTGATTTCATGTGCATGAAAGGAAACGAGGAAAAGGGAGGGGTGAAAAAGAAAAATGCCGGAAGGAAGGAAGAGAAAGGAAAGGGGGAAAGGTATGAGTGGTGGGACGGGAAGAAGGAGAAAGAAGGGAAGAGGGAGGAAGGAAGAAAAAAAGGAAGGGGAAGGAAGGATGAAAAAGGGATGGGAGAAAGGAAAGAGGGAAAGGTATCAGCAGGGGAAGGAAAGCAGGAGAAAGAAGGGAAGAGGGAAGAAGGAAGAAAAATAGTGGAAGGGAAGAGAAAGGAAAGAGGGAAAGGTATGAGCGGAGAGAAAGGAAGAAGGGAAGAGAAAGGAAAAGGAAGGAAGGAAAAAAGGAAGAGGAAGTAAGGATGAAAAAGAGATGGAAGGAAGAAGAGAAAGGAAAGAGGGAAAGGTATCAGCGGAGGGAAGGAAAGCAGGAGAAAGAAAAAGAATAGAGGGGAAGAGAAAGGAAAGAGGGAAAGGTATGAGCAGAGAGAGGGAAGAAGGGAAGAAATAGGAAAAGGAAGGAAGGAAGGGAAAAAGAGGAAGGATGAAAAAGAGATGGAAGGAAGAAGAGAAAGTAAAGAAGAAAAGGTATCAGTGGAGGGAAAGAAAACCGGAAAAATAAGGGAAGAGGGAGGAAGGAAGAAAAAGAATGGAAGGGAAGAGAAAGGAAAAAGGGAAAGGTATGAGCTGAGAGAAGGAAAGAAGGGAAGAGAAAGAAAAAGGAAGAATGGAGGGAAGGAAAGAAAAGATCAAGAAAGAAGGGTAAAGGAAGGACAAAAGGGGAAAAGGAAGAAAGGAAAAGTATGGAAGAAGAAAATGGAAAGAGGGAAAGGTAAAAGTAGATGGAAGGAAAGAAGAAGAAAAAAGGGAAGAAGGAATCAAGAAAAAGCATGGAAGGGTAGAGGAGAAGGGAAAGGTATGAGTGTAGGGAAGGAAAGAAGGAGAAAAGAAGGGAAGAGAAAGGATGAGGGAGAGAGGAAGAAATATATGAGTGGAGGGAAAGAAGGAGAAAGAAGGGAAGAGGGAGGAAGGAAGGGAGGAAGAAAAAGATGGAAGGGAGGAAAGGGAAAGGGATGAGCAGAGGGAAGGAAAGAAGGAGAAAGAGGAGAAGAGGGAAGTTATATGAGGCCAAACAGGGAAGGATAGAAAGGGAGAAAAAGAGAGGGACAAGGTGCATGAGGAAAAGGGGAAAAGAAAAGAAAGAGCCACAAACAAAATGCAAACCCGGGCACTGCTGGGTATATTTACTAGGATATAATATATTTTTCTTCTATAATAACAATAACAAGACAGCTGAGTGAACACTTTTGTGAAGGCCATTATGTGGAAGGAATGGTAGAAGACAAGGGGAGCCCAGCTGCGTGTTCCAGCTCAGCCCAGAAGGGGGCGCCTAGCTTAGTTCTACTATGGAAACCAAGCCACAGCCCCACTCCCATTCCTTTTAATGCTTGAGAAGAGGGAAGGTTGGCAAGGCCCATGGCCATGGAGTATAGAGAAGGCTCCACCTGTTGACCATCTGTCTTGTAAGCAAGAAGGACCAAGAACCTGCCCCATTTTGCCTCCAGTCCTGTCCCTTCCTCGATCAAGCACAAAGCAGATTTTTTCCAAAGTGTTCTTCTTCTACCCAGTGGAATGAGATTTATTACAGGCCTGTCATCTCCCTTCAAGGAAGGTGCATTTTGATGACAGCCCCCCCCCCCCCCCCTTGATTTTTTTCATTTTGGATTTGAGGGCTTGACGGTTCCTGTGCTAAACCTACCAGCCGTGAAATTTAACATTAAAAATCTCTAACTGAAGAACAAAGGCTGAGGATTGCCAGCTCTGCTGATAGACGTTTTGAAAGAGACACTTGGGCCCCATCTACACTTCTATATCTATTATATAAAGGAGGACCCATCATCGAACGACTGACAGAGACAGAGAAACCTTCCAAGGCAGAGACACCAAACTTGCCAACAAAAATAGGCCTCAGGCAAGGAAGGTTTTTAGCAAAGAAACTATCCCCCCAAAACCTAGAAGGCCCCCAAAACAACGATTTAAAAAACTACATTTCCCAGCATCCTCTGCGGCCGCCAGCGAAACCCATTGGCCAACATCGGCCCACACAAAATGCAGGCAAGGTTAGATTAGAATGCTGAGTGATTTCAGTTTAGTCAGTTGGTGTTTGAGGGTTAAACTGTCAAGGCCAAGCTCTAGGAGGGAGACAAATAGGGCACCAAGGACACAGGCACCACTGACAAACACATACCCCCAGAATAACACAAACGTGCAAAACCCACACACATAAAAACAATCCTGCAACACAAAAACCCACCCCAAACAAAATACACAACAAACACCACTGGCAAAAGCAACACCCCCTCCACATCACAACCAGCACACAGCCACACTAAGACAACTATGTCACCACAACACACACAAAATACACCCCACAAATACCTGACAACTTCCCCAACACAAAACCCAGGACTGCACTCACTACTCACCACCACACACACCTCCAAATACACACACGTCCCAGGCACAATACTCCAGCAATTCCTACCCACACAACACAACTTCCTATCACAACCCATCCCCCCAACCTTACGGGACCCCGCACATACAACACCTACCACCACCACAAACAAAAACCAACTCCACCTATACTCCAACCACAACACAACACTGCACTGATACTCTACAAACACACACAAACACCCAAAACACCCCACCCACACAAGCATTCCACAACATACTACCACCCACAATGCCACAACACGCCCACTAACTCACCAAAAAAGTAATACCTACACACAACACAATACGCACATAACACAACCTTGCGTCTACTGCTCAACCCATTTGTATGCCATTCCCTCCTTCCACACAGGCATAAGCTCACCCAAAAGACAAGTCATGCCTCCTAAAAAGAACAGCATCGGATGACACACTTGCAACGCTACATACATCAAACAAAAAAGGGCAGAACAAACACCAGAACAGAAAGACACTGCACTACACTAGCTTTTGCCATCACCATAAACAAGGCTCAAGGACAAACACTACAAATCTGTGGCATAGACCTTGACACAGAATGCTTCTCCCACAGACAACTCTACGTAGCATGCTCCAGAGTTGGGAAACCACAGAATGTCTACATCAACACAGCAGACGGAAAGACAAAAAACATTGTATATCCACAAGCTCTGCAGAAAGCCAGGAACACCACACACCGACAACTCCACAGGACTTCAGCATCCCACCCACCAGAACAACCCACAAGGACACAGCCATGACCCCACCAAGACCATAAGTAACATCAATTCCAACCCTTACATACTCAGACTTTCTCGCATCTCCTAAATAGGGCACAACAACGCATGCCGGGTACAGCTAGTAATCTATATAAATAAAAATGTAATGTTTGTTTGTGGGATTAACATAACTCAAAAAACACTGGACAAATTGACACCAAATTTGGACACCTACCAGGTCAACAAGTGATCATCACTCATAAAAACACTGAAAAACACAGCAGAAGGGACTTAAAAAGCCAAAAAAGTAAAAAGACGGTACAGTGCATGCACAAAAAACGACTCCCTCTGGCAAACAAAACACACAATAGCATATCCACACTCTCTTCCGGACTACAGCTCCCAGCATCCCCTAGACCAGGCCCTTTAGGAGAGGGGGATGATCCAAATGCACTGCTTCCAAGCTGCAAGCTTTCTTCTCCTTGGATTCCTTTGAGAGCATCCCAATCCCTGCATATTTCCAATTTCCTATTCCTGGACTGCAACTCCCAGCAATCCTCCAGATAGATAGATTAGATCAGTGGTTCCCAAAGTGGGCGGTACCACCCCTTGGTGGGCGGTGGGGCGATCTAGGGGGGCGCTGGAAAGCCCAGGAGAATTTGGGGGGCGCTGAACCCCTGTAAGGGGGTGGTGGGGGTGGTGGCATGAGCCAGGTGACAGGCTGCCATCCATCTCTGTGTGTATCTTTCTCTCTCTTCTTCCCTCCTCCTGCTTCCTCCTCCTCCTCTCGCCAAGCAAGGGATAATAATAATACCACCTTTGGGGTTCCCTTCCAACTGGTTGAGTCTTATAACAATAATAATAATGTCCTTCAACATATTTAGTGGAACATTCAGTGCGGCAACCAATTTATTAACAAAAAAAGAAACCGATTGCAAAATAGTCAATCGCAATGATTTGAGATGACCGCTGACGAAAATAGAGCCGAGGATTCCTAGATTGGTAGCAGCAGACCCACTTCATCCTTCTCATTAAGATGATTTTGAATGTTTTAACTTTTTTTTGTATTACCTTTCTATTCTAAGTTCAATAAATAGTTTCATAATTTCAAACTTCAATGTTTCTAATTTACAACTTTATTATATTTTACAAAAAAGGTAGAAATATTAATACATATATTTTTCTGATTAATTGCTATTAAAAATTAAAAAATTATTTTCTAGGGGGGCGGTGAGTAAATTTTTTTTTCTGGAAAGGGGGCGGTAGGCTAAAAAAGTTTGGGAACCACTGGATTAGATAGAGATAGGCAGGTAGGTAGATCAATCAGGAGTTGCAGTCCAAGAAAAGGTAGAAAAGGGGACAAAGAGGAAGGGAAAGAAAAGGTGAGGGAGGAAGGAAGGGAGGAGAGTAAGAAAGAAGAGAAAGAGGGAGGGAAGGTTGGCTACGGCAACGTGTGGCAGGTACAGCTAGTGCATTATGAAAGTGTAAACTTGTATAATCCAGTTCAAAGCAAGTAATGTGGGTTATCAACTTTGAAAATCTAGATTATATGTCAGTGTAGAAGGGGCCCCAGTCATCTCAGATTTGAACTAAAACTGCTTTTAACTTTCTCTGCGACTATACATCATGGTCATCCCTTGTTAAGAGTTTGGGTGTCCATTTGGACCCTTTGCTGTCCATGGAGACCCAGGTCTCCATGGTCAGCAAAACATCATTTTTCCATCTTTGTCAGGCTAGGCGACTGGCACCCTACCTGTACAGGGATGACCTGGCCACGGTGATCCAAGCGACGGTCATCTCGAGGCTGGACTACTGTAACGCCCTCTACGTTGGCCTTCCTTTGTCGACAATCCGGAAACTCAAGCTAGTGCAGAATGCTGCTGCTCACTTACTGGTGGGAGCACCAGTGAGAGAGCACATTACTCCCATCTTACGGCAACTGCACTGGCTTCCTATCGAAACCGAATTGCCTTCAAGGTGTTGGTTTTAACCTTCAAGGCCTTATACGGTCTAGGGCCTGTGTACCTGAGGGACCGCCTTACCCCGTTCCCCGAGATCACTGCGCTCAGAAGAGCAGAACCTGCTAGAAATTCCATCAATCCGCTCCTGCCACTTGTCCACAACCAGGCAGCGTGCCTTTTCTGTTGCGGCCCCTATGCTGTGGAATTCACTTCCAGCCGATACCTGCGCGATCCGAGAGCTTGTCCCCTTCCGGAAAGCATGCAAGACCGCCCTTTTTAGACTTGCTTTTGGCTAATCCAAAAATGTACCGTGTTTCCCCGAAAGTAAGACACCCCGATTGTAAGACGATCGGGTGTCGGGGGTCGGCTTATGGGGCGGGACGAAGCGGCGACGCGTCACTGTGACGCGGCGATCCTCACCATAATCTCAAGGATTATAGATTCTTAAAACTCATAGACATGGTCATACAGTACCGTGTTTCCCCGAAAGTAAGACAGCGTCTTACTTTCTTTTCCCCCAAAAAAGTCCCCCTACGGCTTACTTTCGGGGTACGTCTTATATAACCCAAGACGTACCGCCGCCACGCCCACGCCCACGGAGGTGGCACACCTATTCACCAGGCCTCCAAGCAAGGGAGGGGGAAAGGAGCCGGGGGCGGGACGAAGCGGGGACGAAGCGGCTTGGAGGCCTGGCAAATAGGTGTGCCGCGGAGGTGTGCCGCGGGTGTGCCGCGGCACACCTCCGATTGCGGCGGCGCGGTGGCGTGGCGTGGCGTGGCGACGGGTACGTCTTGGGTTATATAAGACGTACCCCGAAAGTAAGCCGTAGGGGGACTTTTTTGGGGGGAAAGAAAGTAAGACGCTGTCTTACTTTCGGGGAAACACGGTACTGTATGACCATGTCTGTGAGTTTTAAGAATCTATAATCCTTGAGATTTTTAACATTGTTGTATCTCGATGTTTTTATTGAATGTTGTGATCCGCCCCGAGCCTGCAGGGAGGAGCGGAATATAAAACTGAATAAATAAATACATAAATAAATGGCTGCAGTAAAAACGGTGGTGGGGGTAAACAGTGTTGGAAAATAGTCAAGCATTTACATGCAAGCGAATCACATAGAATGATGATTTTCCTCCCTCTCCCTTTCAGCTGTGACCTGGACTATGACATCTATAAAGATGATTTGCCATACAGGTAGGTTTGGTTTCCCTGCTTCAGAACGTGCCCTCACTTCCTGCCCATGAATACAGCAATGGTATTTAAAAGGAAATCCCTCTGTGTGCAATCCTGTTGAAAGGAACCTTTCTCCGTCTCTCCTTTCCTGCAGAGTTTGTGAATACCAAAAGATCCCTCCTCTCATCAGTCACATTCCTGTCAAAACAAGGCGAAGCCACCTAGGGAATGGGGGGCAAGACCAGCCTGGCCTCCCACACAGGGTCCAGAGGAAGCAGTTCCACAGCAGGCCACACAAAATGTGAGTGTTTGTGAGTGGAGATCTATTTCAAGAGATGTTGGTATCAAGGCACTCTTCCATCCAGCAAGGGGCACTTCCAGCACTCCTTGTCAACACTCTTTCTGACTGTATTTTAACACAATGTCTCTCTTGTCTTGTGTTTACAGCGGCAAAACTTCTAATGCTGCTTTGTTGAGCAGATTATCGCATTACATGGGTTCAAAACAACCCCTTTCATTTTATGTTTTCTTCTGCTCTAAATAGCACCTATCTGATGCTATTGCTTTTCTAGAATTGGGACATTGTGATCTCTCGGCATTACTTCGCGAACGAGGATTCTTAGGAAGGACTCATCCCACGCTTTTTACAGGCGCGTTGATGACTAAAAAGGCCAATCTGAGATAGGCAAGTTCAGTTGCAGAAAGCACAGCAGAAAGTCTCCTTGGGTGATGTTGTTTCCAAGTTGCGGTTATTTCTGCGTTGTCGTTTCTCTTTGAGACCCATTCGGCGTTACTTCTCGAAAGAGGCCGCAGCATTGTGGATAGTGTGTCCCCATGCCGCCCGATGTAAGACCAGGGTGGACCATTGTTGGTGATCAATTTGACCAAGCCTGAGATGTTGTTTCAGGAGTCCTTATATCTCTTTTGGGGGCGCTCTCTTGCGCTGACCCATGGCGAGTTCACCATAGAGTAGTATCTTTGGGAGGCGGTGGCCCTCCAGCCTAGAGATGTGCCCTGCCCAGCACAGCTGTGTTCTCAATAGCATGGCCTCAATGCTGGTGATCCCTGCTTGCTCAAGGACAGCAACATTCGTCACATAGTCAGTCCAGTGTATATTTAGGATTTTGCAAAGGCAGCACTGATGAATGCGTTCGAGGAGTCGTAGGTGTTGGCGATAGGTGACCCATGTTTCAGACCCATAGAGGAGAATAGACAGTACGATAGCTCTGTACACACTGATTTTGCCTCAGGTGCTTGTTGCTCCAAACTCTTTTGTGAAGCCTTCCAAATGCACTATATGCCTTTGCTAATCTGTGATCTATCTCTTTGTCAATCTTGGCGTCTGAAGAGGTGATGCTTCCCAGGTAGGTGAACTGCTGAACGGACTTAAGCACAGATTTGCCTATGCTGATGTGGGGGTGATGGTGTTCTTCCTGTGGTGCGGGCTGGTAGAGGACTTCCGTTTTCTTCAGGCTGACTTCCAGCCCAAGCAGCTACATTGTGATATAGGTTTGCATAAAACATAGAATCATGGAGTTGGAGGAGACCTCGTGGGCCATCCAGTCCAACCCCCTGCCAAGAAGTAGGAAAATCACATTCAAAGCTCGACAGATGGCCACTCCAGCCTCTGTTTAAAAGCCTCCAAAGAAGGAACCTCCTCCACACTCCAGGGTAGAGAGCTCTACTGAGTGTGGTGGAGACTCCTTCTTGGAGGCGTTTAAACAGAGGCTGGATGACCATCTGTCAGGGGTGCTTTGAATATGATTTTCCTGCTTCTTGGCAGGGGGCGGGGCATACAATTTCATCCACAGATATGTTTCAAGCATAAACCTTTCTTTTCGTGGTCAGCTGTGAATAGCACCTATGGTAATTCCTGCGCCCTGCGCAGACAGTTCGAAATCTTTAAAAAGTTAATATCACTTTAAATTGTAGCCCCGCCCACATCCCCTCGAGCATATATAGTCAGTGGGAGGGGCTGCCACCTCAGATCCTTTTTTCCGCCGCTGCTGCAACAGCTAGGAATCTTAACTCATATTTGACTAGCGTATAAGGAATAAAAATATTTACTATTAACTTAATGATTACTAATATTAGTCATCCTAATTAATAAATTTTAATATTCTTATATTGGTGATGATTTGTAATATCACTGATTAATTATTGATTTTAATATTCATCTTGGTGGAGATCTCTTACCACCATTCATAAATTATTAATATTTATGTTCTTCATATTGGTGGCAATTTGTTAACACTACTTATTAAAATTTAAATTTATTAACTTTGGAGATTGGTTACTGCCACCTTTTAATTATTTAATAATAATAAAAATAAAATTCTAAATAATAATATAATAATAATAATTTTAAACAAAAAACCTCAACGACTTTTTGTACTACAGTTGGCCTCCAAAATGGCGGCTCAACTGGTGAAGGGGACAACTGCCAAGGTGGCCACAAACCTCCACTGAAGGTTCCAATTTACTCTTCTGGTATTTAACAGCCTTTCCAGTCCATAGAAGAGCTGAGCTCCCCCTGCTGGCCACTGTGTACCAAATGGGTAAAGCAAGGCAGAGCCAACCTGGTCGTCGTTCTCTAAGCCCAACACGGGCCACCACTCTAAAGCGCCTCTGCCCCACCTTTCGGTGTGCGGCATGCGCATTGCCGTCGGGACTGGAGTTCCCTATGAGCGCCTCTGATCCAAATCATGCGCAGGACGGCTGGGACTGGAGTTCCCTAATGACGCCTCTGCCTGACCTTCGAGAGGGAGGCATGCGTAGAGCCATCGGGACTGGAGTTCCCTATGAGCGCCTCTGATCCAAATCATGCGCAGGATGGCTGGGACTGGAGTTCCCTAATGACGCCTCTGCCTGACCTTCGAGAGGGAGGCATGCGTTGCGCTGTGCAGTAGCTTCGGCACTGCAATATTAACAGCTTAAACGGCCTTCCAGACATCGAAGGAGTACACTGGAGGCCCTGTGTCGAGCTCGAAGCCAGCACGGCCAAGCTCCAACCTCCTGGCCCTGCGTCGAGCTCGAAGCCAGCACGGCCGAGCTCTAACCTCCCTCGTCGGGCTCGAGGCCACCACGGCCGCGTTCCCAACTTCCCTTCAAGGGAGAGATGGAAAGCCTTCGACCCGCTCGTCTGTCGAGGAGGGTGACAGCCCAGCGCACACATCGGGAGGGCCGACCCGAAGGCGCCTGCAAGGGAAGCGTCCCTTGAACAGGAGCCGATCGGCGTCTAGAGGGCACTTCGATGGTGCGCTAGAGGACCTTGGAAAGGGACTAATGGGCCTCTCGATCTTGAGAGACCGCACACACACGCTCTCACTCCTAGCGCACAATGTTAGGGGCGCTCCCAACATCAGCAGCCCCGAGTGCGCCGTGAGAGAGATGAAAGACCTTCCAGCCCAAGCTGAATCTCGACCATGAAGTGGTCGAGTTCGAGAGCACGCGCGCGTTCCCAACCTGAGGAAGGGCCTTCGAGCCCTCAGTAAGGCTCAACCATGGAGCGCATCCCTTTCCCTCCGGCGTCGACGGATCGACGCGCACACCCTCGCTCCTCCCATGTCTCCCGGGGAAAGGCTGGGAGACTGCACAAAGGTTCCGCAGTCCACTGGAGTGGGCGATAGAGCGTCTTCCTGGCCTGCCTTCCCTCCTCTCTCTCCCAAAGCAATACTCTCGGCCTCCCTCGCAGCATCACGGAGGAGAGAGGAAAGGCCTCCGAGCCCTAAAGGACTCGATGCTGCAGGGGAAAGACAAAAGGCCTCCATCGGGACACGCTCCCCCCCTTCCTTCCGACGTCGAAAGAGGAGAGAGGGACCTGGCGTGCTCCAAATGGATGGCGCTCTCGAACTCGAGAGCGCGCGCGCGCGCTCTTCTGTTCCCTCCTCCGACGTCGACGAAGAGAATAGAAAGGGACTCCACATCACAGGAAGTTCGGAGGAGGGGTGAGATGGCTAGTGCGGCGCCTCAGCCACGGATCCTTTGGTAGCGAGGAGGAGCAGGCTCAGCTTCTGCTCCTCCCCCTCTTCCTTCGTTGCAGGATCTGGCCTAACGACAGTGGAGTAAGGTAAAAGCGCTCCATTCAGTTATGCTGGCCGCATGACCACAGAGGTGTCTATGGACAACGTGGGCTTTAGCCTGAGGATAGAGATGAATGGAGATGAGCCCCAGACATAACTAGACTTAATATCAGGAGAAACCTTCACTTTTCTTTACATAGCATAATGATGTGTTGACTTGCTCTCCTGGGCACTGGAATTTGTTGTTTAACAACAAATGTTCTTGACTTAAAAATGGGAGCGAGCACCAAATCTATGCAGTCATGCAAACCTCATGATCTTACAGGTGTCTATGGAAGACACTAGTTCTTGACTTAAAATGGAAACGAGCACCAAAGTCATGCAGACATGCTAGCCTTATAACCTTAAAGGTGTCTATGGAGGATACCAGCTCTTGACTTTAAAATGCAAAGAGCATCATAGTCCCAGTCACAACTGAACTTAATGTCAAGGGAATTTTACTTGGGCCTTACATAGTAATAACGATATGTTTAATTTCTGAGTTAGCATATATAGTGTATCAGGTGCTAAACAATGTATTTGAGAAATATGGAGTGTTAAAACCTAAAGGCAATATATTGCTCGGTATCGCTAGCGCCCACTATTGTATGTTGACATGTCACATTGCCTGGTCATAACGGAGGCAACAACTTAGGCTATATCAACAACTGGCCCTTCATTACAGACTTGTGGTGACCTTAATGAGGACTACAACCAAACCTGAATTAATTCAACTTATTTACCAGAACTACCCTGCTCCACCTCGCAGAGCACGTCAACAGGATGGCCAGAATAAGTTGGTTTCACTAATGGCCAAAATGCCTGGAGTCTGGCGAGCCTCCCTAAGCACCTTCAAGAAGCAAGTTCGCCATAGAGTAGTGTCTTTGGAGAAGGTGTGGAGACGTGCCCTACCCAGTGTAGGGCACGCTATTGTGTTCTCAGTGGCATGGTCTCATTGCTGGTGGTCCCTGCTTGCTCAAGGACAGCAACATTCATCACATAGTCATATTTCTTCGTATATGTTTGCTGAGTGATTATATGTTTCTTGTATCAGGAGCAAACAATGTATTTCAAAAACAGTGGTATTAAAACCTGACTGGTTTCGTCTGAGCCTATAAATGAACGGAACTTATTACTTGGTAACATTAGCGTCCCTTACTAGATGTCAAGATGATACTTGGACTGACTTCAGTTGACTCAGCGGTAAGGGCCCTTATTGCAGACTTCATGGGGCCTTAAGTGAATGTGACCCCTTGACATGGAGGTTATTCACCTGGATTACACTGTTTCTTCGGGAACACATATGGGCCTCCCCGATGGACGCATGAATGAATGAGCCCGGATCCAGGTGAATACTCGACCAATTTGTGTAGCTTGTTATCGACCTTTGCAACCAAAGAGCAGTTACATCTGTCAAGTAGTAAGTTTAAGCTCCACTTTGTGATGAGGATCAATTGAACTGATTCGGGAATGCTAAATTGCCTCTATGTCTGTCTTTATGTGCTATATGGCAATGACATTGAATGTTTGCCTGTATATATGCATTGCGATCCGCCATGGGTCCCCTTTGGACTGAGAAGGACGGAATACGAATGAATAAATACATAATATATAAATAAATAATATTATTAACACTACCCTCCATGTGATGTCGCATGACATTATTCTCAGACCACTGATTGCTGAGGATATTAATCTTGAATGGGTACTACTGTCATCAGTCCACAATTATCCATTAGTGCTATTCTCTTGCACTGTCTGACAGGAATGATGGCTAATGAGCTTTACTGAACCTAATAAATGTCACCTGCTACATCCTTTCACTCAGCATCGGATAGTATTGCTATCTAATATTATTTCCTGTTACTAACGTCACCTCGTTTGCTGAAACTGATTTAAGGTGTGTTTATTGTCAATAGATCCATCCTTCATTGTATAGAACCAGTCCTTTGCTTAATGCATGTCAATTGCGTCTCACGTGTTTTCCCCTGAATGTGGGCTACCATCGTAACCATTTCACCTCAGTAACATTACAGCTATCTGTGTATCTATAACTGGATACTGGCGACTAAATCGAAGCTTCTATTCCTTCTAATATCTGGTTTATGTGGTTTCTCCTTATATGGCTTTACAATCGTTACTCTTCATGCATAGTCCTATTTCGGCCCATATAGACTTTATGTGACTTTACGATCGCTACTCTTCATGCATGGTCCTGTTTCAGCCATATAGACATGTTTCTCCCCTTATTTGGTATGGGCCTTGATTCCTGAGCGACCCGGCCCAAGATAAAGGTCGCCAGACAATATTCTGTTGTAAGGATTACGTTATCACATTCTCCTTTAAACTATCATTTCAGCCCTAGACTTCTTGCATCTCCTCTTGAAAGAGTTCAAGATCTCTTTAATTAACTCTCATTCTGAAAATCAATAGTAGGCCACAACATCTTGGAGTTGATATGCTTACTGTGACTTGACATATTTGTACTAAATACAAATATATTGAAAACATATCTACTCATCCTCATATCATCAATGGAATTTGCAGAAAATAATAGTATATTCGGTATCGTATCACTTCTATGTCCAGACACTCCTCCCGTTATGTCTTTCCAGACATTGTACCGATTACTGAAGGAGAAAATTCTTACTTCTACCTTTGCAAGCACACTTGATTTGGTGAATCAACCTAGATGTTCTGTGAACAAGCATAATCTTTGGAGTGCTCAATCCTTCTTCCGTCAATTTCCGCGCCTCTAGATCGACTATATGTTTAATTTCCAGAACTGTAGAAGATCTCTGTTAGACAGTGGTTCGTCTATTCTCTTCTCCTTCGACATGCATAGCATGGTTTACACTTAACGTACTGGGAGGATGCTTTATGGAGCCGTTGCCTTTCTGCATTGTCCCAAGGGCATGTCTGACTTACCATTTGAATGGTTGTAATTATGAGTAGTTTAAGGATCACTCCATTAGATCTATGGTAACCCCACTACTCGTTGAGGGGCTTTCTTTTGGAAGACCTAGACTTCTGCTGGATAGATGCTTGATCTACTCTGCTCACCTTCATCATGCTCAACGGGATTTCTACCTGCTGTGGCATTCTGTGGCAGAGCAGTCCTACACTACGGTGGCATGATACACCCACCAGCCATGTTATTAGCTCGCTAGTCTACCATAGGTGCTATTCACGGCTGACCACGAAAAGAAAATATGGGTTGCTTACCTGTAACCGTAGTTTCTTGAGTGGTCAGCATGAATAGCACGCTCCCGCCCATCCTCCCCGCTGATATCATGCCTCAGTCCTTCAAGCTGCTTTTGCGGCGGAGTAAAGGATCTGAGGTGGCAGCCCCTCCCACTGACTATATATGCTCGAGGGGATGTGGGCGGGGCTACAATTTAAAGTGATATTAACTTTTTAAAGATTCCGAACTGTCTGCGCAGGGCGCAGGAATTACCATAGGTGCTATTCACGCTGACCACTCAAGAAACTACGGTTACAGGTAAGCAACCCATATTTTCTACCTCTCCTACTATACCAAAGGCTGCCTGTCATGTTGCTTGACGCAGTCACATAATCTTTCCCTTCCAGTACGAGCAGAAGAGTTACACTCCATCAAAGGGGAATTAAGCCAGATCAAAGTCCAGGTGGATAACTTGCTGGAGAGCCTGGATCGGATGGATCAGCGACGAGACCACAATACAGGTGAGAGGTTGTATTTCTGGCTTCCATGATCTATTTACTTATGTTACATGATCTTCCCAAGATACCTGGACTAATCTCACAATCCTTTCCTGCTCAAATCACTCCTAGATCACCTTCATCAGGTTTTGTGTCAGCAGCCTAATTGGATCCCTGTTTCCTTCTGTTTTGATGCTACTGATCAACAATTTAGAGCAGGCTGTTAGGAATTGAAATCCAAAACCAACGTTTGCCCATGCCTGATTTAGAGCCAGAAATAATTTACCGAAATGATGCTAGTGAGTCAAAGATCTACCAATAGACCTCTAGTTACCACCTACTACTCTTTGTTCTAGTCCATTGTTTGCAGTCTTTGCCATGCAAATGCTTTGGATGACAGCTCCTTGCAGACTTATCTAATATAGCCTGCGGTGATGGTACATGGGAGTCACAACATTGATAAAAACATTGTGTGTGGCTGTTTAGTCTGTAGGCAAGCTGTGCCTCTCTAATAGAGAGGCAATCATGGTTCTAAATAAGGGGTGGGCAATTTTTTTTCCCAAGGGGCCACACGAGAGCCAAAAAAATATTATGGAGGGCTGCACCGAA
>JARBWK010000014.1:22576927-22601080 GCA_030556195.1 Anolis apletophallus | reverse complement strand
GGAACACCACACACCGACAACTCCACAGGACTTCAACATCCAACCCACCAGAACAACCCACAACGACACAGCCATGACCCCACCAAGACCATGAGTAACATCAATTCCAACCCTTACATACTCAGACTTTCTCGCATCTCCTAAATAGGGCACAGCAACGCGTGCCGGGTACAGCTAGTAATCTATATAAATAAAAATGTAATGTTTGTTTGTGGGATTAACATAACTCAAAAAACACTGGACAAATTGACACCAAATTTGGACACCTACCAGGCCAACAAGTGATCATCACTCATAAAAACACTGAAAAACACAGCAGAAGGGACTTAAAAAGCAAAAGAAGTAAAAAGACGGTACAGTGCATGCACAAAAAACGACTCCCTCTGGCAAACAAAACACACAATAGCATATCCACACTCTCTTCCGGACTACAGCTCCCAGCATCCCCCTTTCTTCGCCTTGTTCCTTTGAGAGCATCCCAATCCCTGCATATTTCCAATTTCCTATTCCTGGACTGCAACTCCAGCAATCCTCCAGATAGATAGATTAGATCAGTGGTTCCCAAAGTGGGCGGTGCCACCCCTTGGTGGGCGGTGGGGCGATCTAGGGGGCACTGGAAAGCCCAGGAGAATTTGGGGGGCACTGAACCCCTGTAAATGGGTGGGGGGGCTGGTGGCATGTGCCAGGTGACAGGCTGCCATCCATCTCTGTGTGTATCTTTCTCTCTCTTCTTCCCTCCTCCTCCTTCCTCCTCCTCCCCTCGCCAAGCAAGGGATAATAATAATAATACCTTTGGGGTTCCTTCCAACTCGTTGAGTCTTATAACAATAATAATAATGTCCTTCAACATATTTAGTGGAACGTGGATTCAGTGCGGCAACCAATTTATTAACAAAAAAAAAGAAACCGATTGCAAAATAGTCAATCGCGATGATTTGAGATGACCGCTGACGAAAACAGAGCCGAGGATTCCTAGATTGGTAGCAGCAGGCCCACTTCATCCTTCTCATTAAGATGATTTTGAATGTTTTAACTTTTTTTGTATTACCTTTCTATTCTAAGTTCAATAAATATTTTCATAATTTAAAACTTCAATGTTTCTAATTTACAACTTTATTATATTTTACAAAAAAGGTAGAAATATTAATACATATATCTTTCTGATTAATTGCTATTAAAAAAATTTAAAAATTATTTTCTAGGGGGGCGGTGAGTAAATTTTTTTTTCTGGAAAGGGGGCGGTAGGCTAAAAAAGTTTGGGAACCACTGGATTAGATAGAGATAGGCAGGTAGGTAGATCAATCAGGAGTTGCAGTCCATGAACACGTAGACAAGTGGACAAAGAGGAAGGGAAAGAAAAGGTGGGGGAGGAAGGGAGGAAGAAAGGGAGGAGAGTAAGAAAGAAGAGAAAGGGGGAGGGAAGGTTGGCTAGGGCAACGTGTGGCAGGTACAGCTAGTGCATTATGAAAGTGTGAACTTGTATAATCCAGTTCAAAGCAAGTAATGTGGGTTATCAACTTTGAAAATCTAGATTATATGTCAGTGTAGAAGGGGCCCCAGTCATCTCAGATTTGAACTAAAACTGCTTTTAACTTTCTCTGCGACTATACATCATGGTCATCCCTTTTGTTAAGAGTTTGGGTGTCCATTTGGACCCTTTGCTGTCCATGGAGACCCAGGTCTCCATGGTCAGCAAAACATCATTTTTCCATCTTCGTCAGGCTAGGCGACTGGCACCCTACCTGTCCAGGGATGACCTGGCCATGGTGATCCAAGCGACGGTCATCTCGAGGCTGGACTACTGTAACGCCCTCTACGTTGGCCTTCCTTTGTCGACAATCCGGAAACTCAAGCTAGTGCAGAATGCCACTGCTCACTTACTGGTGGGAGCACCAGTGAGAGAGCACATTACTCCCATCTTACGGCAACTGCACTGGCTTCCTATCGAGTACCGAATTGCCTTCAAGGTGTTGGTTTTAACCTTCAAGGCCTTATACGGTCTAGGGCCTGTGTACCTGAGGGACCGCCTTACCCCGTACGTTCCCCCGAGATCACTGCGCTCAGAAGAGCAGAACCTGCTAGAAATTCCATCAATCCACTCCTGCCACTTGTCCACAACCAGGAAAGGAGACTGGGTGTACTTGGGAGACGTCAAGGAGTCGAAAGAGACGGGTGTAAAGGGTATATTTCAATGGTTTTAATCTTCATATAATCTTCATAATAAAGTAAATATTCATCCAAAAGTCAACTAAGAAGTGGAATGCAAGTAGTTGTAGGTCACTATCAGTACATTCTCTGGCCATAGAAAGTCCCAAAAATCATAAGTCAATGGCACACCAATTATACTTTCTTCATGGGACGGTCAGAGAGAGAAATGGGTCAATGGTCTGAGAAAGGCCCCGCCGTTTCGCCTGTATTTAGGCTTCTTCAGAACCCAAGTATGAGTAAACAAATAAAGTGACCATTCCACTGATCCGGGTATCCTAGGCATGTACTTGGCGGGTTCTTTTACTTTTGTTCTGTGTTATTTACCTAGAAATGTACTAGTCACTTAAATATGTATTATTGTATATCCTAGGATACCCGGATCAGTGGAATGGTCACTTTATTTGTTTACTCATACTTGGGTTCTGAAGAAGCCTAAATACAGGCGAAAACGGGCCTTTCTCAGACCATTGACCCATTTCTCTCTCTGACCGTCCCATGAAGAAAGTATAATTGATGTGCCATTGACTTACGATTTTTGGGACTTTGTATGGCCAGAGAATGTACTGATAGTGACCTACAACTACCTGCATTCCACTTCTTAGTTGACTTTTGGATGAATATTTACTTTATTATATGAAGATTATATGAAAATTAAAACCATTGAAATATACCCTTTACACCCGTCTCTTTCGACTCCTTGACTTGTCCAGAACCAGGCAGCATGCCTTTTCTGTTGCGGCCCCTATGCTGTGGAATTCACTTCCAGCCGATACCCGCACGATCCGAGAGCTTGTCCCCTTCCGGAAAGCATGCAAGACCGCCCTTTTTAGACTCGCTGTTGGCTAATCCGAAAATGTACTGTATGACCATGTCTATGAGTTTTAAGAATCTATAATCCTTGAGATTTTTAACATTGTTGTATCTCGATTTTTTTTTATTGAATGTTGTGATCCGCCCCGAGCCTGCAGGGAGGAGCGGAATATAAAACCGAATAAATAAATACATAAATAAATAAATGGCTGCAGTAAAAACGGTGGTGGGGGTAAACAGTGTTGGAAAATAGTCAAGCATTTACATGCAAGCGAATCACATAGAATGATGATTCTCCTCCCTCTCCCTTTCAGCTGTGACCTGGACTATGACATCTATAAAGATGATTTGCCATACAGGTAGGTTTGGTTTCCCTGCTTCAGAACGTGCCCTCACTTCCTGCCCATGAATACAACAATGGTATTTAAAAGGAAATCCCTCTGTGTGCAATCCTGTTGAAAGGAACCTTTCTCCGTCTCTCCTTTCCTGCAGAGTTTGTGAATACCAAAAGATCCCTCCTCTCATCAGTCACATTCCTGTCAAAACAAGGCGAAGCCACCTAGGGAATGGGGGCAAGACCAGCCTGGCCTCCCACACAGGGTCCAGAGGAAGCAGTTCCACAGCAGGCCACACAAAATGTGAGTGTTTGCGAGTGGAGATCTATTTCAAGAGATGTTGGTATCAAGGCACTCTTCCATCCGGCAAGGGGCACTTCCAGCATCCCTTGTCAACACTCTTTCTGACTGTATTTTAACACGATGTCTCTCTTGTCTTGTGTTTACAGCGGCAAAACTTCTAATGCTGCTTTGTTGAGCAGATTATCACACTACATGGGTTCAAAACAACCCCTTTCATTTTATGTTTTCTTCTGCTCTAAATAGCACCTATCTGATGCTATTGCTTTTCTAGAATTGGGACATTGTGATCTCTCGGCATTACTTCGCAAACGAGGATTTTTAGGAAGGACTCATCCCACGCTTTTTACAGGCACGTTGATGACTAAAAAGGCCAATCTGAGATAGGCAAGTTCGGTTGCAGAAAGCACAGCAGAAAGTCTCCTTAGGTGATGTTGTTTCCAAGTTGCGGTTATTTCTGCGTTGTCGTTTCTCTTTGAGACCCATTCGGCGTTACTTCTCGAAAGAGGCCGCAGCATTGTGGATCGTGTGTCTCCATGCCGCCCGATGTAAGACCAGGGTGGACCATTGTTGGTGATCAATTTGGCCAAGCCTGAGATGTTGTTTCAGGGAGTCCTTATATCTCTTTTTGGGGGCGCCTCTCTTGCGCTGACCCATGGCGAGTTCACCATAGAGTAGTATCTTTGGGAGGCGGTGGCCCTCCAGCCTAGAGACGTGCCCTGCCCAGCACAGCTGTGTTCTCAATAGCATGGCCTCAATGCTATTGCTCAAGGACAACAACATTCGTCACATAGTCAGTCCAGTGTATATTTAGGATTTTGCAAAGGCAGCGCTGATGAAAGCGTTGGAGGAGTCGTAGTTGTTGGCGATAGGTGACCCATGTTTCAGACCCATAGAGGAGAATAGACAGTACGATAGCTCTGTACACACTGATTTTGCCTCAGGTGCTTGTTGCTCCGGACTCTTTTGTGAAGCCTTCCAAATGCACTCTATGCCTTTGCTAATCTGTGATCTATCTCTTTGTCAATCTTGGCGTCTGAAGAGGTGATGCTTCCCAGGAAGGTGAACTGCTGAACGGACTTAAGCACAGATTTGCCTATGCTGATGTGGGGGTGATGGTGTTCTTCCTGTGGTGCGGGCTGGTAGAGGACTTCCATTTTCTTCAGGCTGACTTCCAGCCCAAACAGCTACATTGTGATATAGGTTTGCATAAAACATAGAATCATGGAGTTGGAGGAGACCTTGTGGGCCATCCAGTCCAACCCCCTGCCAAGAAGTAGGAAAATCACATTCAAAGCACCCCGACAGATGGCCACCCAGCCTCTGTTTAAAAGCCTCCAAAGAAGGAACCTCCTCCACACTCCAGGGTGGAGAGCTCTACTGAGTGTGGTGGAGACTCCTTCTTTGGAGGCGTTTAAACAGAGGCTGGATGACCATCTGTCAGGGGTGCTTTGAATATGATTTTCCTGCTTCTTGGCAGGGGGCGGGACATACAATTTTATCCACAGATATGTTTCAAGCATAAACCTTTCTACCTCTCCTACTATACCAAAGGCTGCCTGTCATGTTGCTTGACCCAGTCACATAATCTTTCCCTTCCAGTACGAGCAGAAGAGTTACACTCCATCAAAGGGGAATTAAGCCAGATCAAAGTCCAGGTGGATAACTTGCTGGAGAGCCTGGATCGGATGGATCAGCGACGAGACCACAATACAGGTGAGAGGTTGTACTTCTGGCTTCCATGATCTATTTACTTATGTTACATGATCTTCCCAAGATACCTGGACTAATCTCACAATCCTTTCCTGCTCAAATCACTCCTAGATCACCTTCATCAGGTTTTGTGTCAGCAGCCTAATTGGATCCCTGTTTCCTTCTGTTTTGATGCTACTGATCAACAATTTAGAGCAGGCTGTTAGGAATTGAAAGCCAAAACCAACGTTTGCCCATGCCTGATTTAGAGCCAGAAATAATTTACCGAAATGATGCTAGTGAGTCAAAGATCTACCAATAGACCTCTAGTTACCACCTACTACTCTTTGTTCTAGTCCATTGTTTGCAGTCTTTGCCATGCAAATGCTTTGGATTTCAGCTCCTTGCAGACTTATCTAATATAGCCTGCGGTGATGGTACATGAGAGTCACAACATTGATAAAAACATTGTGTGTGGCTGTTTAGTCTGTAGGCAAGCTGTGCCTCTCTAATAGAGAGGCAATCATGGTTCTAAATCAGGGGTGGGCAATTATTTTTTCCAAGGGGCCACACGAGAGCTAAAAAAATATTATGGAGGGCTGCACCTAAAGAGGGAACTACATTCTAATCGACTTTCTTTCTTTATTTATTTACTTACTATATTTACTATATATTACACATCATTAATATTAACATATTAATATATCAAGAAATATTCATATATTATTAGTATTAATATCATCATTATATTATCTATATATATTTTTTTTGTTAAGTCCGTTTGATGTCGTATATAGACAACAAAACTATGGCTCCCAGAACCACCAAACTTGACAACCGACTGGACCATTACACTAGGTACATACAACGCCAAAAACACCGGACCTACATACCTCCCAACACCCCAAAAAACGATCCCCAAAAAACTGCCAACGGAACTCCCACCCCAGCCTCTCCGCTGCCAGCGCGAACGTTTAGAACGTTTAGGGCCGAGGGAGGGGGCCGGGCCGGGAGGAGGAGCAGCCTCCCTTGCTCCTCCTTAGCCCCTCCTCCTCAGCGGCTCCTCCTCTTTCCCCCCACCGCCGCTGCCGCCGCTCGGATCACGAACGGCGGGGACAAAGACGGAAGGAGCGGTTGAGGAGGAGCAAAGGACCCCCTCCTCCTCAGCCACTCCTCCTTCCCGCTGCCACAGCTGCCGCTAGGATCGGGGGGGGGCTCCTTCAAGCAGTCTACACGCAAAACACTCTCCCCATACACGCACGCCACTCGCACACCAAAACAAACATTCACACATTCCCCCCACACATACTTTTCCCCAAAACAATCACCCCTCTCCTCCTTCAAGCAGTCTACACGCAAAACACTCACCCCATACACGCACGCCACCCGCACACCAAAACAAACATTCATCACAAACTTTCCTTACCTTCCACAGCAAACATCCCTCCAACGCTGACCCGACGCAATCTTTCCTCAAACCATTCAGTACTACATCTCCCAGTATCCACTGCGGCAGTACACGGCCCCTCCCTCCCACCGACACTCCCCAAAAACACAGCCACCTTACAGGCCTCCGCCTCCTTGGGGCCTGACCAAGGAGGAAAGAGGAGGAAGCGCCGCCGCCGCCGCCTGGAGCTTTGCCATCGCAACGCCCAGGAGGAAGAGGAGCCAAAAGCAGCGCCCTTGGCAACACGAGCAGGGGAAACTGGTAACCACCCTCCTCCCTCCCTCCCTCCCTCCCCCTCAGGCCCTCCTCTTCCTACTCATACACACACATTCACACAAACAAAACCACAAACATACACACACACATATACATGCACACATGCACACATAAACATAAACATACAGACATGTTCACATACACACATAAACATACATACAGTACATGCACACATACACACATATACATACAGACATGCACACATACACACATATACATACAGACATGCACACATACACACATATACATACAGACATGCACACATACACATGCACATATACATAACAACACACACATACACAATTTACCCATATACACACAAACATAAACACACACCTACAAACACACACAAATACATAAAGACATGCACACATACACACATATACACATGCACATATACATAACAACACACACATACACAATATACACATATACACACAAACACAAGCACACACATACACACATATACATAAAGACATGCACAAATACACACATAAACACATGCATATATACATAACAACACACACATAAACAATATACACATATACACACAAAAATAACCATACACACACACACCATGTGGGCAGAAGGGGTTAGCCACAGACTACGGCACAGCAACGCGTGCAGGGGACAGCTACCGTAGTAGTATATATATATATATAGACATTATAATATATTGAAATTATAATATATAATTATATTATTATTATAAAATTATTATAAAATAATAATACCACTAAAATTAAGTTAAATTAAAGAAGACAAGGTGCGAACCAAGATGGAATGACCCAATGGACCCAGCCCAGCGGATGGCAAAGCGGACCCAGCTGCCGCTGCAGCAGGAGAGCAGAGCAGCAGGCGATTGGAGGCTGCAGGTCTCCGCCCGCTCTCGTCCCCTGCCGTTCCCCAGCTGATCGCCCTGCTATGGAGTGCCTGCCATCCCTGGAGACAATCCAGGCCTGCAGGGGGAGTAGTCGGCGATATGAGGCGGCTGATCGCCCTGGCGACCCGGAAGACGATCAAGTCTTCAGGGATGCCAGGGCGATCAGTCGCCATGGGTCGCCGAATGCTCCTGCTGCAGGCCCGGATCGCCTCCAGAGATGGCAGGCACTCCAGAGCCGCCGCTCCTCCGGCCTGTCTGCCGACACAGGCCCCACATAGCCCGCGATGGGATGGCAGCAGCGGCACCCCTTCCTCTTGGGCCTGCCCCCAATGCCCTTCTCCCCGGGCCGGACCGAATCGGCTGCCGGGTCGCGAGCCGTACATTGCCCACCCCTGTTCAGAATGGTTCTGAAGTACTTACAAAACTTAAGTTCTGGTGGTGAAAAATAGATGGTGCTGGTGCTTTGCTTCTACAGTGTGCTAAAGTTCTTGTGCTGAACATTTCAGAACTCTAACAAAACTTTCAAAATTTCTTTATAAATGTCAGTTCCTAATTGGTTCTGTTTTTAAAAATAGCCAATAACAAAATAATCATGAAGTTTTGAAAGTTTTGTTAAAGTTCTGAAAAGTTCATCCCCAGAACTTTAGCATCTGGTGGGAACGAGAGACACGGCCTTTTCTGTGGTGGCTCCCCGGCTGTCGAACTCCCTTCCAAAGGAAATTAGATCTGTCCCCTTCCTCCTGATCTTTAGGAAGCTAGTGAAAATGTGGCTGTGGAATGAGACCTTCGCAGAATGAGGACGGAGATCGCTAATCGACTAAGTTATTGACCACAATATATGGACTGAATACATGAACTGAGTTGGACATGATTTCACCTTGGTGAACGGCTTTTTATGTAATTTATTTTACATGTACAGTAATTTTATTGTTATTTATGATATTTTAGATTTTGTTAGCATTGAATTCTTGCTGTCTGCCGGTCTGAGTCCCTCCACGGAGGTGAGAATATCGGGATACAAAAGTTTTAAATAAATAAGATGAACAGATAGATTGAGTGGGCCAGCCAGATTGCTTGACTCTCCTGACACAAGCTCTTCTATTTTGACAGGTTCCAAGGAAAGCAGTAAGAAATCCCGAGTGAGTGGGGAGGCGTCATGCCATGCAGGGGAGCTGGCACAAAGGAAGGCAAGCACGGAATACGCTGGTCCTGCTGCTCAGCAAGATGTTGACAGTGCAGAAGAGAGCACAGATACTGAAGAGTCGGTAAGTAGCTAAACTCAATCCACCTAAAGAAAAAACACAAACTGGAAAACAACTGTTAAGGTTACAGTTTCTTTTCTTGGAAATTCAATTAACACCAGAGTTTATATCCTATAACGCAGTTGTTCCCAAAGTGGGCAGTAACGCCCCCCTGGTGGGCGGTGGGGCATTCAAAGGGGGCGCTGGGAGGCTCAGGAGAATTTGGGGGGCGCTGAACCCCTGTAAGGGGGCGGTGACATGAGCCAGGCTTGCTTGCCACTTGTAGGGTCGTGCGCTTGCGAGGACGTCCCCGTTGGAAGAAAGAGGCGATACACAGGACTGCACGTGGGCGGGGTTGACGAGAGGAAGGAGGCACGTGTTGCGGTTTCCATGGCAACATCTGCCTGGGGATTTCAACTCGCAGGGACACAGTCGTAAGCGCGCGATCCCCGTGCAGGCGTTGCTGTGGAAACCGCAGTGCGCGCCTCCTTCTTTTCGTCAACCCCACCCATGGCACAGTCCTGTGTATTGCCTCTTTCTTCCAATGGGGACGTCCTCGCAAGCGCGTCTTGCTGGGCCCGGCGCAGGGTGGGGCAAGCGGGAGGCGCTTTTCAAGGTGGGCCTCACTGGTCCAGTGCCGGCCCCTTCTTTTTTCAATGCCATAAAAACAACATGCAATTAAAATAACAATAAAATTAAAACATATTAAAACATTTAATTTTATGAAAAGGTAGAAACATTAATACATATATCTTTCTGTTTAATTGCTATTAAAAATAATTTCTAGTGGGGCGGTGAGTACAATTTTTTTCTGGAAAGGGGGCAGGCCAAAAAAGTTTGGGAACCACTGCTATAACGTGTGTGAAGTGTGAATTTCACACATATAGGGTTATCTACACGGGCAAAAATATCGTACCTTGTAGCTGCCTCGATCTCAACGCATGACATACAGTTGCTTTAGCAGTGAAAGGGCTTCTTCTAGACTTTAATGAAACATAACAAGATTCATTTCTTCCTCCAGTTTCCAGGAAAATTCGATCTGTTGCTGTGTTTTGCTATGTGCGCCAGTCTAGATTGGGGTGGCTTTGGGGGAGAAAAGCAAAGACAAATCACTTCTTTTGAGCAGAACTGCCAGACATAATATAGACATGCATAACTGAACTTCTGATTTCAGTCTAGTCAAAGCCGTGTGGCAGTCAAGAAAGCAGTCAGAGCTTTCCAAACTGTGTCATGACACATTGGTGTGTCTGCTGCAATGTGTTGAGGTATCGGGTGAATGTAACAAGAAACCAATAAGTCTATGTGAAATAAGTAGCAAATCAGATATTTTTTAAAGGTTTTCATGAAATATATTGTGTACTCATACATTATGGAGCCCCTTGTGTCGCAGCGGTTTAAACTGCTGAGCTGCTGAACTTGCTGACCGAAAGGTTGGTGGTTCGAATCTGAGAAATGGGGTGAGCTCCCGCTGTTAGCCCTAGCTTCTGCCAACCTAGCAGTTCGAAAACATGCAAATGTGAGTAGATCAATAAGTATCGCTTCTGCGGGAAGGTAACGGCGCTCCATGCAGTCATGCTGGCCACATGACCTTGGAAACCTTTACCTTTACTTACCCATACATTTCGTTACTACATGAGTCTGTACCTCTTATAAGGGGTTGGTTTCACCTCTAGATTGCTAGTAAAACTGAATGACTCTTGCAGAATGATGCCTGTCCAAAAAGTAATCATTGATCTAAAATGTTTGGAAAGCTCTGGGCTATACAAGCCTAATAAAGACAAAGGAGCAATTCTGGGGGGAAACGTCTCTAAAAAGATCCCTTATCAGTGGTAGGATTTTGACTTATAGGCACTACAATCATCTCTCTCTCTCTTTACTCTGGAGTCAGTCCCACTGTATTCAATATTGCTTACACCTTAATAAGCCTGTTTAGGATTGTGACTCAAAATAAACTGTCTCTTTTCTAACTTTGGTCATTGAGGACAATTTATTAAAACATATATATTCTTAAAATATAGGTTTGTGGTTTGAAGAGCCTCAGGCACTCACTAATGTATTCTGAATTACCTCGTACTTTGGATTCCACCCAAAACTCAGCAGCCAAGGCACACAGATAGTGATATAAAATCCATGGAGCATTCAATCAATCAATCAATCAATCAAAACTTTATTACGGTCACTGACCAGCACAAAGCGGGCACAAGCGCCCTAAGAGGAGAAGGACAACTCCCCAGTAAACAGTTATTTAAAATTAATTAGAAATCAGTATAAAAATATATTTTAAAAGACAGGATATTGTAACAGGTATGGAACCAAAGGGGGAGAAACACTGGTGGGGGGCACTAAAGGGGAAGGGAGGGGCACACTGCGAGTCTAGTAGCATTTCAGCTGTAACATGTTGCTCTAACCGCATTCCCAGCATGGAGCATTCTCAGGGGGCACTGCTATGACCATTGACTGACCCTGGGAGAAGGGGAAGTGACCAAGCAGCATCCGTCTCAGATCATCCAAGAGAATACCTCATTCCTATTCTCACATATAGCAAACAGTCACAGCAAGACCTGAGTGATTCACAGTTGCTACAGTGGTTGATGTTACACAAGGAATTGGTGAAGAGCTCCTTGTGCAATGCCCACATAGGCATACAGAATGCACGTAAGAGTTTCACGGACTGAGGCCACCAACAGGATTCCAGCCACTGCTTTGAAAGCCACATGGGTCCTTGTGCACAAAGGAGGAATCATTCCCGATTTGCAGATAGTAGGGCTGCCAGATGTAATAAGGAACAGGGTTCTTCCTCCTGTGTAGAAGAGGGAATAGCAGCCATTAAAGCATTGTTTCTCATCCTGGGGGTCAGTACCCCGGGGTGGGGGTCACAAGGGGGGTTTTAGAGGGGTCGCCAAAGATCATCAAAAAACACAGTATGTTCCATTCGTCATGGAGGTTCTGTATGGGAAGTTTGGCCCATTTGTATCATTGGTGGGGTTCAGAATGCTCTTTGACTCCCAACGACCAGGCCCGGATTAACACATTTTTGCACTCTAGGCCACACTTTGGAATTACACCCCCTTTAAGCCAACCTCTACATACCCTACCCTTCCCCCCACATCTTTTCATCCGCTCGTCCCCCTTAGGGTCCCGAATCCAGCTCTCCCAGTGTGGCCCCACTAGGCCCGCCACAGGAGTTTCCCTCTCGGCAGGCACTAAGGATGCAGGCATGGGGGGAGAAGCCTCCTCCCCAACGCTGGGGCTTGAGGCACTTGGCTCCTACCCAGTATCAGGGATTGCGCATGCCTTGCAGTCAGCAGCTGTACCGATGCCACGCTTCTCCCCGATACAGGGACTTGTCACGTTGGGCTTCTCTCCTGTACTGAGGCACATGTGCCGTAGCCAGCAGTTGCGCTTCTCTCTCCAGTAAGGAGGAGTCTCCTCCTTGTGTTGGAGGAGGAATACCAACTTTCATGGTGTTAGGGCATGCGCAGACTGCGCAATAGTTTCCTGTACTTGCATTGAAGGAACCAGCAAGTGGATGCTGTCGGCATTGAGGGAGTTAATTGTTCCTCCTGTCGACGTCGACGCCAGTGTCGAGAACCCCTGCGCATACGCTGTTTGCACAATAATAGCAGAGGCAGGAGCTGGTATTCAGGAAGGGGCAGGGGCGGCGCAAAAAAGGAGGACCTCCGGTATCCTTCCTTCCTCATCTCCATGCGCGTTGCATTTTTATTTGTTTCAACGTTTTTTTTTGGCCCATGATCTGTGCCCCCCCCCTGGCTTGCACCCCTAGGCCATGGCCTAGGTTGGCATCATGGGTAATCCTGGCCTGCCAACAACTACAACTCCCAAACGTAAAGGTCTATTTTCCCCAAACTCTACTAGTGTTCGTATTTGGGCATATTGCGTATCCATGCCAAGTTTGGTTCAGATCCATCATAGTTTGAGTCCACAGCACTCTCTGGATGTAGATGATCTCCAAAACTCATCGTCAGTGCCCACCAAACCCTTCCAGTATTTTCTGTTGGTCATGGGAGTACTGTGTGCCAAATTTGGTTCAGTTCCATCATTGGTGGAGTTCAGAATGCTCTCTGATTGTAAATGAACTATAAATCCCAGCAACTACAACTCCTAAATGACAAAATCAACCCCCCAAAAGAAAAACCCTTCAAATTTGGGTGTATCGGGTATTTGTGCCAAATTTGGTCCAGTGAATGGAAATTCATCCTGCACATCAGATATTTACATTATGATTCATAACAGTAGCAGTATTAGTTATGAAGTAGCAACAAACATAATTTTATGGTTGGGGGTCCCAACAATATGAGGAACTGTATTAAGGGGTCACAACATTAGGAAAGGTTGCGAACCACTGCATTAAAGGAACAGGAGCCCTGCCCCTTACTTCAACTTGCAACTCTGGCAGATAGTAAATTATTCTTTTAGTAACATTAAATAACAACATTGAACTGTGTGATTCCATAGCATATACAGAGTTATGCCTCAAGCATATAACACATTTTATGTCATTGCAGGCAAGGAATCACATGCTGGAAGCTGAAGGCAGCAACTGAAAAGACCCGAAGTACTCTGACCCCTTGCCTAGCGTTTCCTTTCCTGTGTGTTGTATTTCTTTCAATGCCTCCAGCTGGTGCTAACATTCGGCATCAGTTACCTGTAAATAGTGCTGGTGCAAAAGATGTCCTCCGCTCTCTCGTGAGCACCTTTATCAGCTCGAACAGAGAGAGGCCTCTATGATTTGTTCAGAGAGAAAAAGCTTGGTGTTCTTTGTTGGTGAAAATGTTTTCAAATATGCCCGTTGGGGAACAGAGGAGCCATTTGTATTCACAATTGAACCGGCACAACATTAAACAGAAATAAAGCAGTAGCAATCTCCTACAGCTATAGCAAATTGGTTTGTTTTATTGGCAAGGCAGATATTTGGTCTGGAAAGTTACACACAAGAGGCTAGGTCAGGGGTCGGGAGCCTTTTTGACTCAAGAGAGCCATAAAAGCAAAATATTTGGAAATTTATTTCAGTGAGAGCCATATACTGTAATATATAATATATTTTAAGACTGAATTCAACTAAATGTGAGTATATACATACATACTATGAGAAAAGGATTCCCCCGGCAGAATGACATGACACTTCAGAGCTGGCTCTGCAAAAGGCATGCTCAGGACTCTGGGAAGGAAGAGAAGACGGAAGGAAGGGGGAAAGAAAGAAAGAGGAAATAAAGGAGGGAGGGGGAGAAGAAGAAAGAAAAGAACAAACTATGGAAAAGGAAGAAAAGCAGGAGAGAAACAAGGAGGGGAAAAGAAAGAAGGAAATTGGGAGGAAAGGAAAGAGTGGGGAAAAGAAAAGAAAGGGAGTGAGGAAAAAGTAAAAGAATGAAGGGAAAAGAAGAAAAAGAAGGGAGTAGAGACGGAAGTGAAAAGGAAGGAGAAGGAAATGAAGACTTGGGGGGGAAAAGAATAGAAGATGAAGGAAGAGGGAGGGAGAATGGAGGAAAAAAGGAAGAAGGAAAGGGTGAAGGGGAGAAAGGAAGGAAGAGGAAGGAAGAGGGAGAATGGAGGAAAGAAGGAAGGAGAGAGGGAGGGAAAAGGAAGGAGAGATGGAGAAGGAAAGGGTGAAGGAGAGAAAGGAAGAGGGAGAATGGAGGAAAGAAGGGGAGAGAGAGGGAGGGAAAAGGAAGGAGAGAAGGAAAGGGTGAAGGGGAGAAGGGAAGGAAGAGGGAGAATGGAGGAAAGAAGGAAGGGGAGAGGGGGAGGGAAAAGGAAGGAGAAGGAAAGGGTGAAGGGGGAGAAAGAAAGGAAGAGGAAGGAATAATGGAGGAAAGAAGGGGAGAGAGGGAGGGAAAAGGAAGGAGAGAAGGAAAGGGTGGAGAGAAAGGAAGAGGGAGAATGGAGGAAAGAAGGAAGGGGAGGGAGGGAAAAGGAAGGAGAGAAGGAAAGGGTGAAGGGGGAGAAAGAAAGGAAGAGTGAGAGCCAGATGCAATCATGGAAAAGAGCCACATCTTAGGCATAGCCTATACCACAAACCGATGGATTTTCTGCAACCTGGTGTTACTTCTCAGTTAAGAGGCTTTCTTTTGAAAAGTTAAAACCATAGCCAGAATTCTGTTGGTGATTCATTCGAGTGTAATCTCCTTCATAAAATATCTTTTAGGGGCATTGGAGTGCCTTTGCCCTGAGTGCCCAAGGATAAATAGATTCCAGGTGCAATTCTACAGGGATGTACTTGGTGCTATCCAGCTACCCTTGCACACCTAAGGAAAAAGTAGATGTCACAAAACAGTTTCTTTCCCCCTGATATCCATCTGCAACCAGCTGGGTGTCTAGATGCAGGCTGTAAGGTAATAGTAGTCAGGAGGTGGAGTTCAGTTTATGAATTGGCTGTCTCCTCTTGTGAATGTGAGGAAAGAAATCTTTGTTCCCTGAACTGAAACTATACATTGTACTGGAAGATTTACACCAGCGTTCCTCAACCTTGGGGTTGCGACCCCTGGGGGGGGGGGCGGAGGGGTCACCAAAGACAATCAGAAAACACAGTATTTTATGTTGGTCATGGGGGTTCTGTGAGGGAAGTTTGGCCCAATTCTATCGTTGGTGGTGTTCAGAATGCTCTTTGATTCTAAATATATTTTATATTACATGTAATATTACTAATAATATTACAATATAATGTTATAGTACAATGGAATATATTAGTATTGTGCTATGGCAGTACTATAATATATTGTATTTACATTTTACTTGTAAGCTGCTCTGAGTCCCCTTTGGAGTGAGAAGGGCAACATATAATTTAAATTTAAATAAATAAATTATAGGTGAACTATAAATCCCAGCAACTACAACTCCCAAATGTCAAGGTCTATTTTCCCCAAATTCCACCAGTGTTCACATTTGGGCATACTGAGGATTTGTGCCAAGTTTGGTCCAGATCCATTATTGTTTGAGTCCACAGTGCTCTCTGGATGTAGCTGAACTACAACTACAAAACTCGAGGTCAATGCCCACCAAACCCTTCCGGTATTTTCCGTTAGTCATAGGAGTTATGTTATCCAAGTTTGGTTCAATTCCATCATTGGTGGAGTTCAGAATGCTCTTTGATTTTAGGTTAACCATAAATCCCAGCAACTACAACTCCCAAATGACAAAATCAATCCCCCTTCCAACCCGACCAGTATTCAAATTTGGGCGCATTGGGTATTTGTGCCAAATTTGGTCCAGTGAATTAAAATACATCCTGCATTTCAGATATTTACATTATGATTCATACCAATAGCAAAATTACAGTTCTGAAGTAGCAACAAAAATAATTTCATGGTTAAGGGTCACCACAACATGGGAAAATGTATTAAAGGGTCGGGGCATTAGGTTGAGAACCACTGATTTACGCTCTGCCAGGGGCACATGCTTTTGGCCTACAAGGGCATAAGAACATAAGAACATAAGAAGAGCCATGCTGAATCGGACCTCAGCCCATCTAGTCCAGCATTCTGTATCACACAGTGGCCCACCAGTTGTACACGGGGATCTCGAGCAGAAGGGAGGGCAAAACCCTGACCTGCTCCCGACCCCCCACAACCAGTACCCGGGGAAATCCTGCCTACCTCAACCAACTCCGAGGTGGCACTTGAATGTCCTTTTCAGTAACTACCGATACACTTGGTATCCATGAATCTGTCTAATCCCGCCTTGAAGTTGTTCAGGCTGACAGCTGTCACAACCTCTTCTGGAAGTGAGTTCCATAACCCAATGACCCTCTGGGTGAAGAAATATTTCCCTTTATTAGTCCTAATTTTCCTACCTTGGAGCTTCAGGAGTGCCCTCTAGTCCTAGTGTTTTGTGACAAAGAAAATAATTTTTCTTTATTCACCTTTTCTATCCCATGCATGATTTTATACACTTCGATCAAGTCACCTCTTAGACGCCGTCTTTCAAGGCTGAAAAGACCAAGGCGTTGCAACCTGGTTTCATAAGGGAGCTGCTCCATCCCTTGGATCATTTTTGTTGCCCTTCTTTTGTACCTTTTCCAGTTCCGTTATATCCTTCTTAAGGTGCGGAGACCAGAATTGTACACAGTACTCCAAATGTGGCCTTACCATAGATTTGTAGAGAGGTAATACAACATTTGCTGACCTATTTTCGATTCCCTTCCTGATCATGCCTAGCATAGAATTTGCTTTTTCACTGCTGCAGCGCACTGGGTTGACATCTTCATTGAGCTGTCCACCAAGACCCCAAGATCCCTTTCCTGGTTTGTCTCGAAAGCTTTGATCCCATCAGTTGATAAGTGTATTTGGGGTTCTTTGCCCCGATGTGCATGACTTTACACTTGTTTAGGTTAAAATGCATTTGCCACTTTGTTGCCCATTCACTCAATTTCGAGAGATCTTTCTGGAGCTCTTTACAGTCAGTTTCATTTTTAACTACCCTGAACAATTTAGTGTCGTCTGCAAACTTTGCTACCTCAGAATTCACTCCTACGTCCAGATCATTAATGAATAAATTAAAAGTAACGGACCCAAAACTGAACCTTGGGGTACGCCACTTCTCACCTCTTTCCACCCAGAGAAATGTCCGTTTATTACCACCCTTTGTTTCCTACAGTTTAGCCAGGTTCCAATCCAGGACAAGACCTGTCCTCTGATTCCATGGCTGAAGAGCTTATTAAGGAGCCTTTGGTGAGGGACTTTGTCAAAAGCCTTTTGAAAGTCAAGGTAAACAATATCGACTGGGTCCCCTTTATCTATGTGTTTATTTACACCCTCAAAGAATTCTAACAAGTTGGTAAGACATGATTTGCCTTTGCAGAAACCATGTTGATTTTCTTTCAGCAATGCCTGTTCTTCTATGTGCCTAGTACTATTTTCTTTAATAATGGTTTCCATCACTTTGCCTGGAACTGAGGTTAAACTGACTGGTCTATAATTTCCTGGATCACCTCTGGATCCTTTCTTGAAGATCGGTGTTACATTTGCCTCCCTCCAGTCCTCGGGTACAGTGCCTGATCTTAGAGAAAGGTTATATATCTTAGCTAGAAGTTCAGCAATTTCACACTTGAGTTCCTTAAGAACTCTGGGGTGGATGCCGTCTGGACCTGGTGATTTGTTGACATTTAGTTTAGTAAGGCATGTGAGAACATCCTCCTTGTTTATCTCTAGGGCAGCTAACCGATTGGAAGGGTCTTGGAGCTGGAACTCTTACTGACTACTCTTTAAAGTTACTAATTCAAGTCACTGCAAATCACACTAACCACCCCTGAAATCAATGCCACTCGCTACCAAATAAGCATGTTAAGCTATCTCGTAAGGATTGAAATACACTCACAAATTGCCATAATCAACACATTTTCCACATGCAACTCTTATGACTCTTAATTTGAAGGTGATGGTGGCATCAACTGAGTCCCCTTTGGGGTGAGAAGAGCAGAATATAAATAAACTATTATTATTATCTCCATCAGGAAGACTCTCTGCCCAGACCAAATGGCAGCAGTTAAAAAATAAAGCAGTGACTCAAAATAATAACAAACCTTTATTTTCTTGCAACGTTTAAAAGTAACTATTTGTAACAAAATATCTCAAGATATTCACAACAGAATGCCAACTGTCTGGGGGTTGGGGTGAGCCAGGTCTTTCGAGCTCAATCTTCTCTGGGTTGTGTTGTAATTCCCATCAGCACCAGTAAGCAGGGCCGATGGTTAGCAAGAGCAGTTATTTTTCCCCCCAGTATTTTTGGAGAGGGTGAGACATGTACAGAAGCAAAACACAAGGTTGTGCTATTGGTCAGCTCTTTCATAGAAAGCAGTTTGCCAGTGTTCCTGGGTTGGTTTGTGGTTGCTTTTTGCTGGCCAAAGGCTGTCTTGGTTGGGAAGTATTTACCTTTCAGAAAAATCCCAAGCTGGAGGAAAGAGTGAGTGATACATCTACAGAAGCAAAACACAAGGTCAAGCTATTGGTCAGCTCTTTCACAGAAAGCAGTTTGCAGTTTCCTGGGTTGGTTGGTTGTGGTTTTTTGTTGTTTTTTTTTTTGCTTGCCAGAGGCCGTCATGGTTAGAAAGTAATTGCCTTTCAAAAATATCCCAAGCTGGAGGAGAGGGTGAGAAGCAAAACAAAAGATCATGCTATTGGTCAGCAATTTCATAGAAAGCAGTTTGCCAGTTTCCCTGAGTTGGTTTGTGGTTGTTTTTGCTGGTCTTGGTTGGAACATATTTGCCTTTCGGAAACATCCAGCTCAAACTCAGCATCTTCCCCACTTGAGGCCAAATCCCTATCTGATGCAATGTGGGCAAGTCCTTTGGTGAAAGGCAGTTCTACTCAGTAGGAAAGGATGCACAGCCTGGCCTTCCGTCGATTGTAGTCCTAGTGCAGAGCTGGCAACTGGAACCAGGATGTTCACCCAACGGTGTTAAAATGGATGCATCCGTACAATGTAACATGCTGCCAGGGAACATACTCCCTACTCTCAGGGTTCCCTACTCTCCATCTCTTGCTTGGACTGCATCCACCTTTGGACGTATCCAGCTTAAACGAGGGACCTTATTGCACAAAGCAGCAACTGATATTATGGCACCAATGAAGAAACCCAAAAGCATCATGTACTCAGTGGAAAAGGATGTCCAGCTTGGTCTTTTACTTGGTAGGATGCTCTAGGACAGGTGTAGGCCAACTTTGCCCCTCCAGGTGTTTTGGACTCTAACTCCCACAATCCCAAACAGCCTCAGGCCCTTTCCTTTCCCCCCTCAGCTTAAGCGGCTGAGGGGGAAAAGGAAGGGGCCTGAGGCTGTTTGGGATTGTGAGAGTGAGTGTTCAAAATACCCAAAGGTCCAGAGTTTACCCAAGTCTGATCTAAAGGCAGAAGCTTGGTAATTGGGTGCATGAGTTGATCATGAGGCAAATATTTTATTTATTTGCTGCATTTGTGAATAGCCAGTTACTCAGGCCTCTTCCACACAGTCCCAGGATCTGGTCTCAGATTATATGTTTATCCCAGATTAAGTGGCTGAGGGGGAAAAAGGAAAGGGCTTGAGGCTGTTAGGGATTGTGGGAGTTGGTGTCCAAAACACCCAGAGGGCCAAAGTTTTCCCCAAACCTGATCTAAAGACAAGCTTGGCAATTGGATGCATGTGCTGATCATGAGGCAGATATTTTATTATTTATTTGCTGTATTTGTAAATAGCCAGAGTTACTCAGGCCCCTTCCACAGAGTCCCTATATCCCAGGATTTCATCCCAGATTAAGCAGCTGAGGGGGGAAAAGGGCCTGTTAGGGATTGTGGGAGTTGAGATCCAAAATGCACCCAGGGGGAGGGGGGCAGAGTTTGCCCAAGCCTCATCTAAAGGCAGAAGCTTGGCGATTGGATGCATGAGTTGATTATGAGGCAAACAGAGTAACCCAGGCCCCTTCCATACAGTCCCTATATCCCAGATTAAGTGGCTGAGGGGGAAAAGGAAAGGGTTTGAGGCTGTTCGGGATTGTGGGAATTGGGAGTCCAAAACATCCGGAGGGCCAAAGCTGGCCTACACCTGTCCTGGAGAATCCTACCAAGGAAAAGACCAGGCTGGACATCCTTTCCTACCTAGTATATGGTGCTTTTGGGTTTGTGGGAGTTTGGAGTCCAAAACACACAGAGTGCCAGTTTGCCCAAGCCTGGCTATTGGATGGATGACTTGATCACGGGAGGGTCAAAGCTGGCCCATGCCAGGGGGCCATTGAGGCTCAATTGTTTATGGTGCTTTTGGGTTTGTGGGAGTTTGGAGTCCAAAACACACGGAGTGCAGAGTTTGCCCAAGCCTGATCTAAAGGCAGAAGCTTGGCAATTGGATGCATAAGGCAAGGAGAGTACCTCAGGCCCTTTACACACAGTCCTTATATCCCAGGATCTGGTTCCAGATTATATGTTTATCCCAGATTAAGCGGTTGAGGGAGGAAAGGAAAGGTCCTGATGCTGTTAGGGAATGTGGGAGTTGGGAGTCCAAAAACACGCGGAGGGCCAGAGTTCGCCCAAGCCTGGCAACTGGATGCACGGGTTGATCACGGAGGGTCAAGGCTGGCCCATGCCGGGTGGCCATTGAGGCTCAATTGTTTTGAGTATATGGTGCTTTTGGGTTTGTGGGAGTTGGGAGTCCAAAACACGCGGAGGGCCAGAGTTCGCCCAAGCCTGGCAACTGGATGCACGGGTTGATCACGGAGGGTCAAGGCTGGCCCATGCCCGGGGGCATTGCGGCTCAAGGGTTGTCGCGAGGCTAGTCCTGCTGGAGCTTGGGCGGCGGCGCCGTGGCCCGCCCGTCCCCTTTGCCCTTGGCGGCGTGGAGGAGGCTCTTCCTGAGGAGCGGGTAAAGGCGCTGGCAGCCGTCGAGGCCGAGGCGCAGGGCCTGGGCCCAGCTCTCGGGGGGCCCGCCTTCCCCGCTGCCCAAGACGCCTGCCACTTGGTTCAAGGAGGGCAGCAGGGCCACGGTGAGCTGCGCGCATGCGCGGCGGGTCTCGCCCTCGCTGGGCTGGAGCAGCCACTCCCCGCCGCTGCCTCCTCCCCGCCGGCAGAGGGCGCAGGCGGAGACCAGGTCGAAGAGCTCCACGCCGGCGTCGGCCAGGGCCAGGCCTGAGGCGCAGAGCGCGGCGGCCAGCACAGACCCGCCGTCCTCGAGCAGCAGGGCGCTGACATCCAGCTGGGCCCGCGGGTAGCGGCCTAGTCGCATGGCGGCCAAGAGCGCCTGCTGCAGGGCCTGCGCCAGCACCGGGTCCCACTCTGAGGGCAGCCTCCGGGCCCCGCGTGAAGAGAAAGGCGCGCGGCGGAACTCGCACACCAGCCGGCCCCGCGCCTCGCCCGCCGCCGACCCTCCTCCTCCTCCGGCGGCCTCGCGGGGCCCGTACACGGCGCACAGCACCTTCGTCCCGCCCGAGAGCTCCACGAAGGCCGAGCCCTTGGCCTGGCTCAGCAGCGAGACCCGCGCGAAGAGGGGCTGCAAGGCGGAAGGGTCCCTCCCGGGCTTCTCCCCCTCCTCCTCGCCCCCGCCGGCCACGAAGAGCAGCGGCGACTGAGACTCCTCCGGGCCCGGCACGCGGCGGTGGTCCAGCGGCATGGCCTCCCCTCACAGGCCCCGGAAGCGGAAGCGGCCAGGAGGAGGAAGAGGAAGCGCCGCCCACTGGCTGCGCCTGCGCTCTCGCGCCCCCTGCTGGGTGGGAGCTTCCTCAAACAAACACAACAGGCAGGGTCCGTAGGAGCAACACAAAGAGTATAAAGAGTACAGGCCTGGGCAAGTCCAAAACACCTGAAAGGCCCAACTTTGCCCAGGCCTGGGGGAAGGGGCCTGAGGCTGTGAGGAATTGTGGAGTTGAAAAAAACACCTGAAAGGCCCAACTTTGCCCAGGCCTGGGAAGGGGCCTGAGGCTGTGAGGAATTGTGGAGTTGAAGTCCAAAACACCTGAAAGGCCCAACTTTGCCCAGGCCTGGGGAAGGGGCCTGAGGCTGTGAGGAGTTGTGGGAGTTGAAGTCCAAAACACCTGAAAGGCCCAACTTTGCCCAGGCCTGGGGAAGGGGCCTGAGGCTGTGAGGAATTGTGGGAGTTGAAGTCCAAAACACCTGAAAGGCCCAACTTTGCCCAGGCCGGGGGAAGGGGCCTGAGGCTGTGAGGAGTTGTGGGAGTTGAAGTCCAAAACACCTGAAAGGCCCAACTTTGCCCAGGGGCCTGAGGCTGTGAGGAGTTGTGGGAGTTGAAGTCCAAAACACCTGAAAGGCCCAACTTTGCCCAGGCCTGGGGAAGGGGCCTGAGGCTGTGAGGAGTTGTGGGAGTTGAAGTCCAAAACACCTGAAAGGCCCAAGTTTGCCCAGGCCTGCCCCATAGGGTGCTTTGGAAGGGGCCTGAGGCTGTGAGGAATTGTGGGAGTTGAAGTCCAAAACACCTGAAAGGCCCAAGTTTGCCCAGGCCTGGGGAAGGGGCCTGGGGCTGTGAGGAATTGTGGGAGTTGAAGTCCAAAACACCTGAAAGGCCCAACTTTGCCCAGGCCTGGCATAGCACAATATCAGTATTATATATTTACACAAAGAGCATCTATGACGTGGTATGTTGTATTTGATATATTAAAGCGGTTTTTGGTACTTTCCGTGCAGGAGTACAGTCAGAGAGTGATGCTGCACACGTGTAGAGCTTTGAAAAGCGGGTTTTGGTGCCAAGAATCAGGCAGGCACTTGTTCCGTGAAAATAACACTGTGATTGATGCTTCTAAAATATGCTGTGACTTGCTGGTATGCACTCTGTGCCTAACGTGAGATAACATAGGCTTAGATTGGTCAAACAGTACAGGATGTGCTAATGAAAGACGTTAATGCCAAGAAGGGGAAAGAACTGCGCATGTATGGAGTGACTCAGCCCCATCCTTTGTTGGCAGAGAGAGGCAGAATGTGAATTGTTGCAAACCGGGGACACGGACGTCCCTGGCCGCTGATATGTACTGTGAGAAAGAATAACGTAGAAATGACTATTGTTCTCATACATAGGTGGGACTTTTAGATGTGATGCTAATGGAAATGCAATGTTTAATTGATTAATGAAATGCCATGAGACACCAGCCAATTATGATTGTGTAAAATCCATGAAGGAGGGCGGGTTTATCCGAGATGCCTCCATTGGGGTATAAATGTTTTGTACTGAGAATGACCGGGGCCTTTTTGCCCCTGATTGCAGCCGTGTTCTGCTGGCAAAACCCACCAGCTGGTGCCATCAATAAACCCTTTGATTTCATCTACTTCACAGTTGTCGTGAGTCTTCTCATCCTTGTACCCGCACGTCCAGGTAGCCTTAGTAAAAGTAAATTTGCCACTGGAGTTCCATAACTCCCAAATTTGCTGCTTCATTTTGGGCCCCGACGTGATCCAAAGGCAATTAGACGGGTCTGTGGTGAGGAAAAACACGGTCCCCATTGAGGACAGCGCCGCTCCTAGGCAGGGAAGGTGAGACGACCC
>JARBWK010000014.1:22431488-22576827 GCA_030556195.1 Anolis apletophallus | reverse complement strand
GCTCTCTGCAGGTGGACTGGGCAATTGCACTGCTGTCCAGTCTTGGTCTGGGCCTTCCAACTCATCCTCCGAGTCCCTTCAGCCTGTGCGGGACCTAATGGCATCGGGACCCCCGGTGCCTCGCCCCCTCCCATTGGCACGAACGGGCCCATGGGTGCTACAAAGGCCTGCCTAAACAGATAGGTTTTGCAGGCCCATCTGAAGGGGAGTAGGTCCCTCAGGGCTCTGGCCTCAGCCGGAGAGGCGTTCCATAGCGTAGGAGCTATCACGGAGAACGCCCTCCGGCGAGTGGATGTTAAGCGAGCTAGCTTAGCAGATGGAACTGCCAACAGGTTGGCCTCTACAGACCGTAGTGATCTCGGTGGGCAATATAGGGCGAGACGGTCCCTCAGATACGCTGGCCCCAGGCCGTGAATGGCCTTAAAGGTAAGAACCAACACTTTGAAGGCGACCCGGTGCTCAATAGGCAGCCAGTGCAGATCCCGCAAGATTGAGTTATTCGGCAGCCTGCTGGAGCCCCAGACAGGAGCCGGGCGGCGGTGTTCTGCACCAGCTTGAGCTTCCGGATCGACGACATAGGCAGGCCAACGTAGAGCGTTACAGTAATCTAGCCTCGAGATGACCGTGGCTTGGATCACCGTGGCTAGGTCGTTCCGGGAGAGATAGGGGCCAGCCTCCTTGCCTGACGGAGGTGAAAAAGGCAGCCTTGCTGGCCATGGAGACCTGGGCCTCCATGGTCAGCTGGGAGTCCAGATGGACGCCAAGGCTCTTCACTGACGGCGCTGGATGTAGTGCCGCACCGTCCAGGGTCGGAAGCCGGGCACCCATCCCGCCCGGGCGGCCCAGCCACAAGATCTCCGTCTTCGCCGGATTCACCCTCAACCTACTGGCTCGCAGCCATCCAGTGACGGCTTCAAGGCAATGTTGGAAATTATCGGGGCGGACTCCGGCCTGCCCTCCATCCTCAGAATGAGCTGAGTGTCATCGGCATATTGGTGACAGGTCAGCCCATAACTCCGCACCAGCTGTGCAAGCGGCTGCATGTAGATGTTAAATAACAGAGGGGAGAGGATGGCCCCTTGAGGACCCCACAAATCAGTGGGGAGCCCTCAGAGACCACCCCGACCCTCCTCACACGCTGAGACCGCTGGCGGAGGAAGGAGGCCAGCCATTTAAGGGCTGTCCCCTCACTCCGGCCATGGCCAGGCGGTGGATCAAAGATTGTGGTCGACCGTGTCAAACGCTGCCGTGAGGTCCAATAACACGAGCAGCGCAGACCCGCCTTGGTCGAGCTGGCAGCGGAGTTGATCTGTGATGGAGACCAGGACCGTCTCCGTCCCGTGCCCCGAGCGGAAGCCGGACTGGAAGGGCCGCCATGTTGCATCATCCAAGAAGGACTGCAACTGCTCCATTACTGCCCTCTCAACCACCTTGCCCAGGTACGAGAGATTCGACACCGGGCGGTAGTTGGAGGGAACCGCGGGGTCCAATGATGGTTTCTTCAGTAATGGAGCCACCACCGCCTCTTTCAAGCACTCTGGAAAAACTCCTTGCTCAAGGGAGCTGTTAATGATATTCAACAGAGGCCCACGTAGCCCCTCCAGGCAAGATCTAACAAGCCAGGAGGGGCACGGGTCGAGGGAGCAGGTGGTAGGGCGAGCTGCAGTCACTATCTTGTCAACAGCATCTGCGTCCAGTGGCCGAAACCGGTCGAGGATGGGCCCGGCGGAGGGCCACGGGGTCTCTAGCTCTCTCACTGTGTCAACTGTGGCTGGGAGGTCCCGGCGGAGGCTCAGTATCTTTTAGTCATCAATGCGCTTGTAAAAAGCGTGGGATGAGTCCTTCCTAAGAATCTTCGTTCGCGAAGTAATGCCGAGAGATTATATATTTTGTGTTACATGCAATATTACTAATAATATTGTGATAGAATTGTTATAGTTCAATGTGATATGTAACATTGATGCTGTGCTGTGGCAATAATATAGTTTATTGTATTTGTATAGTTCTATGTGATAAATATAAATATTGTGAAATAAATAAATAGTCCTTGTCAATATATCTATAGGAAGTATATATTATATTAACGTTAATAGATATTTCCCGAACAATACTCTGTGTGGAAAAGAACTGCATTAAACTTTGCGCGTATATATTTTATATCATGCTGTCTATGACCAAAATAATATACCTAATTACATATCCATACATATCATACAGATGATAAGATCACTCACTGGGAACGCCAGGAACAAAGATAATAACATAATACCCTCAAATGGTTTCCTCCGAATCGAATGTGAGTCAAATCAAATCAAAACTTTATTACGGTCACAGACCAGCACAAAGCGGGCACAAGCGCCCTAAGAGGAGAAGGACAACTCCCCAGTAAACAGTTATTTAAAATCAGACTAAAAATCAGTATAAAAATATGTTTTAAAAGACAGGATATTGTTGCCTTACGGTGTCAATCATTACCCGTCTGATATTAAGGGCAGCAGCACAGAACTTAGCAACACTGTAAGTCATTGCAGTGCTAGAGTCCGAAAGCAGCAGGGTGGAATAACATCTTTCACTGCGCCCCGGGTACTTTAAAAGCCATGGTCCAATGAGATTGGATCTAAGATCTCTGTAGAACATGCATTGAAGAAGCACGTGCTCAGTTGTTTCCACATGACCAGACCCACAGGGGCATAGTCTCTGCTTGAAGGGGGTCTTCTGATACCTCCCCTCCAATACAGCCGATGGGAGGGCATGGCATCTTGCCAGGGTAAAAGCCCTTCGGTGTTTGGGGGAATGTGAGTCAGAAGTGTAGCTGTGATATGGATATGTAATTAAGTATGTTATTTTGATTATAGCTGTGATATGGATATGTAATTAGGTATGTTATTTTGGTTATATAAAATATATACATGGGTATTTTGAACGTGCAGAGTTTAATGCGGTTCTTTTCACACAGAGTATTGTTTGGGAAATATCTATGAACGTTAATATAATATATACTTCCTATAGATCTATTGACAAGGACTACCATATACTCTTTGTATGCTTACACAGCCCCTGCCTGTTGTGTTTGTTTTAGTGTCTAGGTAGATTACCCAGTGTTTAGTTTGCTTTGAATGAGGGACTTCTCAAGGCAGGAGGCTGCTGCTCTTTATTGATTTTGTCAAAAGCGAATTGAGGATAGGGTTGTGGGTCTTTCGGGCTGTATGGCCATGTTCCAGAAGCATTCTCTCCTGACGTTTCACCTGCATCTGTGGCAAGCATCCTCAGGAGCCGTTCAGCAGTGGAATTCTCTGCCCCAGAGTGTGGTGGAGGCTCCTTCTCTGGAGGCTTTTAAGCAGAGGCTGGATGGCATCTGTTGGGGTGATTTGAATGCAACTTTCCTGCTTCTTGGCAGGGGGTTGGATTGGATGGCCCACGAGGTCTCTTCCAACTCTGTGATTCTATGGTTGGTGCTGATGGCACTATATGGAGGTTGTATGTTTTCACTTGCACTAAACAATGATTTAGTGGGGTGTGATGTGAAAGAGTTAGCTAATGAAAGAGTTACCTATCTTCGCGATCACATCTTCTCCTACGAACCAGTACATACCCTGAGATCATCCGGGGTGGCCCTCCTTTCGCTTCCACTGGCATCTCAAATGCAGTTGGTGGGGACGAGGGAGAGGACTTTCTCAGTGGTGGCCCCTGGCTTTGGCACTCCCTCCCTAGGGAGGTCAGATGGGCTCCTACTTTGTCCACCTTTCATATGGAATTAAAAACCTGAATGTTTCATCGTGCTTTCGATTAGGCAGTTTCCACTAGAGAAGTATTTCGATCCTTTTTAAGTCCTGCACTTTATTGTGGCCCTCCTATTGACTTACTATGACACTTTCTCTAAGGATATTCCTAGCCCTTGGTTATTTGAATCTTGCACTTTCCATTGGCCCCATTCAGGAAGCTTTGCACTCACTTGAATCCGAACCCATTGTTGGCTTTATCCCAGCCATATGATTGTTTTATGATGTTGTAACTATTTTATGTTTGTAATTGATTGTTTTATTGTGTTTTGTTTTTTATTCCGGTTCTTGCGCTTCCCCTTGTAAGCCACGCCAAGTCCCCTTGGGGAGATGGTGGCAGGGTATAAAAATAAAGTTGTTGTTGTTATTAATGAGTCTTGAACATTCCTCTTCATACACAAGCATAGTTTGCTCATGGTCCTCTATTATTATTATTATTATTATTATTGAGTCTCGAACATTCCTCTCCATACACAATCATAGTTTGCTCGCGGTCCTCAATTTCATTTTTCAGACAATCACAACTTTTTGTGTGTTATTTGTACTTGGAACTATAGGAAACATTGGCTATGGTGTGTTTTAGTAAAGAAGCTCCAGCAAGCAGTCCGAAGTTGGCTTGCCTAAGACAAGCTATTTCTAAGCACGTGTCATTGTTGACACATCAAGCTGCAGTTAAAAGATAGCAACACATGCAAACTACTATTCTTGGCTTTGCAGAAAGGAAATGCATTTGTAGGCCTGAAGTTTGCCGCTTTGCATTCCTACTTGAGCATATCATACTAAAGCATGGTTATACGTAATGTGTCCATGTGGTCATTGCTTTTGTTTCTATAGCAAGACACTCACTTAAATACACATTTGTTTATTCAGCATGGAAGCTGGTTGAGCAGAACTCCTCATGCCAGAATATGCCTGGCTCGGGCTTTGCTACAACAGAGGTTAATACTACGAATGAAGGAAGAGCTTTCACAGTTACAGAGATAAGGGATGAAATGAGAAGTGTTGAGTCTTGGCCCTGAACATGCAGGACATCCCAAGCGCTTGAGCACGGACAGAGGATTCATAGGCAATGTCTGATTGTAAACTGTACAAAGACATTCAAGTGTCAGGAAGTATGTGACATTTATGTGCAAGAAGATAATTACCACATATTGATTCGAACTTATGCAGTCACTGGCTCCCACATTCTGTGCTCAGGGCATTGCCTTGCATGGCCACCTTGCTTGGTTAGTGCCTGAGCGGATGAGTTTAGGAGGACAACAATGCACAGAACGCTCTTTCCAGTTATCACTAAACTGTTAACCTACTGACTGAGCAGACAAGGGCTTCCCTGCCTGAATTCCTTCACTGAGGCGGTTCAGTTCTTCAGCTCGCCCAGTTTCAGCTTGGCAAAGTCCGTGGCCACCTCCAGGGCCTCTTTGAGACAGTCGGTGTTTTTCCCAGTCGCCTGAGCCGAGAGGTCTTTCCCGCCCCCTTTGCCATCCATCAGGCCGGAGACCTGCTGAACCCATTCGCCAGCTTTCAGGCCTTTGCTGACAACATCCTGGGAAAGATAGGAAAACAGTATATTAGATGGGCCTAAAACAACTCAAGAGCATGATGCATGGGCACCATTTCTAGTATTAAAGGAAGTCCAGGATGTGGGGAGAGCATGATGAAGGCAGATGTCTAGGATCCTACAAGAGTCAATACACCAACCAGCAATTGCCTGCCCGTTTTCAAATATTGAGACCACTTTCCCCAAAATGTTAGTAGCAAAATGGTAAACTATGGCAGTGTTTTTCAACCTTTTTTGAGCCATGGCACATTTTTTACATTTACAAAATCCTGGGGCACACCACCAACCAAAATGACTCAAAATGACACTCTTAACACAGTAATACATATAGTTAATATGTTTTTAAATGTATTTATACACTCAGTGTGAAACCTGGGCCTGTTTCGATGAACACAACATATATGACTTCCTCTCACATATTTATACATGGCTATCATGTCTTCTCTTTGTGCCTTCTCTTCTGGGGCTAAACATGCCCAGCTCTTGGAGCCAGCTGATTCTGAAGAGCTTGTTCTCTGGAAGAAGGGGATTTTGAAATTTCACCCTGAGTGAAACTTGATCTTCCAGTTAACTATGGATGTCATGAAGCTGTCATGAGGCAACTCTCGGGGTCCAGTAAAATAATGTAAAACAAAACAAAAGGCAAAAAAACATTTCCAAGCAGAGAGGGTGCTCAATGTTTCTTTGAAACCTGAGAGGAGGCTGCTAGGAGGGGTTGGTTCCAAGCCTCCCGACGGCACACCTGGATGATCCTGAGCGTCACGGGGCCTCGCACTGGTCTGTGGAAACACCTCAGTACCTCGGCCACGTATCTATTACACGTATGTAACAAGATTTTTGTTGGCCTGCCAAGTAGAGTTATATCTTGTAACCTTGGTTCTTTCATTAAAAACATGGATTTTTAAATTAACTTTCTTGCCAAGTTTGCTTTTGGACTATACCTTTTACCTTTTGGGATTACTTTTGATACTTTTATGGACAATTACCCTTTTCAACTGTTTCTTATTCTTCAATAAAGTAGTTAGCTGATTATCGTCTGTGTGTGTGTGATTAAGGGGCCGGCCAAGGTCTTGCATCGTGACACTATCATGTCTTCTCTTAGCCTTCTCTTCTGCAGGCTAAACATGCCCAGCTCTTCAACCCACTCCTCATAGAGCTTGTTCTCTAGACCTTTGTGAAATTTCACCCTGAGTGAAACTTGCTTCCAGTTAACTATGGATGTTATGAAGCTGTCATGAGGCAACTCTCAAAAAATCCAGTAAAATAGTAAAACAAAACAAAAAACAAATAACATTTCCAAGCAAAGAGGCTCAATTTGTTTCTTGGAAACCTGTGAGGAGGCTGCTAGGAGGGGGGGAAGAGTGCCAATTTCCCACGGCACACCTGATGATCGCTCACGGCACACTGGTTGGGAAACACTGAACATACTATTACACTATGTAACAAGATTTTTGTTCCTGGGTTATAAGAGTTATTTCCTAATTGGTTCTATCATTAAAAACATGGATTTTTAAATTAAATTGTGAAAACTGTATTTTTCGCAGGATATCCTGCTGTAGCACATTTTGCTATAGTATATCATGTAAAACACCCCGAGTCCCCTTGGGGAGATGGTGGCGGGATACAAATAAAGTTTATTATTATTATTATTATTTATCAATGAATATCATATCAAGTCTCAACCAACTCAACCTAGTTTGTGGCAGTCAGAAAAACAAAGTTTCTGGAGGATAACAACTACTTTCAAAGTGAGTACCACACAACTGACCAGAAAATAACACTTTCAAAACAGGAACTTTTTCCCCCCCAAAATTCGTTACATAGCTTTATGTTCTATATATACTTATAACCAAAGCTAATGATTTGAGGGGTCCAATCACTATCAATATAGTTACTTTTGCAACTACAATCACAGACATGAAGAACCATTTGTATTCACTTGTGAGGAGTGCATTTTCTAAGTAGAGGAGGTGGATGTTCTTTTGGAATTTCCTCCCAAAAGAGACCAGGATGGTTCTGTCCCTGTTTGTAGGCTTGTACACGGATTCAGAGTGGTTGGTTGCCTTCGGCCAATCTAATTTCTTTGGCTTGGTGTGATGGCCATGACGGCAAGGGCCCAGCCATCACTTTTCTTCATCCGTTATGGGACCACGTAGCAGCCAATCATGGCTCCCCCTCTCCTAATTGGCATCACAGAGCACACAAAGAGGTTGCCGTGCTGCTAGCTGCTCGCATGGGGTTTCCCTGTGAGCCCTGCCTGTTGGGCCAATCAGAATACAATAACACTGACGTGTCTTAAGCAAGCTGTTTCTGCTTCCTTAACCCCATTGCTGAAACCCAGGCACTCTTGAAGGGAAAAATAGAAAGGATCCCAGAAATGGAATAGGTTCCCCATTGCTGCCAATCGGCCGGATCTAGCTATATTTTTTGGCTGCGGACCGAAAGCAGCTGTCAGGTTACAGGTGTGCAAAAACAGATACAGGAAGGGGGCTACCAGAATCTGGCCAGCAGAAACTGGTTGAGGTTCAACTGAAATGCTCAAGCCTACCTGCTTACCTTTTGCAAACAGGTAAAGACATGTCTTTGCAATCAGGCATTTGGGGAAGAAATCAAAGCATGTTTCTGGGTGGTGGTGGGATTGGGGGGGCAGTGAGCTTTAAATGTAAACTTAACTTTATATCCACTAATAGATATTTTTCTTAATTTTTGTATTCATCTTACTTTACATTTTTATTAGGTTGAGTTATATAATTGTTAGCTGCCTTGAATCTCTATGGATAGAAAGGTAGGATAGAAATAATGATGATGGTGGTGATGATAATAACAATAATAATAATGCAGATGATTATCCACTCCTTTCAACAAATAAAGGCCTTTTCCAGTTCCCCTTCAATTAAGGTATAACTTACTCCCCAAGACCAGTTATGTGACAGCTTTATGCACTGGTCTTATGTGTAGCACCATTTTAAGGTAAAGGTTTCCCCTGACATTAAGTCATGTCTGACTCTAGGGGTGGTGCTCATCTACATTTCCAAGCCAAAGAGCCGGCATTGTCAGTGCACACCTCCAAGGTCATGTGGCTGGCATGACTGCATGAAGTGTCATTACCTTCCCAGAGAAGTGGTACCTTGCATGTTTTCAAACAGTTCACCCTGCTCCTTGGATTCGAATCGCTGACCTTTCAGTCAGCAAGTTCAGCAGCTCAGTGGTTTAACCCACTGCACTACCAGGGGGCCCCTAGCACCATGATAGACTGAACATACTGTATATACAGTCACTGCACCCATGCAGGAAGATATCTGTCCTCTCGACACAAGATGGCCATCTCACAGATGAGTACCAACAGTTCTTTTTCCTGTGAAGATGGAAAAGGCTGCAGGACATCCTCCAGTCAGCGAGGACTCCTCTCACAGCGAGGATACCCTCCCCTCTCTATAGGAAAATGCAGAATATTTCCCCCTGTTTATTCAAATCATTCCTGTTATGACCATTCATGGTTTTACTAGTGCTGTAATCCCATCCCAAGAATCCTGGATTTACCTGCGGAACCTGGCATAAACAGGTAATTTTGCCAGCCTCATTATCCACTGTGAAAAGCATGGCTGCTGTTTCAGGCGAATGTGTCTTCAAGAGCTTCAAGGATTCGTTCAATGCCTGCAAGATGGTAAGTGTAACATTCAGAAAAAAGGGGCACAAGATAGATTTGCTCCTTGCAATTAGAATAGAAACTGGCCTGGTCTCAAGAGTCCAAACCAGAAACTGAAGGGGTTGAACACCAGATCTTTCTCATTTTCTCAGATATGGATTTCCGCCACAGATGCTGTATGTCTGCAGTTGTCATTTGACCAATGCTTAGTATTACAGCACTGAAGGAAAGGTTCAATCCCTGGCAATGATCATTACAAAAATTAGGGAGCAGGTTTTCCCCATCATTTTCCCAAAGTCTACAAGGCACCCTCAGCACATAAAACAACTATGCTTCCATATATATTTTTTCGTGTCAGGAGTGACAGGAGAAACTGCAAGTTGCTTCTGCTGTGAGAGAATTGGCTGTCTATAAGGACGTTGCCCAGGGGATGCCTGCATGTGTTACCATCCTGTAAGAGGCTTCTCTTATGTCCCGCATGGGAAGCTGGAGCTGACAGACAGGAGCTCACCCCGCTCCCCAGATTCGAACCTCCGACCTTTTGGTCAGCAGTCCTGCCGACACAAGGGTTTAACCCATAATTAAACTAGCACAATTACAGTAGAACCCTTAGACCAGGGCTGCCCAGGAAGTCCATTGCGATCGACCAGTCAATCCTGGGACCGAAGGAGGTCAATCCCAGCCGGATGGGGCACTTCTCAGAGGGGACGGAGCCAGGCTGCACCAAGCCCCGCCCCCTCCCCTGGCTTCGGCACTCCCAGCAGCTTCTCCAGGCTTGAGGATGGCAATACCAAGCCAGTGCTGGCATAGCTAGCACAAGGCTGGTTTGGCATTGCCATCCTCAAGCCTGGAGAAGCTGCTGGGAGCTCCAAAGTCAGAGGGGAGGGGGCGGGACTTGGCACGGCCTGGCTCCGCCCCCCTCTGGCTTCTGCAATACCAGCAGCTTCTCCAGGCTTGAGAATGGCAATGCCAAGCCAGTGGTGGCATAGCTAGCACAAGGCTGGTTTGGCATTGCCATCCTCAAGCCAGGAGAAGCTGCTGGGAGCTCCAAAGCCAGAGGAAGTGGAGCCAGGCCACGCCCCTCCCCAGCCTTGAGGAGGTAGGTAGACCTTTCTGACTTGGTTTTATTATAAGTAGCTCGCATGCTGATAAAGTGTGGGCACTCCTGCCTTAGACTGTGGCGACAAACTATCCTGAACTATAGAGGAACTGTGAAAACAACTGTAAAGGGGGAGCTGCTATCTTATCCTGCCTTTTCCCCAGCCCTGGAATTCAAGGCAATTTATATTCTTGCCTCTTTTGGTCTATGTAACATTTGTGAAGAGACCGTTGCACACCAGACAATATGGAGGTTCCCTTTTAGGGCTTGGAAAAGCTACTTTGTGTGATCACAACTTCCAAGAATCTCTCAGGCTAGGAGATTCTAGAAATTGCAATTCCCAAAAGTAACTTTTTTAAGGTCTCTTTACCCATACAACTCATCTGTAATATTAAAACCATTAAAGACAGCAAGGACAATGGATACTAGCACTACTCAGGGGAGTTACCTTCGCAGATGCTCCACTCTCCATTTCCAAAATGACCAGCGGCTGGTTAGGATGAGCCTCAATAAGCTGTTTCATCTTGTCAAGAACCTGTGGGAACAGTCAGACAAGACATCCATTAACTATCGCGGAGGAAAAAAGAGCACACAGCAGATGCAGATAGGGATGTTTAATATTATATTTTGACCTCTGGCAGAGTATTGATAACACAATACTGAGTAAATCTGAGATGTAGTTGTACACACTGCATGTGTGCGTGTGGAGGGGGTGGGATTATGCACAGCTTATTTATTGTTTTTTTTAAAAAGGCTTGTCTTGGACCTAAACTAGATCAGGGTGGCCATAAACATTGTGAAAATGCTTCCATGCTTCTTAGAGGGAATTTTCTGATCCCCGTGGAGCATTGAGGGTCTACAAAAATGGCTCCTAGGTCACACAACCAGACTGATTCAGACTGGCTTCTTCTACAATGCAAATATAGCGCTATCTAAGTGCATGAACAACAATTCACTCTACAACCACAGAGGCCCGGATTCCATGAGGAATTGGTGAAAGAAGCTGCAGGAGTTGCAAATGCCAGCACATGATGGCGATAACCATATAATAAAAGAGACAGCTAAATAGATCCATTAGAAATAGAGGCACGCCCTCTTTTTGTTTACCATTAGCACATGTTTCAAATGGAAACATACTGTATAAAAAGGTAAAGGTTTCCCCTTGACATGAAGTCTAGTCGTGTCCAACTTGGAGGTGGCGCTCATCTAAATTTCTAAGCTGAAGAGCCACCGTTGTCTGTAAACACCTCCAAGGTCATGTGAACGACATGACTGCATGGAGTGCCATTACCTTCCTGCAGTAACAGTACCTATTGATCTACCCACATTTGCATGTTTTCGAACTGCTAGGTTGGCAGAAGCAGGGGCTAACAGCAGCTCACCCTGCTCCTCAGATTCGAACCACCAACCTTTTGGTCAGCAAGTTCAGCAGCTCAGCAGTTTAACCCGCTGCAACACTAGGGGCTCCAAAATATTGTATATATAATGCATATACTCATTCAAAAAGTGGTGTTGCGGCAGATAGAAACAGTAGGAGTCGGTGCTTCTTTTAGTTCTCCAAGGACAGACTCTGTTCTCACCTTTTGCCATTTTAATCATTTTGAATGAAGACTTAAGCCACACTACTGACATTGACTCATTGATAAGCGTACACGTTTCTGGTGTCATTTTAAAACTATTCTAGACTTATATATAAGTTTATACAGTAGATGGGTGTACAGATGACAAGTCTTTGTATATAATCATGGAGAGGGAAGGAGGAAAAGTACTCACTCGTTTCTGAATGTCGGCTTTGCAGGCACGATCCAGATCATCCATAATCTTCTTTAGTGCTTTGAGGGACTCTCTGAGTTCATCTTTCTGCCACTGGGGAATGACAGCCGTGGCCAGGCTCTGCGGATGAAAGAATTTCAAGTCAGCAGCCCAGCTTTGATTGAGACGTCACAGTATGCTCTTCGCTACAAGCAGAGCTCCTATTTTTTTCACATCTAAGATCATGGTATACAAGGGCAGAATCAACTTTTATTAATTTCAGCTTTCACTAAACTCATTTCGAGCCCTCAAGATTCCCTACAGGTAAAGAGGATGTTAGGAGTCATCGCAAAGGCCAGAAGGTTCCTCAAAACCCTTTAGAAAACTGGTACTTCCTTAGCTGGCATGCTTGAGGAGCCATCTGATAAAAATTCCAGACAATGTCCTACACTCCCCTCTTCCTTCCCAGCCTCTGTACCTCGCCAAGGTCAGCAATCTCATGTTGGACGTCTTTGTTCGGAGCGGTCTGAACCTTCACTTTGGCTTCTAGGTCAGCAAGCAATTTTTTAAGACTTTCCACTTTCCGAAGTGCCTTGAAGAGAAGAATGGAAAGGGTTCTTCATTCCACTTAATTAGCAATTAAAAAGAGATGACTTTTACGCTCCAGCATGCCAAAGTATCTGGAGTTCAGCCCAAGGTATTACTCATTCAGTCAAACTGGATCTGTATGAAGTTGATAGTTCGAAGCCTGGGTCGGGTGAGCTCCTGGCCTTTAGCCCAGCTTCTTCCGACCTATTTATTTTATTTATTTACGACATTTATATTCCGCACTTCTCACTCCGAAGGGAACTCAGAGCGGCTTACAAGTAAAATGTAAATACAATATATTATATTATTGCCATAGCACAATATTAATATTATATATTACATTGTACTATAACATTACACTGTAATATTATTAGTAATATTGCATGTAATATAAAATATATAATTATAATATCGTATTATTTATTAATTGATTTATTTGCATCATTTATACCCCGCCCATAACAGCCCAAGGGTGACTCAGGGTGGCAAACAATCAGCACAATTCGATGCCATCACTAAAACACACATAAATCGAACAAAAACATAGCATACAACATCTAAAACATCAAAACATTAAAATAATGAACCATAAAAAAATAAAAAATTAGTATTATATCGTATTACATTATAATATTATCAATATTATATATATATATGTGTGTGTGTGTGTGTGTGTGTACGCACATACCCACACACATACAAAATCTATATATATAAACTACATTTCCCAGCGTCCTCCGTGGCCGCCAGCGAATCCCATTGGCCGACATCTGCCCACACAAAATCCCAGCGGAGGCCACGCCCCCTGCCATCCCCACAACCACTCCACCCCCTTCCCCTGGGCTGGCCCCCCCCTTGCCATCCCCACAACCACTCCACCCCCTTCCCCCGGCCTGGCCCCGCCCCACGCCCCCTGCGCGTGACAATTTATCCAATAACTGCCACCAAAACAAATCACCTCAGGACAGCATCCCACACACCACAGCCAGTCGGACTGCCGAGGACACGCAGTGCCAAAAGGACAGGCTCCTTCAGCCTCGCCCACACTGGCCAAACCACGAAAACTAACCACTGGTAATCACCACAAACCACTGACCATGGTACGACCAGCCACACAATCACAACAACAAAATCAACACAAAACACCACACATTCCTCCAGACACTACAACTCTCACAACCACACTTGAGAAACACAATCCAAAAGACCAAGCCAGCACAAAATACCACACAACGCCAATATGCAGAAGATACACAACTATGTGCACAGAGCACATACATACCACTCACAGGACAAAAGACACCTACAACAAAAGACACTCACTTAACAAACACCACACCCACAACATGACAGCCACACAACTCGTGATACTTACCTCTAGAGACCCACAACACAACAGACACACAACGCATACATACCACTGCTAAAAAGAAACCAGCACAGCACAACCAACTAACACACCCCACATACACACCGTATATCCACAACACACTACTACTGCACACTCACAACAACAAACTACACACTCAACACCACACACTCTTCTCCAAGCACCATCCCAAACACACACCACCAATCCTCTACTTTACAAACACCACCCCCACAACATGACAGCCACACAACTCGCGATGCCTACCTCTACAGACCCACTACACAACTCACACACAACACACACAATGCATACATACCATTGCTAAACAGAAACCTGCACAGTACAACCAACTAACACACCCCACATACACACCGTATATCCACACCACACTACCACTGCACACTCACAACAACAAACTACACACTCAACACCACACACTCTTCTCCAACCACCATCCCAAACACACACCACCAATCCTCCAATTTACAAACACCACCCACAACATGACAGCCACACAACTCGCGATGCCCACCTCTACAGACCCACTACACAACTAACACACAACACACACAACGCATACATACCACTACTAAACAAACCTGCACACTACAGCCAACTAACACACCCCACATAAACACCGTACATCCACACCACACTACCACTGCACACTCACAACAACAAACTAAGATATGCCGTTCAACTTCAGTCGTCTCCAATTCCCAATCACACTAGCTTTTGCCATCACCATAAAGAAGGCACAAGGACAAACACTACAAATCTGTGGCATAGACCTTGACACAGAATGCTTCTCCCATGGACAACTCTACGTAGCTTGCTCCAGAGTTGGGAAAACACAGAACCTCTACATCAACACAGCAGACGGAAAGACAAAAAACATTGTATATCCACAAGCTCAGCAAAACGCCAGCAACACCACACACCGACAATTCCACAGGACTTCAACATCCCACCCACCAGAACAACCCACAACGACACAGCCATGACCCCACCAAGACCAAAAGTAACATCAATTCCAACCCTTACATACTCAGACTTTCTCGCATCTCCTAAATAGGGCACAGCAACGCGTGCCGGGTACAGCTAGTATATTATATTATTATAAGCACAGTGCAAGAGGCAAGATGGATTTCAGAGCAGCGGTTGGTGCTGGAGGGGGGCTCCCAACTGATGACACTGGAGGCAAGATGGAGCTGCCTTCCTGGCCCCTCCCTACCAGTTTGAAAGCAAATGTGAGTAAATAAATAGGTACCGCTTTAAAGTAGGGAGACATTTAAGGTACTCATAAGGAAATGCCAGAAAAATGCCAGCAATTTCGATCAAGGAAGCTTATGAACAAAGCTCTTTGGCAGGGAAGATGGAGCAACAGCACCCCTCGGTGGCCAGAACCAAGCACAAGCCTCCAAGATGCCAAAGATGGGAAAGGCTATATATACCTCTATTTATGTACAGTAGCCTGTCTTGTCAGTGTATGACGGCATTGAATGTTTGTCATATATGTGTTCTGTGGTCCACCCTGAGTCCCCTTTGGGGTGAGAAGGGCAGAATATAAATACTGTAAATAAATAAATAGGTCCACATGTATGTATCTATACATCTAAGGAGGAGGAAAGCTTGATTTCTGCTGCTCTAGAGACTGGGACACACTGGAGCAATGGATTCAAATTACAGGGAAAAAATATCCCACTTAAACATTAGGAAGAACTTTCTGATGGTCAGAGCTATTCAGCAGTGGAATATGCTGCCTCAGAGCATAGTGGAATCTCCTTTGCTGGAGGTTTTTAAGCAGAGGCTGAATGACAATCTGTTGGGGGACTTTGACTGTGTTTTCCTGCATGGCAGGAGGTTGGACTGGATGGCCCCCAGGGTCTCTTCCAACTCACCGAGTCTATGATTTTATCTGCACACACTCATCTGTCAGATTGATGTAATTGTCAGAGCTTGGAAAAGTTCTCATTCTGGACTATAGTTCTCAGAATCCTCCGGTCATTCTAACCAGCAGATTCTGGAACTTGTGGTCCAAAAAGATAGCTTGCCAAGCTCTGTAACTAAGCCGTCCCCATACCACTCACCTTCTGGGCTTCTGCTCCGGTGACTGCCACTATTCTCCGGATGCCCTTCGCAATGGCTTCTTCCGACACAATTACAAAGTGACCTGCATGGCTGGAGTTCTGCAAATGCCTGTGAAAATAGCCGAACTTTATCAATCTCACAAAGTGCTGAAGCAGAAGGTGTTACTAACCAGAAAAATCTGGCTTCAGACACAAGGCACTGACGCTTTTTCTGGAAAATAAGTAAGCCTGAGTTGCTTGGTGATTCACAGTCTTCAGTATGAACTGTTCCAATCATGAATGACAGTAGACTCTCAGTTAACTGGCACCCATGGGAATGAATAGATGCTGCATAAATGTAGTTTCTACTTGCTTGAGAGTTACTACTAAAATATGCCTAACAAATACTAAACCTCATACTATTATCATACCACAAACTCTTACTGACGTGACATTAATATTGCAATACAACAATGAAAAGCAGATTAAATCGATTTTGTCATTTGGGAGTTGTAGTTGCTGGGATTTATAGTTCACCTACCATCAAAGAAAATTCTGAACTCCATCAGCAATGGAATTTAACCTAACTTAGCACACAGAACCCCCACAATCAACAGAAAATACTGTGTTTTCTGATGGTCTTTGGCAACCCCTCTGACATCCCCTCATGACCGACCCCCCCCCCTACACACACACACACACACACACACAGGGGTCCCGAACCCTAGCTGTACTCACGTTCCACCACAGAACTCAACAGACGTGATGGCACCTGCAGCATTTGAGGGGTCTGCCAGCATGTCTTCAATGGGAATGCCAATGGAGACGACTCGGACAGGATCGGGGTAGGTCTCGTCAAACACTGCTCTCAAGCCTTGGATGGCTTTGGCAGCTGCCAGCGCACACTCTTTGGCATACACCACCTGGCGAATAAACCACAACAAAGGTAAAAGAGCCTTCAAAGCTTAGGAAAATGATCCTTAACATGACTTCCAGAACACATCCAATCCAGCATGCCCACAGAGGACTCTAAGTCAGGGACCAGACCTCACTCCGCTAAGCTATGGCCATTATTGTCAACTTCACTTGAAATTTCTTTGTGCTAATCCTTAATCGCTAGTCTATAACAAGGGGAAATTGATACTAGTGAGGAGGGATGAGGTTGTCTCCGAGGATTCCCCCCTACTCTGTGGGGTTCCCCAGGGGGCAATTATCTCCCCTCTGTTATTTAATATCTATGTCCGACCACTCACTCGGCTGGTTCGTAGCTTTGGGCTGGAGTGCCACCAATACGCTGATGACACCCAGCTCATTCTGGGGATGGAGGGCTGGCCCGAATCCATACCCGATAATTTCCATCACTGCCTTGAGGCCGTTACTGGATGGCTGCGAGCCAGTAGGTTGAAGGTGAATCCTGCCAAGACGGAGATCCTGTGGCTTGGTCGCCCGGGCGGTAGGGAGATCCAACTTCCAACCCTGGACGGCGCGATGTTATGTCCGTCGCCATCTGTTAAAAGTCTTGGTGTCACCTTGGACTCTCAACTGACGATGGAGACACATATCTTCACCGTCAGTAGAGGAGCGTTTTTCCATCTACGCCAGGCGAGGAAGCTGACCCCCCTACTTGTCCCGTCACGACTTAGTATCAGTGATCCAAGCCACAGTCATCTCAAGATTAGACTACTGTAACGCTCTTTACATTGGCCTGCCTTTGTCGGTGATCCGGAAACTGAAACTGGTGCAGAAAGCAGCTGCTCGGCTGTTGGCAGGTGCCTCTATGAGCAGCCATGTAACACCTATCTTGTGCGAACTGCACTGGTTGCCAGTGGAATGCCGGATCACCTTCAAGGTGCTGGTATTGACCTTCAAGGCCTTGAATGGTCTGGGGCCAGTGTACCTCAGGGACCGCCTCATCCCATACTGTCCCACTAGACCGTTGCGCTCGGAGACAGGAAATCTTCTGGAGATACCAAATGCTAAGAAGTACCACCTTACGGTTACTCGGAGGAGGGCCTTTTCGGTTATAGCCCCCACTTTATGGAACACATTGCCTTCCAAGATTCGCGCCCTCCCAGGCTTGCTGGCATTTCGGAAGGCATGCAAAACACTCCTGTTCCAACAGGCATTTGGCTGGTAAAATCTGGCAATCTTTTGCGACACCATCTGCCATCTATTTTAACTGTTCAATATTGCTGTTTTAATCTTATATTTTATTGTGTATTATATTGCCATGTAGTGTTTTATTCTGTTTTATGTCGTGATTTTGCTGTTGTGAGTCGCCCCGAGCCGAACGGGAGTGGCGACTGATAAATCCAAATAAATAAATAAATAAATACTAGAATCGGTCTTCTCAAGCTGGCAGCATCGTCCTACAAGTTTCCTCTGAGAATCATAGCATCCTAGAGTTGGAAGCGACCACAAAAGCCATATAGCCAATGCTTTGTCATTCACTGAATGATTGGTTATGCTGTCATAGGCCAGTGAAATTTGCAATGCAAAACATGTAAAATATACTAACTAAAGTTGCTAGTGGATGAGTTCAAGTGGGTCAAATCTAGGCGTATATGCAAAGTCAAGCAAAAATATCAGAGTTATTGCAGAATGACATGCTTACTAAGAAAACTAATGAGTTGTTGAAGGCTTTCATAGCCAGAATCACTGGGTTGCTGTGAGGTTTCTGGGCTGTATCGCCATGTTCCAGAAATATTCTCTCCTGACAGTTCGCCCACAGCTATGGAAGGCATCCTCAGACCTCACAACCCCTGAGGATGCCTGCCATAGATGCGGGTGAAAAATCAGGAGGGAATGCTTCTGGAACATGACCATACAGCTCGGAAAACGAACAGCAACCCAAAGAGAAATAAACATCTGTTTCTAAAATAATACAAGGGAATAGCAAAAAAAAGAGCATTTATTTTCTATGTGTGAAACCCAAAACTCAATGAGAAGTCCCATGCACCGAGGGCAATTATAAATAATTGTGGTCATATGCACATAAGGGAGATTCTTTGAAAAATATATATTGCATCCCTTCTTTGCCAGACCTTTCATTTTAGTGCTGGCTATGGAGGAAGGGGGCTTGTTTCCTTTTCTATCAGCATTGAATCCAGGCTGACCATCAAGCAGGAATAGATGCTTTTGCTACTTGGCTCATTGGCCTGGAACACATTCCATGCACTTGCCTACCATCAGTAAGTGAGCAGTTTAATTTAAGGCAGGCAACAAAGGAATACGGACTCACTGTAACACAGCAGTGGAAATGACATTCCCTCCCATCCTACCTTAGCTTCCTGAATCATCTGATTCACAATTGCTTCTGCCTTCTTGATTTCCTGAGTGGACATAGCCCCTTTGGCCGTGAAATCAAACCGGAGTCTGTCTGGGGCAACCAAGGACCCGCGCTGGTCGGCTTCCCCCAAAACGGCACGCAAGGCGAAGTTGAGGATGTGGGTGGCTGTGTGGTTACTCATGACAGGCCTCCTCCTTGGCTGCAAGGCAGAGATGGTTGTGAGTGACCATTTCCCAAACTAATATCTGACAGGGCAGTCCTTGAGAACACAAATGTCAGCTATCCTGGTCTCCAAAATTTCTACTTTTTCTGATCATTCATATTATGACAGCATAATAGTTAAGAGTGTCAGAAACCTCGGGTTACATCTGCCATCAAACGTTCTGCATATGATGCTGGGACTGCGGCTCCCTCAGCCCAACCAACCTCACAGGGATGATGATGATCTAATTTTCTGTGTCCTATTCTTGTTGTGTATCAAATAATAATAATAATATTGTATATACATATAATATTGATAATATTATAATGCAATAAATATAATACTACTACTAATAATATATTATAATTATATATATATTATTACATGTAATATTACTAATAATATTACAGTATAATGTTATGGTACAATGTAATATATAATAGTAATATTGTGCTATGGCAATAATATAATACATTGTATTTACATTTTACTTGTAAGCCGCTCTGAGTCCCCTTCGGGGTGAGAAGGGCGGCATAAAAATGTCATGAATAAATAAATAAATACATACATAATAATAATGTATTACCCGACTCAACCTTCCTATTGCCATGAGCATCAAGGACCATTTCCTTGATGGTCGCCAAAGACCATCAAGGAAAGGTTCAACAGAATGATAAAACACAATGCTATTAAAATACATATAACACACTCCTACACCAATAAAATGTAGATGAAAATTCCCAGGCTGTTGCTAAGGTAATATGCTTGAGGAAGAACACCATAAAAAATGGACTGGAATGAATGAACCTATCATAAGATAGAATGGGAATTTTTGGCTGGCATGCAGTGTAACACATAATTGAATTTAAACTCAAAGTACTTTGACTTCGGGTGCAGAATAGAGCTCCTTTGTTCCGACATGAGTCACTTACCTCATCAATATACAAACGCACAGTGTCTCCCACCTTCAGGTTGCCATAGACTGTGCCTACATGGAGGACAAAGCCTCCGCGCACTTGTACATTTTTCACCGTAAATTCTGTCTTCTGCAGAAACCAAAGAACAAGTCTTAGCAGACTATCAATAAAGGCAGGAATATAACCAGAAGGCAGCTCTTTCCATCATATACTAACTAAAATACCAACATCTTATGCTTTTAGTATTGTTGTATTAAACTTTGTCGCGATTGTTTGTATGTACTGTGTAAACCGCCCCGAGCCTGCTGGAAGGAGCGGTCTATAAGAAGGAATAATACATAAATAAATAAATCTCCAAAGTATTTATTTATGTATTTATTTATTATGTCAGAAGCGAGTTGAGAGTACAGTTAAAAGGCATTTAAAACACGAAGTTTTAAAAAATAATTTGGCATTATGCTAAATGTCCTTTGAACAGAAGCTGGCCACTTCTGGTGTGGCTGTGAAAAAGGTTCTCCGCTGTGCATGTGGAAGGGCTCAGACTGTGTTGAAGTAGGTGGTCTGTGGTTTGCTCTACTGCACACTCACATGCCGTGGACGCCATTTTGTAGCCCCATTTCTTAAGATTAGCTCTGCATCTTGTGCTGCCAGAGCGCAGCCTGTTCAGCGTCTTCTAAGTCGCCCAGTCTTTTGTGTGCCCAAGAGGGAGTTTCTCATCCGGTCTCAGCCACTGATTGAGTTTATGGGTTTTAGCCTGCCACTTTTGGACTCTCGCTTGCTGAGGTGTTCCTGTGAGTATCTCTGTAGATCTCAGAAAACCGTTTCTTGATTTAAGGCAAAAGATCTTTGTACTGTCAATCTTGCAAAAGATTGACAGTACAAAGCCCGGGTCAGGGTGAGCTCCTGACCTTCAGCCCAGCTCCCTGCCCACCTAGCAGACCGAAAACACACATTTAAGTAGTTAAATAGGTACCACGTTAAAGCGGGCAGGTATTTAGGCACAGCGATTCTATTTTAAAAAGAGGAAGTTTACAAACAAAAAGCTCTCTGGCAGGGAAGATGGAGTGACAGCACCCCACTGTGGCCGGAACTGAGCACAGCCTCCAAGATGCCAAAAGATGGGAAAGCCTATATATACCTCTATCTATGTTGTCTGTCTTGTCACTATATAATTGGCATTGAATGTTTATTTCAATGTTTATTTGTGGAACGGCCTCCCCGAAGAGAGCCGGGCCATCCGGGTTCTTCTGCCGTTCCGCAGAGCAGTAAAAACATGGCTATTCAGGCAGGCATTCGGCCTATAGCCAACTGCCACTATCTGTACCTGCGGGTTCGCTGCTAGCATGCCATTGCTAATTACTGCTACTGGCTGGCAATATGTTTTAATTCGGGTGTTTTAACTGTTTTACTGTATTTTATGTATTTTACTTGTTTTTACTTGCACTAATCTTGTAAACCGCTCTGGGCACCAGAGAGAGCGGTATATTAAGTTGAACTTAATAATAATAATAATAATGAATGTTTGCCATATATGTTTTTGTGATCCTCTCTGAGTCCCCTTTGGGATGAGAAGGGTGGAATATAAATACCATAAATTAAATAAATAAATAAATAAAATACTGGAGCAAAAGCAGAAATAGATCACAGGTAAGACACCAATGAAAGAGAGGGAAGAGTAAACTGACTAATATTCTCCCCCCCCCCCCATAAAAAAACTATGAAATTCTGAGCACCAAGAATGACCAGGAATCCTTTTACTCCAACTTACATCTTCACTGCCTTCATCCTCCTCCTTCACAAGGTATCCCTCGTCATAGATCTGTCCTCCCTGCTCAGCATAAAAGCAGGTCTGGTCCAGCACAATTCCACATTCCTGGCCTGTGGAAACCTCCTCCACAAACGCCTTCTCCCGGCGAAGGGCTTTCACGGTGGCCACAGGACTCTGGAACTCTATATAGTGGGAAACAACACCGACTGAAAGGGCTCTTTACTGCCCTAGGAAAGAGCACAGCAAAACAGGAAAGAGGAACTGGCAACATCTTTGTGATGTTGGAAGAATGTAGCACTCTAAATGACCTGGGCCAGATTGTAGCTCAGAACTCAAGTCTCTTCGCCTATCTTTTAAAAATGTTAATGACAAAATAGGGTCTAAATATTAATACAAATACAAAACTATCACTGTTGACAAAACTTCAAGCAATGAAGCTCCTTTTCCATTTAAAATTAGTATTTGTTAGAGTTTCAAGAATACAAACAGCAGAAAGGAAAGTGTAAGAAAGAATATACATGCCAAAATCATCTCAAGCAAAATTGGCTATTAAAAAGAATTCAGTCTATAAACTCGTGATTCAGCGTTTGTTGACGCTCATTCCTCTGCTATCCAGTAGATATACAGTTTCCCAGGCAAACAGAGTATAAAGGGCTGTAAACTTTGTTGAAGTCAGTTTTGAGTTTGTTTCTTCTTTATTATTATTATTATTATTATTATTATTTACGCGTTCTCTGATGCAAGCATCTTCCCAATATGAGAGGAACAACTGCGTCAAAGGAAATGACTTGGAACCTACCATAGGTGCCGCTGGGACCTGATGTGTAGTTGTACTTCAGAGAGTCGTCCGTGGCTTTGAGTCCCTTGGAGCGGAGTTCCTCAATGGCATAGATGTCCAACATGATGAGGTCTTCGTCGCCTCCTCCTTTGCCCTGGGACTTCAGCTGAAAACATAACAAACCAAGAGGTAAAAGACAACCTCAGTATCCCATTGAAATCCATGTACACTAACTGGTGGAAAACAGAAAAGGAGAAAAAGGGGTAAGTCTGCTTTAATGAAGCTAGGAGCCCCCGGTGGTGCAATGGGTTAAACCCTTGTGCTGGCTGAACTGCTGACCAAAAGATTAGCAGTTGAAATCTGGGGAGTGGGATGAGCTCCTGTCTGTCAGCTCCAGCTTCCCATGTGAGGGCATGAGAGAAGCCTCCCACAGGATGGGAAAACATCCAGGCGACCTCTGGGCAACGTCTTTGCAGACGGCCAATTCTCTCACACCAGAAACGACTTGCAGTTTCTCAAGTCGCTCCTGACATGAAAAAATTGTAGGTTACATACCTGTGACCATCTTTCTTCGAGTGGAGCTCTGTGAATTCACACTTATGAAGTGTCTGCGCCCAGCGCAGGCCCAACAGAAACTTTCTCAGTTTGATTTTTTCAAGTTTTGGCGGTAGTCCCGCCCAGCCCTCCCAGAGGCATATAAGCCACTCCGCGCGCACCCTCTCCGTTCCTTCGCCGCAAGGGCAACGAGAGAAGGGGGAGGTTTGTTGTAGTGGGGAAGGCTGGGCAGGTTAGTGTGAATTCACAGAGCTCCACTCAAAGAAAGATGGTCACAGGTATGTAACCTACCATTTTTCTTCGTGGGCTCTGTGAATGCACACTTATGAAGACTTAGCAAGCTAAAGTCCAGGCGGCGGGAAAAATGAACCGACCAAAACGTAAGGACCAACGTAAGGAAGGACGCGCTGAATGAGGTAGAAATAACTGCAGTGCCCCACAGGGATGAACTAGGGGCACAGTACACATTAATGTAGTAGAACAGTACATTAAAACATTCCTCCATGGGAGGAAGAAAACTAGTTACAGTAAAAAAACAAAAAACCATAGGCATTATGCATAGCAACGGCTCGACGTCGAGCATCGAGAGAGTATCGACATCAAGAATAAGATGCATAACATCGATACCCTGACCATCACACCGGTAAATGCAGTCATTGTAAACATATCAGTGATTACAAAGGGCAGGATGACAGTACTGATCGCCCGAAGGCAGTGTCCCTTTTAAGTCTAGTGTCCACCCGATAATGGAAGACAAAGGTCAGCGGGTTCGCCCGAATGGCGGCCCTGCAGATTGAGTCCAACGAGACCCCTTTGAAAAAGGCGGCCAAGGCCACCATCGCTCTTGTCGAGCAGCCCTTGACCGTAGGAGGAGGCGGTTGCTGAGCCAGTTCGTAACAAAGTTCGATGAGGGAGGCAACCCAGTTGGACAGACGCTACGAAGAGACCGGCAGACCCAGTCTGTCGGTCGCATATGACACAAAGAGTCGAGGGGTCCGACGAGACACAGCAGTTCTGTCCCTATAGAAAAGTAAGGCACGCCTCACGTTGAAGGCATGCAGTCTTTTTTTCCTCAGAAGAGGCCGGTCACTGGAAAAAGGCCAACAAGACAATGTCCTCGTTCACGTGGAACGACGAGACCCCCTTTGGCAAGAAGATGTCAAAAACAGCAGATAGGGCTTGTCAACCCGCAGCACCGCCAGCTCCGATGGGCGGCAGGCAGAGGTGATGGCCACCAGAAAGCCACCTTCCAGGACAGCAGCCGAAGATCGATCGTGGCCAGCGGCTCGAACGGAGGTGATGTCAGCCAATCCAGCAAGATGTCGGGGCTCCAGCCGGGCGTCGGCGGATGGACCGGTGGGTGGAGGTTGTTGTGGCCCTTCAGGAAGGTCTTCACAAGAGCCGACTGGAACAGAGAAGGACCACCCTTCTGCTGGATGTGCCAGGAGATAGCTGCCAGATACGTCTTCAAAGAAGATAACAACAAGTTACGCCAGCAAGAGCAGGAACTCCAGGTCCGTTGGTATCTGCGGCAGAAAGGTGGAGTCGCCGGGCTGTGACAGGAATTGCATAAAACAGGCCGCATACGCCTTCAATGTTAATGGCTTGTGGGCTGCTACCAAGATGGAGACGACCTAGGACGGCAAAACGCTCAAGGCTGGATTCTCCACGCCATCAGGTGTAACGAGGGAAGATCCGGATGGATGACCTGGGCTCCTTCCCTCGTCAGGAGATTGGGTTGGTGAGGCAGTTGCCGAAACCGACTGTTGGATGCCTGCAGAAGAGCTGGAAACCAGACTTGCCTCGGCCAATAGGGAGCGATCAGGATGCAGTTGAAACGGCTGAGTTGAATCCATTCGATGGTCCTGAGGCAACCGGGATGCATTCCCGGGGGTAGGCGGGCCCCGTACCGTGGTAGTTGCGCATTGTCTGGCGATGCCATCCCCACTCCTCAAACAGCAAGTGTAGTTCCTCCGAGGGGAGCATCCACTTGTGGGACGACCATCGAGTCTGACTGAGGATGTCGGCTTCGGTGTTCTGTTCGCTCGGCAGATGGACTGCTATGACCAGAGTTTTGTGGCGGACACACCATTCCCACAGAGCCAGGGACAGGAGCTTCCTGGAGCCGGTACTGCCCTGCTTGTTGATGTAGTACATGGCCACCATGTTGTCTGTTCTGACCAGTACTGACTGCCCCACTACCAAGGGGGCAAATGCTCTTAAAGCCTTGAATATCGCCAACAGTTTGAGGTAGTTGATGTGGTGCAACCTATCAATTGCCGACCACTGATTGTGGATCGACAATTCTCCTGTGTGGCATCCCCAAGCTGAAAGTGACGCATCCGTCATTAGGGTGGAGACGGCTGCGTTGAGTGGAACGGAACGCCGATGCAGATGTGACGTCGAGACAGCCACCATCGAAGTGAGTGCTGCACCGACCTCGGCATCAACAGGACCTTGGAGCTGCGATCCCTGACCGGGTAGAAATGGTCCAGAAACCACCTTTGCAGTGGGCGGAAATGGAGTTTAGCCAGTAGAGTGACCAACACTGTCGAGGCCATGTGTCCCAGAGTCACTTGGACCTGCTTGGCTGTAACAGTCCTTGCCAACCTGCAGAGTTCCACCTCTCGGTGGAGTGCCAGGAATCTGACTTCCGGGAGGGAGGCAATCTGGGTCCGGGAGTCGAACATAGTTTTGTAGTGTGCCTAAATCTTCGGTTTCTGCATCATTCTGCCTGAATTGTACAAACACTTCTTTGTTACAATGAATTCTCTCCCAGCCACTATGCTGCTCAAAGTTGGCACTTCTGGAAAGGACCACCTTGCCCCCTCCCATGTGAAAACGGTTACTTATTACCTGAGTACTCAACAAAATGTAGTTTTCTCCATTTATTTTGGCCCTTACGTCTTTGCTCTGCCGGGACCAATACATACGCAAATTGCCCAAAGATTCTTAAATACTTCAGATTAGGGGGTCTATTGTAGAAAGCAAAGAAAGGTGTTTGATTTATGGTTGAACACCATAATCTATTAAGAACATGGTTGGCAGTGTGAATGGCCTCTGCCCATAAGTTACTAGGTGCTTGAGTGCAAAATGGCACTACCTAGAACAGGGGTGAGCAATTATTTTTTCCAAGGGGCCACACGAGAGTCAAAAAATATGATGGAGGCCCGCACCTAAAGGCTGAACTACATTCTACATAATATCAATAGAATTTCTTTAATAATAATTTTTAAAGGCACATTGCGTTTTTGATATATTAATAAGACTGATAAGAGTATGTTATGAGCAATGAAAAAGAGAGGTTGTCATAGGAAAAATGACATTTATTCGCTAAAATTTTACAAAACAATGGTTAAGAAAATGTGAACATTTGTATCATTTGTGATTCATTATATCAGGGGTCAGGAACCTTTTTGACTCAGAGAGCCATAAAAGCAAAATATTTGGAAATTTATTTATATATAATATATTTTAAGACTGAATTCAACTAAATGTGAGTATAAGAAGCCCCTGAATTTATTCATAATAATAATAATAATATTCATTCACCCTCTGCTAATAATAATAACAGGTTCCTAGAGTAGGAGGGGACCTCCAAGGGCCATCCAGTCCAACCTCCTTCTGCCAGAAGGGGAAAACACAATCAAAGCATTCCTCACAGATGGCTATTCAGCCTCTGATAATAACAACAACGGGTTCCTAGAGTAGCAGAAAACCACCAAGGGCCATCCAGTCCAAACTCCTTCTGCCAGGGCCCTTCCACACAGTCCTATAACCCTGAATATTAAGGCAGAAAATCCCACAATATCTGCTTTGAACTGGGTTATCTGAGTCCACACTGCCATATATTCTGATTCAAAGCAGGTAACATGGGATTTTATTCAACTGTGTGGAAAGGACCTCAGATAACCACACATCCTATTTTACAGTTGACACACACAAACTGATTTCTTAGCACTGGACGAATTGCTGCCAAATTTGACCACAAGACACCTACAAGGAGTGAACATCACTTAAAAAAATTGATTTTGTCATTTGGGAGTTGTAGTTGCTGGGATTTATAGTTAACCTACAATCAAAGATCATTCGGAACCCCACCAATGATAGAATTGAACCAAATGTGGCACACAAGACTCCTATGACCAACAGAAAACACTAGAAGGGTTGGTGAGAATTGACCTTGAGTTTGGGAATTGTAGTTCACCTACATCCAGAGAGCACTGTGGACTCAAACAATGATGGATCTGGACCAAACTTGGCATGAATATTCCATATGCCCAACTATGAACACACATGGAGTTTGGGGGAAATAGATCTTGACGTTTGGGAGTTGTGGTTGCTGGGATTTATAGTTCACCTACAATCAAGTAGTATTCTGAACCCACCAACAACAGAATTGGGGCAAACTTCCCACACAGATCCCCCACAACCAACTATTTTACAGAGGGGAGAGAGGAAGGAAAGAAAGATGAGGAAGGAAGGGGAAGGAGGGAGGGAGAGAGGAATGAAGAACAAGGGAGGGAGGGAAGGAAGAAAGGATGAGAAGTAGGGAAGGAAGGAAAGTGGGAAGTAGGTAAGGAAGGAAGGGAAGAAGGAAGGAATGAAGGAAGGAGAGTGAGAGGAAGAGGGAGGGAGTTTACCCACAGCTCAGTGCCCCAGTCCTCCCAAAGGGAGGAGGAGCCCTGCTGCCTCCATGTCACATGCTGCTGCCAGGAAGGATAGGAAGGAAGGAGGAGAGGAAGAAGGAAAGGAAGGAAAGAGGGATTCCTTCATGGTTTGTAGTACTATTCGTCTTTCAGCGAGCCCATTTTCTGCTGGTGAGTACGGATTTGTGGTTTTGTGTTGTATGCCAATTTCCTTAAGCCACTCCTGGAACTCATTCCCACAAAATTCCCCTCCTCTGTCAGTAACTAAAGTGGATACCTTGAAAGGAAACGCTCTCTCTACCATGTGTGCCCACTGTCTGAAAGTTTTAAAGACTTCACTTTTGTTTTTGAGATTATATACATAGCCATATCTAGTGAACCTATCCACTATCACAAAGAAATATTTTGACCCCCCTTCACTCTCAGGGAACGGTCCAGCCAAGTCAGCGTGCACTGCCTCAAAAGGCCTACTAACCTTAATCTTGCTTTCTTTCACAACGGAGAAAGATTTAACTTTTGATTGTTTACAGACCGAACATTCCAAGTAATTCTTACACTTCAACATTTTTAACTCAGGGCAAATATCTGCCAACCTTTCTAAACCACGGAAACTCACATGTCCTAATACCCTGTGAAAATAATGTGCACATGAGTCATGTAGAGCAGTGTTTCCCAACCTTTTTTGAGCCGCCGCACACTTTTTACATTTGCAAAATCCTGGGGCACACCACCAACCAAAATGATACAAAATGACACTCTAACACAGTAATACATATAGTTAATATGTTTTTAAATGTATTTATACACTCAGCGTGAAACCTGGGCCTGTTTCGATGAACTCAACATGGATATCCTGGCAGGAATGGCGGAAAGACACAAACTTCCCACACAGAACTCCCATAACCAAGAGAAAATGCTATAAGAGTTTGGTGGGCATTGACCTTGAATTTTGGAGTTGTAGTTCACCTATATCCAGAGAGCACTGTGGACTCAAACAATGTTGGATCAGGACCAAACTTGGCATGAATACTCAATATGCCCAAATATGAACGCAGATGGAGTTCAGGGGAAATAGACCTTGACATTTGGGAGTTGTAGTTGCTGGGATTTATAGTTCCCCTACAATCAAAGAGCATTCTGAACCCCACCAATGATAGAACTGGGCCAAACTTCCCACACAGAACCCCCAGGAGGCAAGAGGAGGTCTCTACTTGGGGAAAGGGAGGCGGGCCTTCCCAATGCATGGAGAGGGAGAGACCAAGTAGACAACGGGTGGGGAGGGTTTTTTTTGTTGTAATTTTGTGCCTTTATCGATGTAGGTTTCTTAGGGTTATTATACTTCAACACACTAGACTCCCCCTCCCCCTTTTTCTGGAGATTCCAATTTCCCACGGCACACCTGATGATCACTCACGGCACACTAGTGTGCCCCGGCACACTGGTTGAGAAACACTGATGTAGAGGTTTGTTTGAGTTTCTATCCAGTTTCATCATTATGTGAGACATTTCTGGGATCCAAGTTCCCATCTGAAACACTGGTGGATGTTGCCATCATCACCTTGGCCGTGGTTGTTGGAGTTCCATCAGCATGGCCTCTCCCGTAGTGATTTATAGTCCTTGGGCCACTGCTTCCTCACTGCAGTGCAATTTCTTATCAGGTGTCCAGATTCATCACATCTAAAACAACAGCATGTTTTGACTATCCGTCTTGCTGCCAAGGTCGGGGCCTCATGGTAGTTTCCAGCATTCACCTCCAGCCGAAATGGTGCCTCCTCTGATTTGTCCCGCTGCCTCAGTTTCTCCTCAAACTGGCGTCTGCCCATCTTCTTATGGTTGCCATCATCCAGCCTCTCAATCAAATTGCTACGGCTACCTCCAGCCATTCTGTGCTCCTCTCACTTCACCCTGCCCCCTTTTTGGGCAAGCACTAGAGACACAGAAAATCTTAGAACCCAAAGTTCCAGGAAACTTGCTTGCACTTTCTTTTTATATGTGACTCTCAAATCCCAGAGATTAAGCCCCAGCCAAATCACACTCCTCCCAGCATACTGAGCAGACCATAACCCTTGTCAAGGATAAATCATGCAGAGCCAGGTTGGAACTATAAAAGTCCGTTTATTTGTAAAGAAAGCAAAGCATTTTACCAGAACTCTCTACAGCCTGTGTCTCAAAGCACTTCCATCATGGCGACTGGAGCGTGTCCTTATCTACAAATGTTTACATTCCAAAGGTTGAATATACGGGAACTTTGCTTGCGTCACAGACATGAACTCTCCATCTCCAATTAACTCTATAATGGCCTAACTATGTCACACTGCTTAGGAAATAGACACATTTAACAGAAAACATTTTAAACTCATTTTGTCATACATTCTAGCACTGACAGTTTAGGCCCCTGAAGTCGAGGATCGGTCACAGGGAACCGTCGGGCTTTGGCACTGTGAAGTACCGAGAGAAGAAAGCCCGCCCGTCTTGGCATGCCAGGGAAGGAGAGATTGCCCCCTTTTGAAGCAGAGTGTCGACCTCCTTCAGGATCGGGACAGACTGCTCCGTGTCAACAATGTGGCCCATTGGAGGAAGCTCTTCGAATTCTAAGGCATAGCCGTTCTCGACAACTCTGAGCACCCATGAATCGGAGGTGATGAGTCGCCAGGCTGCAATGAAGTAAGCCAGGCGGTCTCCGAACGCTGGATGCAGTTTTACTGGAGGTCTTGGGAGGGGGGAGGGAGGCATGTCAACGGCAACGGTACCGAGCAACGAGGCGATGTCGTCCGGTGACCCGTCAAACCCAGCGCTGGGATTGGCCATTACCAGAGGTCTGACGAGGGCAAGATTTCTGGGGCTGGCGGGAACGGCGGGGTTGTTGCTGCTGTCGCTGCTGCTGCTTGCGCTGAGACAGCGTACGACCTAGATGACTGCCGGTACGGGTACTGCCGCTGTTGGGTGTACCGGGATCGGAAATGCAGGTACCACCTTGTTTTCTGTTTCGACGCCAGCACTTTGAAACCTTGATTCGTCTTGAGCTTCTCGTCCGTGCCCGCATTAAACAGTCCCTGGGCATCGAACGGAAGGTCCTCTATCTCCTGGCGGGATGAAGAGGATAGACCAGACGATCTCAACCAAGAGTGTCGACGAATTGCGACCGCATGTGCAATCATCTTGCCAGCCGTGTCTCCAGTATGGCTGGCCATCAAGATTTGATTGTAAGCCAAAGATTTCGCTTCTTGGGCCAAGGTGGTTAGGGCCGCTTTTTCCTCTGCCGGCAGCCGTTGGAAGAGGGGAATGGCCTTCTCCCAGAGGACTTGTTGGTAAGCCCCCATGCAGGCCCCATAATTGGCCATCTTCGTCAGCAGCAGCCCGCCAGAGTACAATTTCCGGCCTACGGCGTTGAAACGATTCCCCTCACGGTCCGAGGGAGTGGACGATTCTTGGCCTGAGGACTGCGCCGCCTTAACCACCATCGAGTTGGGAGTAGGGTGGCGCTTCAGCCAGTCCTTGTCCTCCTCATCCGTCCGGTACCAGGCTTCGATACGCTTCGAAGTCGGGGGAATAGATGGGGGGGTCTTCCATGAGGCCTGGACGACCTCAAGGAGTGGAGCCAGCATGGGGAGGTGAGGAGCGCCTTGAGGTTCGATCCTCTTAAAGACCGGGCAGGATGACGACGTCGCCACCTGGGTAATGGGGATGCCCAGCGCCTCTGCCATCCTCATCATCTGCTCGTCAAAGGCCCTGTCGTTGTCCGTCGGGGAACGTGGACCCAGGTCGCAGGCCTCGAGGGATGGAGTTCTCTCAAGGTCGAGGGAGAGGGCAGATCCCGACACCATGGAGTCAGGGATGTCGTCATCTTCCCATTCATCCTCCGATACACTAGAGGGGGCACGCTCTTCCGGAAGAGGCTGAGGAGGCCTCTTTGATGCCGAAGCTTGTGCTGCTTGGGCCAATCTGGAGGTCTGTCGACCCTTCTCTGGCGTCGAGGTCACAAACAGCTGACGGACCGACGCATGAGGAGGAGGAACTTGGATCACGGTTTGTACCAAGTCCTCCGGCGACTCTTGAGGTCTCTCTTGTGGAGCCGCTGTAGAATGCTCTACCAGCACCACATGAGCAGGAGATGGGTTGAGGGACGACGACGCTGACGTTGGGATCCTGGAGGAGGTCAAAGATGAAGAAGATGGATCTAGACGCCTTCTCTTCGGAGACAATGGTCTCGAGGCAGCTGCCTCCAGACACTTTCCTGGAGTCGGTGGCACCAGTGGTTGTTGTGCCGCCGCTCTACGGGCCTCCTCGCTTGACCTCTTGAAGGCAATCCTCACGGCCCTCGAAGATGGAGTCACAGAGATAGCAGATCTCTGGGACAGGCCGGACGCAACAGAGCTCATCGACAACGGGCGCAGACACTTCATAAGTGTGCATTCACAGAGCCCATGAAAAAAAATAAAAATAATGAAGTTAAGCTTGGGTGCTCCCAATGCCCCCTCCTGCTTTCAATCAACTCCTAACAGACTTAAGGGCCTATCTACACTGATAAAAAATGTACTCACATTTGTATTGACTGCCATTCAGTTTGTGATTATTTACATCCCACCTGGTTCACTGGCCCTTAAACTGCTGTAAAAAGAACTGTCTTTTCAGCCTGCATTTTAGCCAAAGATCCAAAAGAGTTTTTTTGTCACAGGGAAAAAGTTAACAATGGCCTGTACTGGTTGGTGGGAACCGCCGACCTTTTGGTCAGCAAGTTTAGCAGCCCAATGGTTTAACCCACTGCACCACTGGGGGCTCCAAGAGGCAAAATTAAGGGGTGGTTATGCTTTACCCCCAGCAATTTCACCCCATCATAATATGTTTTATGCAGAGCTTTCCAAACATTTCAGGTTTTTGACACACTTTTTAAACAAGCATCACTTTGCAACACAGTAATTCAGTTTTGCGAGGAAATTGGGAGAGATACAGACAGAAATTGTAGTAATGGAATGTCTGGGGGCACAACAAATCTCATCAAACCCTTTCTCTCATATATATATATATACACACACACACACACATATCTATGCGCTTATTTCACATAGACTTGTTACATTTGCGTGACACACCTACACACCGCAACTGACACATGAATGTATCATGACACACAAGTTGGAAATGGATATGCTGTGGTTCCTTCACAAGAAATGTGCAACTGGCAATATATAATCTGTATACAATTAATATTTAAATTGTATTATATTTAAAAAATGTTTGAGCTTCCAGATAAATTACTCTTCTGTTGCATTCTAGAAAGCTAAACGTTGTCATCTATAAGGCATCTCATCTAGTGATGAGCCAAGTCTCACCTGGGCAGCCTTTCTCTCCTCTTCAAAACCCTCCATGTCAACTCTGAGGCCCTTCTCCTCTGCAATGAGCCCAGTCAGATCCACAGGGAAGCCATAGGTGTCATACAGCAGCCAGGCTGTATCTCCTGGGGAAAGATGAGAGAGGAAGTGACAACACTCAGACTCATACCATAAAACTTTGCCTTAACTTCCTCAAGACCATGGAGCTATTCTTAAGGAATCATTGCATAAGACAGTATTCCCTTTCTCACCAGGAATAATTTTGTTGTCCCCCAAGCTCTGGATTTTCCTATCAAGGATGCGTCTCCCTCTATTGAGCGTTTTCAAGAACTGGACCTCCTCTTCGTTGATTATATCTTTCACCATCTCTGGGTCTTTTTTCAGTTCAGGAAAAGCACCGCCCTGAAAGCAGTAAGAGATGTTTGGCCAAGTTAAGCAGCTCTGCCACAACCCATGTAATCCTTGATAGCAACTGGGAGAGAAAGGTCTTGCAACGCTTACCAGGGACTCCACCACAACATCAACTAATGTGGCAAAGAACCCTCTGGGTGCACCGAGTTTCTCGTGGGCATAGCGGACCGCGCGGCGAAGAATGCGCCTCAGAACATACCTACACAAGGGCAAAAGAAGTGAGACAGAGATCAGTCTTTGCACCCAATGCCCGAATTCACTGACAGTGCCCCAGTGCCCAAATTAAGTCAAATAATTAGATCCGTTTTCCGCAAATTTTGGAAAATTCAGGAAGAACTCTTGTCTCCTTTCCATTCTTTGCATCTTTCCAAAAATAAAACACGCCAAAAATCCCAAAACTCAAACATCATTTTTTTAAAGCCTTTCTGCTCTTTTAAATGTTGGATCACGAAAAATTGGCAACAATAAAAATTTCTGAATGCCACTTAGTCTCTGTTTTAGACATTTACACCAATCTGTTATGCAGTATTTACACTGGATTCTGCCGAAGATGCTTCAGCTATGATTCATAACAAGGAAAATCACCGTTTAGCAAGCTTTGCAAATGCTGGTTTGTTATCAGTGAATGTTTGATTTGTATACCTATTTTCTATATCTATATATGTAAACATTTCTTAGACTGAAAGGAGTCATGAGTGGAAAAGTTTAAGACGCCCTGGTCTAGACCAGTCACAATTGCATTCTTTTTTTAAAACTCAGGTCCCCAACACAAGTTCCATGCAACTGGTGAGAAGGGGAAAACGGCATGCGTTCTTACCCCCTCCCAGTGTTGTCAGGCCTTCCACCGTCAGAAAGAGCCACAGTGATGGTTCGCGCATGGTCAGCAAGTACACGATAAGCCATGTCTATGCCATCTGCATCATCTTCGCCAACCTGCCCAGTGTATGGCCTGCAGCCAGTGCCCTGTGATGAAGAAGCAATAGGGGGGCGTTGGAGAAGCAGAGAAAGATCAAACAATGCATGTGAGCAAGTAACAATATTTATTTATTTATTATTTATTTACTTCATTTCTATTCCGCCCTTCTCGCCCCGCAGGGGACTCAGGGTTGGATTACAATGTACACATTACATTTAGACACACAAACACACAAGACAGACAGAGGCAATTTAGCATCTGGCCACCAGGGGGAGCTGTCGCACTCCTTCATTCCTCAGCGTGTTTTCTGGAGATATTTTTATGGCCTCGTAAATCAGTTAAATTTAGCCTCCACACTAAGTGGTACCTTAATTTCCTACTTGACAGATGTAACTGTCTTTCGGGTTGCAAAGGTCGACAACAGGCTACACAATAGGTCGAGAGCCCACCTCGACCGGGCAGGCCTCGAACTCATGACCTTCTGGTCAGTATAGCTTACCAGACAAGATGGTCTCTTTTTAGGCCTTCTGGCCTATTCACTCAACCCACCCATTGCAGTACATTTAATCCTCCAAGCATTTTGGACTTGGTTCCAGAAGACCCAGCCTCCATGATCAATGACAATTCTGAGAGTATCGAGAGGGAAGAAAGTTGGCTACTCTGTCTTCTCTATTGTTCAGGCCCCGTATCTCCAGCATGAGGTTGTTATCTCATCTAATATTCGATGCACTTCTGGCCCAAATCATGCAAAGAATATTGCTGTTCACTGCAAGAAACATCACTGACCAAAGCACACTTTGGTGCCTCAAATGTTAGCCCCATTTCTAGGTATATTTGTCCTGCTGATTCTAAAATTGCACCTGTTTCCCCCTATCAGCTCTAGATTTTGAGATACAGAATATATGCAAGTCATCTTGAACAAAACTATGATAGCAAAAGAAATGTCTTAAGTATAACTCCAGATTATATATACAAACATTCTACACAAACATGGACCTTGGGACTGTATGGACTCTCCATTTGGATTGACTGGCATCTTTCAAAGGACCCTTAGTTGTGTAAAGGCAGTCCTCAAGTTATGAACAAGGTAAGTTCTGTAGGTTTGTTTCTAGGCTGAACTTGTATGCAAGTCAGAACAAGCAAATGTCTTAAGTATAACTCCAGATTATATACAAACACACACAAACATGCATGCATGCTTTGGATAGCACAGGGAAGGGTAAACACCCCTGCGGTGTTGGTTTTGCTATCTGTGCCCCTGTTTAGAAGATTTCACCTCACTTTCTGTCCCCATGTCCATTGGATTTTGAAAAAATTGGCTTGTTATGGAACAAAGATTGATGAGAAAGTGCCGTTGTTGGACGAGTGGGCTTATTAACAAAATACCCTTCCTATGAATGTATAGCAGAGTCATTTATTAGCAGCAGCGTGACCCAGCACCATTAGCCCAAATTGAACAAAAACACACAGAACAAAGTTATCACTTCCATAAGAGGCTTTTCTTCATAGCAAAATAATACGGTTGCACTATTTACAAAAACAAGGTTTCCAGAACTCAAATAAAATTCAACCTTCACACTGGAGCTTCACCCAAGAGGCCTTCTCATAACGAGGCCTACCTCACACTTTGAGGCCTACTAACACTGAGACCTACTCTCCCATTGACTCACACAAAGAAGTCTTCTCTCACACTGAGAGCTCTCTCTGACTGAGGCGTTAGTAAGCAACAGGCACGCCTGCTTATATTGAACTGCAGCTTCTCTTAGTCCAGGCCTGGGCGAACTTGGGCCCTCCAGGTGTTTTGGACTTCAAATTCCCAGCCAGTAGGCTGTTAGGAATTGTGGGAGGTGAAGTCCAAAATACCCGGAGGGCCCAAGTTTGCCCAGGCATGTCTTAGTCACTGCATTCATTTAACCCTTTCAGTGCCTTACTCACATTTTTGTAACCAAAAATACCTATGTAATGTTTATAATATTTCTAACAACCTTTTCTCCATGACATCTCTTTCAGGAGTATTTTCACTTCGTGGAAGTAGATTTCTCTCACTTCCTGTTGAATCGCCCCCATTCTAACCTGTGAGTCGTTTGCAAGTTGGGTGTTTGTAACTCTTGGGGACTGTCAGTATTTTTGAATAGTATTGGGCTGGAATACATAGTCCTTGTGGGTTCTTCCAATTTTAACAGTTTATGATTCTGTGTCCCAACTGATGAGATATAACTCAGGAGCTGGAAAGACTGGTTTCATCTTAAGCAGAAAAGAGCCATTGTAGCAAAACATAAAACTTTGTTGGTGGAGTTTAGAGATAAGAAGGAGGCATGTTGCTCCACTGAACCAAATGTAACAGCTAAGAAGATGTAGTCATGCACTCTTTGCTTAAGGGAAGTCAGAGATGCAGTACATACATTGACACAATCAGCTACTATGCACTGTACCTTTTGGATCGCCTCAAAGTAAGGCACAAAGAGATCTGTATCATAGTTGGACATCTTGTTCTGTAGCACAGACACCAGCCTTTCTAAGCCCATGCCAGTATCAATGCTTTTCTTGGGAAGAGGTTTCAGGGTCCCATCAGCCTCTCTAGCACAGGAAAAACAAACACATCATTATTACACTGGGAAGTCTGAACAATCTCCCTCTCTGCCAACCAAAGGCATTCCCTGCTGTGGACAGAGCTTGAGGGCATGTAATCCCTGCATTTCGCCACAGTGAAGTCTCTCAAGATCATACAATGTTCCTCTAGTCCAGGGGTTGGGAACCTTTTTGACTCGGAGAGCCATAAAAGCAAAATATTTGGAAATTTATTTCAGCGAGAGCCATATAATATATATATATTAACACTGAATTCAACTAAATGTGAGTATATACATACATACTATGAGAAAAGGATTCCCCCGTGCCCATCGGCAGGGACCTTTACTAGCATGGCTTCCGCTCCTTCCTTTGTTTGGGGAAGCTTTCCTCCCGCTCTCCTCCCTCCTCCCCGCTGTTGCACCGGGTTCGGCGGGGGCCCGCCATGCATCTGGCCTCTCTGTTTTAGGCCGTCTTTTCTCTCTATTAGGCTGTGCGTTTCGGGCCCGGTCCTCCCCATCTCCCTTGCTGCGTGTACCGAGGCAGGGTGGGCCAGCCACGGGGTGTTTTCAACTCCCCAGGACTGCTTTCCGGCAACTCCTTGGGAGGGGCGGAGCCTGCGGCCCGGCATCCAGCCCCTTCCCGCCCAAGGAGTTGCCGGAAAGTGGCTCTGGGCCACGGAAAACGCTGCGTGGTGGGCCTGGCCTACCTAGGTCCTCCCCGCCTCCCTTGCTGCAGGTATCGGGCCCGGCAGGGCCCGCCACGCAGCATTTTCCGCGGCCCAGGACTTCTTTCCGGCAACTCTTTGGGCAGGGAGGGGCCGGATGCTGGGCCTGCCACGCCAGGAAGCCATAAAGAATCGCCAAAAGAGCCATATATGCCTTGCGAGCGATAGGCTCTTTTGGCGATTCGTTATGGCTCCTGGGCCCGCATCCGGCCCTCCTGCCCAAAGAGTTGCCGGAAAGAAGTCCTGGCTGCGGAAAGGCGTGGCGGGCCCTGCCAGGCCCGATACCTGCAGCAAGGGAGGCGGGGAGGACCTAGGTAGGCCAGGCCCACCACGCAGCGTTTCCGTGGCCCAGAGCCACTTTCCGGCCACTTTCCCGACCCCTGCTCTACTCTAAATATTGGGGAGGAAATGGAGTACAACTCTGGGAATCTCCCAGCTTAGAAAGGCCACTGTCTCTGAACTGTTCCTATCACAGCCAAAGAAAAGGTAACTCAGATGGAAGGGATTAAGCAAACAAGTGAGCCAGACTGAATAGAGAAATAAGCACTTTAACTACTTTAAACAGATACTTCCTTGACATTAACAAGCATTTCACCTACATCCAGAGGGCACAAACAACGAAGGATTTGCACCAAATTTGGCATGCATACCTGATATGCCAAAATTTGAATACTAGTGGGTTTAGGGTGAAATTGGCCTTGACATTTGTTAGTTGTAGGTACTGCAATCAAAGAGCACTCTGCACCCCACTGATGATGGACCTGGACCTAACTTGGTATCCAGAGCCCCCATGACCAACTGAATGTACTGGAGGGATTTGACAGGACTGACCCACCATCCTACAGCTGGAGAGCATACTGAACTCCACTAATGATGCACCTAGAGCAAACTTGCTCAACATGACAAACTTTAAGTATTGATGATATTTCAGGGGGTTAATCTGGCATGTAAGTTGTAGTTCACCCAAAACCTTATGCATTTTGTAAAATGAAAAAAAAGACTGCTTCTAATAATCTGGGCAATGCCGGGTACCCAAACTAGTGTCTAATATTTTCCACATTGGTCAAGATAACTTTAAATTGTTTTAAAGATTGTTGTAATTCTTGCCCCACCTGTTGAATTGTATGAACACCAGGTTCCATATCTCTAGAACATTAGGATCATCTTGATTGACGAGGTGTGAAGCATCACGGTCCCCAATCCGATCGTAATGCATCTCACTGCAGGGTCCGCAGGGTCCGGTGTCACCCATTTCCCAGAAGTTATCCTTCATGCTGCCAGGAAGTATCCTCTCCTCTGGAAGACTATGAAGAAAAATCAGCGTTGTATAGTCTTAAAGTTTTATGTAAATATTCAAAAACATTTAACCTACTGATGCCTCAATTAATGTAATTTTATTTATATCTATTTTTATTTTGAAATTTACCAATAGCTGCTGAATTTCCCACTCTCGGCTTATACTCGATTCAATACATTTTCCCAGTTTTTGTGATAAAATTAAGTGCCTTGGCTTATATTTGGGTTGGCTTATACTAGAGTATATACAATGCATATATACTCGAGTCAATATGTTTTCCCAGTTTTTTGTGGTAAAATTAGGTGCCTCGGCTTATATTCGGTTCAGCCTATACTCAAGTAGCTTGTGCATCTTTTTCTCTCCTCTCTTCCTTCCTTTGAACAGTCAGGAGGAAGAATAAACTACATTTCAATTTCAACAGCCTGTTATATGTGTGAATTGGAAACTGTGGATTAAAATAAACTCCTAATTTGTTAAACAAGGCAACAAAACAAATCAGTGTTTTGCTGTTAGTTTGTTCAACACATGGTTCATTCATTTTGTCGGAAATTAAGTGTTTCCCAGGGTGTTAGCCCTTTTTAGAAAAAGTCTATAACCTGCAACTGTTAAGAATTATTATTATTTATTTGAAACATTTATATTCTGCCCTTCTCACCCCGCAGGAGACTCGGCGGAGCACAACGTATATACGGCAAACATCCAATGCCGAGACATAAAACCATAAATATATACAAACCTTAAAATCACTTATATCCACTTTAAAATCAGTTGCTTAAAAACCATATCAGGACACCATTCTCTTATTGACTCGTTTAAGTAGCACAGGAAGCAGGCTACAATTCCTCTGTGTTGCTTTCCTAAGTTCCCTTCTTGATTCCAAAAACAAACAAAATAGGCAGTTGCAAGTTGCGAACTTAATGGTTTACAAATAGTTTTCCATTGGGGACTCTACATCAGGCCTGCCCAGGAAGTTGATCGCGATCGACCAGTCAATCGCGGGACCAAAGGAGGTGGATTGCATCCGGATGGGGGGCTTCTGCTCTGCGCGTGCGCACCTTCCGCCCATGCGCACCTTCCATGTTTGCTTCCGGGCGAGAGAGAAGCAGGGTGCTCCTCTCTCTCGTTGGCAGCGGAGGTCAAGACGGGGCCTCCGGAGGCAGTGTCAAGCCAGTGGTGGCTAGCCACCGGCTTGGCACTGCCATCCTCTAGCCTGGAGAAGCTGCTGGTAGAACTGAAGCCAGAGGGGGGTGGAACCAGGCTGCACCAAGCCCCGCCCCCTCCCCCAGCTTCAGCTCTACCAGCAGTTTTTCCAACCACCCTTGTGCTAGCTATGCCACCACTGGATTGGCACTGCCATCCTCTAGCCTGGAGAAGCTGCTGGTAGAGCTGAAGCCAGAGCCAGGCCACGCCAAGCCTCGCCCCCTCCCCCAGCTTCAGCTCTACCAGCAGCTTCTCCAGCCTTGAGGAGGTAGGTAGATCTTTCTGACTTGGTTTTATTATAAGTAGCTCGCATGCTGAAAAAGTGTGGGCACCCCTGCTCTACATCCTAACCCATTAATGAACGGATCAGACGTCTCTATTCTTAACTCCATTCAATGGAGGAGCAAAATATGGCCGGAGTTTAGAGAAGTAGAGAGAGAAAACAGGAAGGCAAGTTGGAGAAGGAAGTTTAATAAATCAAAGGCACCAAGGAAGACACTAGGGTCACATGGGCTACTTACAAGGTATTTATAACCATGCATGTTAAAGTTTAGTAACAGCAAGTAGAGGGAAGGGGTTACATGGGAGAAGTAAATAGAAGAACCGGCCTTTCAAGAAACCCTATACTATCTAATAACCCCTGTTGCTCTAACAGTAAGAGTGGGAAGGGAAAGGAGAATGCTGGAATTTTCCAACACATTTTAAATCCAGTTCCCACAAACCAACAATCTGCTAATATTTCTCCTTTATGTCCCATAGAAAATTTAAGGCATGGTTTAGCGTTACGTATGGAACTCTTATCTCCCAATTGCCAGGTATAGGCAAGGTTTGAGAAAAGGAAGCACAACTTTATAAAACAGGTTTCTGCAATTATGTTTATGATTCTTTGCATTTTCTTTGTATCTTTTGAGTTTGGTGTGGAAGAGAAGAGAATCATGTTAGCCCTAGTTCCTGCCAACCTAGCAGTTCGAAAACATGCAAATGTGAGTAGATCAATAAGTACTGCTTGAGAGGGAAGATAATAAAGGCGTCTGTGCAGCCATGCTATCAACACGATCAGGAGGTGTCCACGGACAATAGGCTCCTTGGCTTGGAAATGGAAAAAGAGCACCTCCCCATGGCCGGAGTTGGAAGGGAAGCCTTTACCTTTGCTCTGTGTTTATGTGTCATTGCTATTTCACTGTATTAAAGGCACTGAATGTTTGCCTATCTGTGTATGTTGTAATCTGCTGAGTCCCCTTGGGGAGATAGAGCAGAATATGAATAAAGAGTTATTATTTATTAAAAGAAAGTGACAGAAGTCTGCAGAAATTTGACACAATTTGCTTGCAAGAGACCAGGACACATTAATTCACACCCCCCCCCCCCCCCAAAGTCCTATCTATATATATAAAGGAAGAGTAGTCATGGAAAGACCGTCCCAAACAGAGAAACCTTACAACGCAGAGACACCAAACTTGCCAACAGAAATAGGCCTCAAGCAAGGTATGTTTGTAGCAAAGAAACTTTCCCACCCAAAACCTAAAAGGCCCCCAAAACGAGTTTAAAAAACTACATTTCCCAGTATCCTCCGGGACTGCCAACGACTCTCCCAGCCTCTACATTCTGACAACATGATTGGCTGCCAATAAGGGCGGATTTGCATAACTCCTGTACTGGCCAGCCAACATGAACATTTTGACCCATAATAAACTGTCAGAGGAGGATAAGGCAAAGGGTTGAGGCACAAACACAAACACCCAAATCACTTGCCACAGAAAATTTACACCCCTACAAATCACAGACCACGCCCAAAATTGACAGTAAGGCTTCATTAACTTAATTTCCCTGACTAGGCCTCACTTAATGGAATGCTGTTTACGCTCTGAATTGACAGTAAGGCTTCATTAACTTGATTCTCCCGACTACGCCTCAGCTCATTGCACATTGTGTATGGCCTGAATTGACAGTAAGGCTTCATTAACTTGCTGTTCCTGACTAGGCCTCAACTCATGGGACATTGTGTATAGCCTGAATTTACAGTAACCAACCTTGGCACACAGAGCCCCTATGACCCACGCTACATTCTACTACAGTTTGGAGGAGGGTGGACCATGGATTATGGGACTTGAAGTACCTCCATGGATAATGGGATTTGTACAACTTCACAACCCATCATTCCCCACAGACCACTGTGGCCCAGAACCAAGACCGATAAAGACCAAACTTGGCACACAATGCCCCCCATGACCCACACTCCATCCGACACAGCCACAACGACACAGTCATGGCCCCAACAACACCATAACTAACAATTCCAACCCTTACATACTCCGACTTTCTCGCATCTCCTAAATAGGGCACAGCAACGCATGCCGGGTACAGCTAGTATGGCTATAAAGCATTTAGTCAACCAGCCATAAAGAAATAGAAAAAGGGCAGAGGAAATTGTGGTTTCGTGTCCTTTGTCTCAACAGAAATAGCTGGAGGATCCCAGATAGTGGATTTTGGCCTGCAAAATAATTATCTCTTACCAGTGCAAATAAACACTGATACAGGGAAGATTTTTTTCCTGTATTATTTATTTATTTACTCTATTTTTATCCCGCCCTTCTCTACCCCAAAGGGACTCAAGGCAGCCTGACATACAGCAACTATTAAATGCCTTTGAACCACAAACAGTTATAATACGAGCCCTCGGGGAGTGGCGGCATACAAGAATGATTAATTAATTAATTAATTAAGTTAGAATTTTAAAATTTAATGCATATTAAAAACGTATAAAACATTACTATCACTATTAAAAATCACACAATTCACAATTGTAATCCGGGACCGTTCCAAACGTCATTGCTCATAATTCTGTAGCTATTATTGCAATATAGTTAATCGCCGATGGCTTATTATCATCATCATCATCATAATCATTGGACTAAACCTAACAGTCTCTTCTCTAGCCAGCCTTCCCCAACCTTTTGCCAGTCCTTTAGCTTTAGTTGGGAATGGTGCAAACTTTAATCCAAAATTTCCAGAGAGATGCAAGCGGGAGGAAACCCACATACACCATGCACCAAGAGTAGGCAGAGACCAGGAAAGACTGGTCATCTAGACATGAAGGTAGCTCAATCAATATCTTAGAAAATGTTTAGACAACTCACCCTAAATCCAGCCAGATTTGTTTGCAATCTAAATCTGGCTGCAGACCAGCCGCCTCGTTGCCACCGAAGTATGTGACGTATAGCCTCTCAATGGGGATGCCAAACTCTTTGGTGAGAAGGTCCAGGGCAAATTTGCAAGCCAATTCCTGGATGAAAAAGAAAAGAAAAAAGGGTTGTTGAGGTCTTAAGATTTAAGACAGCCTACCATGATTCAGGAGGACAAAAAAGCAGGCTTAGGCCTTTAGTGGTCTGCACTACTAAGACAGGCAAGTGGACAGACTGACCAAAAATCGGCGGTTTGAATCTGGGGAGCGGGTGAGCTCCCGTCTGTCAGCTCCAGCTTCTCTTTGCAGGTGGCCAATTTTCTCACACGAGAAGCTTCGGACACGGAAAAAAATCAGACCTGTACCATCTACAGAAACTCTTCAAAGATTTATAGCAAGGGCCATCATTCTCCATCCGTATGTATTCTATTATACCATGTTTCTTCAATTGTAACATGCCACTGATTGCAAGACGCATCATAATTTCAGTACTACCACTAACAACAATAAGAAAAATGATACGCAATTCTGAGACACACTTCATTTTTAGAGAAGTTTATATAGGGGAAAAGGGTGTCTTAGAATGGAAGAAATACAGTAGTTTGATTGCATCCACTTAAGCAAGTAACAGGAATGTAGGTTAGAGAGTATTTCCTTCAAAGTGTCTGGGGAAGTGGACTGGAATCAATTAATGCACATGCTAAAGTGAATTAATTAAGTCTTAAAGGCGCAGCTGGATTCTTTCTTTTCTACTTGCCCCATTCCCTTTTAAGCCTAATGTCTCCAATTCAGATTTTTTTTGGTACTGATTTTGTTACATGTCATCTGGCAATCTGGCAGGTGATCTCTACCTATCTGTGAAGGCTGAGGAGTGGGAGGGGAGATGTCAAAAAATATATTGAGAAAATGTGGTTGAAAGAGCATAAGCCGGGCCATGCCCATCCCAGCTGCCACCACAATCTTCCTCCACTAACTACCCATTAAGGTCCCACATTCTTCCATTCCCTGCTACTCCCAATTTCAAACCAAACTATTCTTAACCAAATAAGTCAGGGGATGCTATGATTTTTAGTTCTGGATATCTTTTAATGGATTTTAACTGTGAATTTAATGTTTGCATATTTGCATATATTAAATTATGTGGTCATACTTTTAATTGTAAGCCACTTTGAGTCTCCTTTGTGAGACATAAAGCAGGGTATAAATAAACCTCACGGGCCACGGTGGCGCAGCGGGTTAAACCATTAAGCTGCTGAACCTGTTGACTGGAAGGTCGGTGGATCAAATCTGCGGGATGAGGTGAGCTCCTGTTGCTAGCCCCAGTTTCTCCCAACCTAGCAGTTCACAAACATGCAAATCTGAGTAGCTCAATAGGTACTGCTTCGTTGGGAAGTTAATGGTTTATGTTTTTAACTGATGATTGTATTTGATTTTAATTATGGTGTTTTATTGGGTTGTCTATTTGTTGTGATTTTATTGCAACTGTTGAAGTAGACTCTTGATGGAGCTCAATTGTAAGCCGCCCTGAGTCCCCCTTCAGGGGTTGAGAAGGACAGTATAAAATGCAGTAATTAAATAAATAATTGCGCTCCATGCAGTCATGCCAGCCACATGACTTTGGAGGTGTCTACGGACAATGCAGGCTCTTCGGCTTAGAAATGGCGATGAGCACCACCCCCCAAAGTCGGACTCAACTAGACTATTAAGAGGAAACCTTCACCTTTAAATTAGCATCATAATAATAATTCCAGATGCTGTATTAAACAAAAACATTGCAACTAGAACAACCTAAGCATGTGCACATAACTTGAGAAGAATGGGAAACACAATACGGTTGCACCCATTGTTCAGATCTGTCAGATTAGCCTGCGAATCATCTTTAATTCTGTACTAAACCTGCTGGCGGAATCCCTACCATACCTTGAAGTAATCTCCAAAAGACCAGGAGCCCAGCATCTCAAAGAAAGTGTGATGGTAGACATCTTTGCCAACATCGTCCAGATCGTTGTGTTTCCCGCCAGCCCGAATACACTTCTGAGTGTTGGCAGCTCGTGACAGTTTCGCCATGGGGTGAGAGGGGTCGATCGTGTTGAGGAAGATAGGTTTGAACTAGATGGAAACAAGAGCAGTGTTTTGATTCAAAAGCACCCTACAAACAAGTCCAATCAAGCATCTTCTAGAACAGTGGTTCTCAATCTGTGGGTCCCCAGGTATTTTGGCCTACAACTCCCAGAAATCCCAGCGAGTTTACCAGTTGTTAGGATTTCTGGGAGCTGAAGGTCAAAACAAGTTGTAGCTCATGAACCAGGGTATGGGACGAAAGAGCAGTGCTCGGTCATTAATTGCGGACCATTGGGCTAGACATTCTCAACAGCTTGTTCAAACATCCAAGTCTGCCCTAAAGGCAGAGGAAAAACTGGTAAAACCACCCTTGAGTTTGTCTTGCAAAATAAACAAAAGTTTCAGTTACCATATACCGTATTTTTCGCACCATAAGACGCAGTTTTTTTCCTCCCAAAGTAGGAGGAAAAATCAGCTGCGTCTTATGGAGCGAAGAGGGGGGGGAGGCGATAGAAAGCCTTTCCCTTGGCCGCCTCCTCCTCCGCCTCCTCTGCCTCCGTCACCGCCCCCGCCGCTTACCGCCGCTTTTCGCCGCCTCCGCCGCTTACCGCCGCCTCCCTCGCCGCCGCCGCGCATGCGCAGTAGGTCCCAAGCGCATCTGGCGCGTCTGACGCTGGCGCGCTGACGCAGGCACGCCTGGCGCACCTACGTCAGACGCGCCAGATGCACTTGGGACCTACTGCGCATACACGGCGGCGGCGAGGGAGGCGGCGGTAAGTGGCGGAGGCGGCGAAAAGCGGCGGTAAGCGACGGAAAGCAGCGGTAAGTGGCGGAGGCGGCGGAAAGCGGCGGTAAGCAGCAAAGGCGGGGGGGGCGGGCGGCGGGCGGTGACGGAGGCAGAGGAGGCGGAGGAGGAGGCGGGACCGAGGAGGAGGCGGCCAAGGGAAAGGCTTAGGGATGGCGGAGGGCGCCGAGGAGGGTCCACCCTTCAGAAGAAAATTGGAAAAAAATATTTTGGGCCAAAAAGTGGGCCCCGGCGCTTGAAGCACTTTTTGGCCCAAAATATTTTTTTTTTCCAATTTTCTTCTTCTAAAATCTAGGTGCGTCTTATCATCCGGTGCGCCTTATGGTGCGAAAAATACGGTACATATGATCATATATGTTGGAGCATGTAAGAAATCAGTTAGTGTGTGTGTCAACTGTAAAATTAAATGCACAAAGTTGATTGGTTGAGCTACGCCCAGGGAGCTGGCTGAGCCTGGCACTTTTGGATACTGTTACATTGTTTGGGCTTGAGCTATGCAAGTGCTTGCAGAGAGAAACGGAGAGAGAGAGAGACAGTGTGGAGTGTGCTCTTTCTTCATGAGCTGCTGGAGGAAGATTCTCCACATCGACAAAGAAAGACCATCCAGCATTATTTATTTTAAAATTTTAATATTTCACTTTTGACCCGCCCAGAATGGTTTTAAACTGTCTGTTATTGCTTGTGTATAAGTATTGTTGTATTGTATTGATTTGTTGTATTATTTACTGTTATGTTGTTATTATGTGTTGTTGGGCTTGGTCTCATGTAAGCTGCTCTGAGTCCCCTCAGAGATGGTGGCAGAGTATAAATAAAGTTATTATTATTATTATTATTTTAAATCTCTCTAAAAGGACATTATGTGAGTTGATGCAACTGATCACATGATTGTAAATATGTCGTTCTGAATTACTCAGAGTAAGCTACTAATCTGTGTGGCGTATTTTCTTTCTATGTCAAGGCAGTGACTGATCAAACGTGAACTACACATTATTTTCATTTTGTCACAATGTATAAATCCACCTTATGGATTATGATTTTGAAATAAGTGCAAAATAAATATTTGGAAGTTATTTTCGGTCTTTTCCCACTCTGCTGGTCCTCGGCCCGTTATATCTAAAAAATCGACTCGCCTTTTATCAACCTCAGAGACCACTTTGATCTGAAGATCAAATACTGCTTGTAGTTCCCAGTCTCAAGATCATACGATCTACAAAGACCAGGCGCAGGGCCTTCTCTGCTGTGGCTCCCTCTCTTTGGAATACTCTTTGGAATACTCTGTGAAAGAACGACCAACCCTTCACTCTTTTCACCCATTTAGAACTGTACGTCATATCTGACCTGATTCATGCCAGCATTGGCGAAGAGGAGAGTTGGGTCATCCAAGGGGATGGTGGCGGAAGAGTGCACATATGTGTGCTGATTCTTCTCAAAGAAGTTGATGAAGCGTCGACGGATTTCACTGGCGGTTAATGTTACCTCCATTTTGGAACTGATATAAAAAGGGGGAAAGAAAGTAGTGGAATTGAATGACACATTGAAAATTCAATAAACTACATATTATATAGCTCTGTTTTGGGCTCTGGTCCATGAGGTCACAAAGAGCCAGAAGCGAATGAACAAATAAACAACAATAAACAAATATATTGTAACGTAGGGCCCTTCCACACAGTCCCTATATTACATGAACTGATCCCAGATTAGCTGCTTTAAACTGGATTATGTGAGTCCCCACCGACAGATAATCTGGCATAAACATATAATCTGGGATCAGATCCTGGGATATAGGGCCTGAGTTACTCTGACTATTTGCCTCTTGATCAAGTCATGCATCCAACTGTCAAGCTTCTGCGTTTAGATCGCCGTTGGGGGAGATCATCCGGAGTTTTGGGGTCAAATGATGTTCAACTCTATCACTCCTTCCCACCTGTTACTAAGGAGGCTGTGCAGGTCCCGAACCGGTGCTTGGCCGCTGTGTCGGCCTGGATGAGGGCAAACAGATTGAAACTTAATCCAGACAAGACAGCGGTAGTACTGGTCCGTCGAAAGGCCGAACAGGGAATAGGGTTACAGCCTGTGTTGGACGGGGTTACACTCCCTCTAAAGACTCAGGTTTGCAGTTTGGAAGTGATCTTGGACTCATCGCTGCCCAGGTCTCGGCGGTGGTCGGGAGAGCTTTTGCACAATTAAAACTTGTGCGCCAGCTGCGCCCGTTCCTTGGGAAGTCTGACTTGGCTACGGTGGTCCACGCTCTGGTTACATCCCGTTTAGACTACTGCAACGCTCTCTACGTGGGGCTGCCTTTGAAAACCTCTTGGAAGCTTCAATTAGTCCAACGGTCTGCGGCCAGGTTGTTAACAGGAGTGGAGTACAGTGAGTGAACCACTCCTCTGCTACATCAGCTTCACTGGTTGCCAATTAGCTTCCGGGCACAATTCAAAGTACTGGTGTTAACCTTTAAAGCCCTAAACGGCTCTGGCCAAGATTACCTGTCCAAATGTATCTCCTGCTATGAACCATCACGCAATTTAAGATCTTCAGGAGAGGCCCTGCTCTCAATCCCGCCACTCTCACAAATGCGGTTGGTGGGAACGAGAGACAGGGCCTTCTCAGCAGTGGCCCCTTGTCCGTGGAACTCCCTCCCTAAGGACATCAGGTTGGCCACCTCCCTCCTGTCCTTTAGGAGACAATTAAAAACCTGGCTATGGGCCCAGGTGCTTGATTAAGGTTATGAGCAATAGATGATGGCAGTTGGATCTGAATTTTGTGGATATGGCGATATTGGAATTATTGGATGAATCTTGGCTATAACGACATGTTAATTGTGATAGTAGAAATAAAGTAAATAAAAGAAAATCAGGCTTGGACAAACTTGGGCCCTCCCTCCGGGTGTTTTGGACTCCAACTCCCACCATTCCTAACAACCTCAGACCCTTTCCCTTTTCCCTCTTTGAAGTGCCTATGGAATCTTGGGAGTTGTAGTTTGGTGAGACTCTAGCACACATTAAAGACCTTGTAAAACTACAAACTTCCAGAACCACACAATATTGACCCATGGCAGTCAAAGTGGTGTCAAACTGCAGTGTAGTTCGGGCATTGTTTAGCTTGGGCCCTCTGATCCCAGATTATGTGTTTATCCCAGATTATCTGGCAGTGGGGACTGATATAATCCAGTTTAAAGCAGATAATCTGGAATCAGTTCATGGATCAGTTTGGACTCCAACCCCCCACCGTTCCTAACAGCCTCAGGCCCCTTCCTTTCCCTCCTTTGAAGTGTCTATGAAATCTTGGGAGTTGTAGTTTGGTGAAACCCCAGCACACATTGACGGAGAAGCTTAAAGACCTTGTGAAACTACAACTTCCAGAACTACACAATATTGACCCAAACTGCACTAATTCCACAGTGTAGATGGGGCATGGGTCAGCTTGGGCCCTCTGATCCCAGATTATATGTTTATCCCGGATTATCTGGCAGTGGGGACTCATATAATCCGGTTTAAATCAGATAATCTGGAATCTGTTCATGCATCATTCTGGACTCCAACCCCCACCATTCCTAACAGCCTCAGGCCCTTTCCTTTTCCCCCCTCAGCCGCTTAACCCGCATTAAAACTACTGTGTAGATGCATCCAGGGTGGGAGGAAAGGGGAGACAATGATAGAGGCAATTAATATAATCTAAAGGAAGTTATGGATGATGGTGGTGATCACAACAAGGGGATTCCTGTCTCCAAGCCCGCCAATCACAGTACCTTTCCTCTCCTGCCCAGCAGCTGCAAGGAAGAAAGGAGCCTTGTGCCGCACTCCCAACCTCGAGGCAGACTTCTCCTTGGCCCCGCCCACTCCCGCCGCGCGACGTCAAGGGGCTGAGCCGCAGCAGCCTCCCATTGGCCAGGCAGGACTCTTCCTGCGGCTGATGCAACGGCTCGGCAACCAAAGTCACGTGCTCTCCCAAGTAAGGGCAGAAGGCGACCAGGGCGCCGCCATTAAGGGCCTGAGCTTGGCCTGAGCAATAGGGTGAGCAAAAGGCCTACCTTAAATGACAAAACACACACACACACAAGAATGGCCATCAGACTGGGGAAAATCAAAGGGAAATGCTAAAGAATGCTCCAACTTTTCTTCAGTGGCACTTATTTCACATGCCAGTAAGGTCATGCTATATAATATATATAATATACTAGCTTGGGGACCCGGCGGTGCCCGGGTTATTTGAGGAAGGCATTGTGTGCCATAGTTTGTCATTGGTGTGGGCCACAGTGCTCTAAGGAAGTGAATTAAAGTACTGCAAGTCCCATCATCCATGGTCCATCCTTCCTCAAACTGCACCAGGATGTAGGGTGAATGGCCTAGTCAGGAAAATCAAGTTGAGGAAGCCTAACAATATCCCATGAGCTGAGGCCTAGTCAGGAAAATCAAGTTGAGGAAGCCTAACAATATCCCATGAGCTGAGGCCTAGTCAGGAAAATCAAGTTGAGGAAGCCTAACAATATCCCATGAGCTGAGGCCTAGTCAGGAAAATCAAGTTGAGGAAGCCTAACAATATCCCATGAGCTGAGGCCTAGTCAGGAAAATCAAGTTGAGGAAGCCTAACAATATCCCATGAGCTGAGGCCTAGTCAGGAAAATCAAGTTGAGGAAGCCTAACAATATCCCATGAGCTGAGGCCTAGTCAGGAAAATCAAGTTGAGGAAGCCTAACAATATCCCATGAGCTGAGGCCTAGTCAGGAAAATCAAGTTGAGGAAGCCTAACAATATCCCATGAGCTGAGGCCTAGTCAGGAAAATCAAGTTGAGGAAGCCTAACAATATCCCATGAGCTGAGGCCTAGTCAGGAAAATCAAGTTGAGGAAGCCTAACAATATCCCATGAGCTGAGGCCTAGTCAGGAAAATCAAGTTGAGGAAGCCTAACAATATCCCATGAGCTGAGGCCTAGTCAGGAAAATCAAGTTGAGGAAGCCTAACAATATCCCATGAGCTGAGGCCTAGTCAGGAAAATCAAGTTGAGGAAGCCTAACAATATCCCATGAGCTGAGGCCTAGTCAGGAAAATCAAGTTGAGGAAGCCTAACAATATCCCATGAGCTGAGGCCTAGTCAGGAAAATCAAGTTGAGGAAGCCTAACAATATCCCATGAGCTGAGGCCTAGTCAGGAAAATCAAGTTGAGGAAGCCTAACAATATCCCATGAGCTGAGGCCTAGTCAGGAAAATCAAGTTGAGGAAGCCTAACAATATCCCATGAGCTGAGGACTAGTCAGGAAAATCAAGTTGAGGAAGCCTAACAATATCCCATGAGCTGAGGCCTAGTCAGGAAAATCAAGTTGAGGAAGCCTAACAATATCCCATGAGCTGAGGCCTAGTCAGGAAAATCAAGTTGAGGAAGCCTAACAATATCCCATGAGCTGAGGACTAGTCAGGAAAATCAAGTTGAGGAAGCCTAACAATATCCCATGAGCTGAGGACTAGTCAGGAAAATCAAGTTGAGGAAGCCTAACAATATCCCATGAGCTGAGGCCTAGTCAGGAAAATCAAGTTGAGGAATCCTAACAATATCCCATGAGCTGAGGCCTAGTCAGGAAAATCAAGTTGAGGAAGCCTAACAATATCCCATGAGCTGAGGCCTAGTCAGGAAAATCAAGTTGAGGAATCCTAACAATATCCCATGAGCTGAGGCCTAGTCAGGAAAATCAAGTTGAGGAAGCCTAACAATATCCCATGAGCTGAGGCCTAGTCAGGAAAATCAAGTTGAGGAAGCCTAACAATATCCCATGAGCTGAGGACTAGTCAGGAAAATCAAGTTGAGGAAGCCTAACAATATCCCATGAGCTGAGGCCTAGTCAGGAAAATCAAGTTGAGGAAGCCTAACAATATCCCATGAGCTGAGGCCTAGTCAGGAAAATCAAGTTGAGGAAGCCTAACAATATCCCATGAGCTGAGGCCTAGTCAGGAAAATCAAGTTGAAAAACAATCCCATGAGCTGAGGCCTAGTCAGGAAAATCAAGTTGAGGAATCCTAACAATATCCCATGAGCTGAGGCCTAGTCAGGAAAATCAAGTTGAGGAAGCCTAACAATATCCCATGAGCTGAGGCCTAGTCAGGAAAATCAAGTTGAGGAAGCCTAACAATATCCCATGAGCTGAGGCCTAGTCAGGAAAATCAAGTTGAGGAAGCCTAACAATATCCCATGAGCTGAGGACTAGTCAGGAAAATCAAGTTGAGGAAGCCTAACAATATCCCATGAGCTGAGGACTAGTCAGGAAAATCAAGTTGAGGAAGCCTAACAATATCCCATGAGCTGAGGCCTAGTCAGGAAAATCAAGTTGAGGAAGCCTAACAATATCCCATGAGCTGAGGCCTAGTCAGGAAAATCCAGTTGAGGAAGCCTAACAATATCCCATGAGCTGAGGCCTAGTCAGGAAAATCAAGTTGAGGAAGCCTAACAATATCCCATGAGCTGAGGCCTAGTCAGGAAAATCAAGTTGAGGAAGCCTAACAATATCCCATGAGCTGAGGCCTAGTCAGGAAAATCAAGTTGAGGAATCCTAACAATATCCCATGAGCTGAGGCCTAGTCAGGAAAATCAAGTTGAGGAAGCCTAACAATATCCCATGAGCTGAGGCCTAGTCAGGAAAATCAAGTTGAGGAAGCCTAACAATATCCCATGAGCTGAGGCCTAGTCAGGAAAATCAAGTTGAGGAAGCCTAACAATATCCCATGAGCTGAGGCCTAGTCAGGAAAATCAAGTTGAGGAATCCTAACAATATCCCATGAGCTGAGGCCTAGTCAGGAAAATCAAGTTGAGGAAGCCTAACAATATCCCATGAGCTGAGGCCTAGTCAGGAAAATCAAGTTGAGGAAGCCTAACAATATCCCATGAGCTGAGGCCTAGTCAGGAAAATCAAGTTGAGGAATCCTAACAATATCCCATGAGCTGAGGCCTAGTCAGGAAAATCAAGTTGAGGAAGCCTAACAATATCCCATGAGCTGAGGCCTAGTCAGGAAAATCAAGTTGAGGAATCCTAACAATATCCCATGAGCTGAGGCCTAGTCAGGAAAATCAAGTTGAGGAAGCCTAACAATATCCCATGAGCTGAGGCCTAGTCAGGAAAATCAAGTTGAGGAAGCCTAACAATATCCCATGAGCTGAGGCCTAGTCAGGAAAATCAAGTTGAGGAATCCTAACAATATCCCATGAGCTGAGGCCTAGTCAGGAAAATCAAGTTGAGGAAGCCTAACAATATCCCATGAGCTGAGGCCTAGTCAGGAAAATCAAGTTGAGGAAGCCTAACAATATCCCATGAGCTGAGGCCTAGTCAGGAAAATCAAGTTGAGGAAGCCTAACAATATCCCATGAGCTGAGGCCTAGTCAGGAAAATCAAGTTGAGGAAGCCTAACAATATCCCATGAGCTGAGGCCTAGTCAGGAAAATCAAGTTGAGGAAGCCTAACAATATCCCATGAGCTGAGGCCTAGTCAGGAAAATCAAGTTGAGGAAGCCTAACAATATCCCATGAGCTGAGGCCTAGTCAGGAAAATCAAGTTGAGGAAGCCTAACAATATCCCATGAGCTGAGGCCTAGTCAGGAAAATCAAGTTGAGGAAGCCTAACAATATCCCATGAGCTGAGGCCTAGTCAGGAAAATCAAGTTGAGGAAGCCTAACAATATCCCATGAGCTGAGGACTAGTCAGGAAAATCAAGTTGAGGAAGCCTAACAATATCCCATGAGCTGAGGACTAGTCAGGAAAATCAAGTTGAGGAAGCCTAACAATATCCCATGAGCTGAGGCCTAGTCAGGAAAATCAAGTTGAGGAAGCCTAACAATATCCCATGAGCTGAGGCCTAGTCAGGAAAATCAAGTTGAGGAAGCCTAACAATATCCCATGAGCTGAGGCCTAGTCAGGAAAATCAAGTTGAGGAAGCCTAACAATATCCCATGAGCTGAGGCCTAGTCAGGAAAATCAAGTTGAGGAAGCCTAACAATATCCCATGAGCTGAGGCCTAGTCAGGAAAATCAAGTTGAGGAAGCCTAACAATATCCCATGAGCTGAGGCCTAGTCAGGAAAATCAAGTTGAGGAAGCCTAACAATATCCCATGAGCTGAGGCCTAGTCAGGAAAATCAAGTTGAGGAAGCCTAACAATATCCCATGAGCTGAGGCCTAGTCAGGAAAATCAAGTTGAGGAAGCCTAACAATATCCCATGAGCTGAGGCCTAGTCAGGAAAATCAAGTTGAGGAAGCCTTGTTGTCAATACAGTGTTGTTTGGGAAGTGAATGAGGAGAAGGTATTGCAAATCCCATCATCTGTGGCCCATCCTGCTCTAAATCACACCAGGTTGTGAAGTGGGCCATTGGTCCCTTGCTTGCCATGTTTGGTCCTGATCCGTCATTGCTGTGGGCCGCAGTGGCTGACTGCCTGAGGCCTTTTGCTTTCCCTCTGAGTCACCTTAGATGTGTATTGGGTGAAGGTACTGAACATTCCATTTCCAACAGAAAAAACCCAACTCCCTAAGATGCTACTCTATTGTGATATTGCCGCTGTGGAAGTGTCATAGAGGGGTGCGCGGAGACGGACACCGCAGGCATCCCTCTTCATCGGTGGCGCCAGGCCCGGTAGCCTCCCGTCCAGATGCCCCCATCGGCCCAGAGACCCTCCCGGATACGACCCGGGGAGAATTTGCCGCGAGCAAAGAGTTTGCCGGAAAGAGCTGGGCCGCAGGCACCGGGCCGCGGAGAGAAAGCTGAGGCGGCGGCCGCGAACTTCAGGGCCCGAAACCTTCCCGTGAGCCTCCTCGGCCGCCGTAGTTCTCTGTCGAGAAGACCCAGCCGGCTTTCCCCGCCTCTCTCTCTCTCTTCCCCCGACACCGCCATGGCCTGCAGCTTTCCCCGCTTCTATGTAGGGTTGCCTCTGAAGACTGCTCGGAAGCTGCAATTAGTCCAACGTTCGGCAGCCAGGTTACTAACAGGAGCGGGGCACAGGGAGCATAACACTCCCTTGCTGCGCCAGCTCCACTGGCTGCCAATTAGCTTCCGAGCACAATTCAAAGTGCTGGTTTTAACCTACAGAACCCTATATGGTTCTGGCCCAGTTTACCTGTCTGAACGGATTCTCCCCTACGAACCATCAAGGACATTAAGATCCTCCGGAGAGGTCCTGCTCTCGGTCCCGCCGGCTTCGCAAGCGCAGCTGGTGGGGACGAGAGACAGGGCCTTCTCTGTGGTGGCCCCTCGGCTGTGGAACTCTCTCCCAAGTGATGCTAGGTACGCCCCCTCTCTGTTGTCCTTTAGGAGGCTGGTGAAGATGTGGAACCAAGCCTTCCCAGAATAGGCTGAGATGGCTAGTATCTGAGTGTTTGACCACGTTTACAGACTGAGTGGAATTGTTTTAATGGCGATGTGGTTTTATGCTGGGTTTTTATGTATTTTAATATGTTGTTCTAGTTGTTTTTAAATCGTATAGCATTGAATTTTGCTGTTATGCTGGTCTGAGTCCCTCGATAGAGGTGAGAAGGTCGGGGTACAAAAGTTTTAAATAAATAAATAATAATAATAAATAAATAAATGGAGCCACACTCAAACGGACTCTGGATACTCTATTGTGAACTTGCCACGGGTCAGCACAAGAGAGGCACCCCCAAAAAGAGATATAAGGACTCCCTGAAACAACATCTCAGGCTCGGCCAGATTGATCACCAACAATGGTCCACCCTGGCCTCACATTGGGAGGCATGGAGATGCATTATCCACAATGCTGCGGCCTCTTTCGCGAAGACACGGCGAACGAGTCTCGAAGAGAAATGACAATGCAGAAAAAACCGCAACTTGGAAACATCATCTCCCAATGAGACTTTCTGCTGTGCTTTCTGCAACCGGACTTGCCTATCTCAGATTGGCCTTTTAGTCATCAACGCACTTGTAAAAAAACATGGGATGAGTCCTTCCTGAATCTTCGTTCGCAAAGAAAAGCCAGAAAAAGCGAATGCTCAAGATCCTGCAAGGAAGACTCCAGCAATACATGGAGAGAGAGAGAGAGAGAGAGAGAGAGAGAGAGAGAGAGAGAGAGTTGCCAGATGCCCAAGCTGGGTTTAGAAAAGGCAGAGGAATGAGAGACCAAATTGCCAATATCCACTGGATAATGGAGAAAGGCAGAGAGTGTCAGAAAAACATCTATTTCTGTTCTATTGGCTATTCTAAAACCTTTGACTGTGTGGATCATAAAAAATTGTGGCAAGTTCATGGTGGTATGGGAAGACCAAGCCACCTTGTCTCTTTCCTGAGGAATCTGTATAATGACCAAGTAGCAACAGTAAGAACTGACCATGGAACAACAGACGGGTTCAAGATCGGGAAAGGCGTATGGCAGGGCTGTATACTCTCACGCGATTGGGGACGACAGACAGGGCCTACTCAGCAGTGGTCCCCCGTCTCCCTCCCTAAGGGCATCAGGATGGCCACCTCCCTCCAGTCTTTTAGAAGACAATTTGGGACCAGGCATTTGTCTAGATAGTGGATAGCGACAATTGGAAGCAAAGTTAGGATATACGCGATATTGGATTTACCCGACTTGGTCTTGGTTTAACTGGCATTTTAATTTATTGTTTAATGAGCTTGGTATAATGTGTTTTAATGATTTTTTATTGTTTTAATTGTAACCCTTGTTGTCTATATGTTGACAGCATCATATGATGCTTATGTGAGGCCGCCCCGAGTCCCGCTTTGGGGGGAGAAGGGTGGGGTAGAAATGCATATAATAAATAAATAAATAAACATATTCAACTTGTATGCAGAACACATCATGCGATGTGTGGGGCTTGATGAATGCAAGGCTGGGGTAAAAATTGCTGGAAGAAACATTAACAACCTTAGATATGCAGATGATACCACTCTGATGGCCGAAAGTGAGGAGGAGCTGAGGACCCTTCTAATCAAGGTGAAAGAAGAAAGTGCAAAAGCTGGGTTGCAGTTAAACATCCAGAAAAACCAAGATTATGGCAACAAAACTGATTGATAACTGCCAAATACAGGGAGAAAATGTGGAGGCAGTGACAGACTTTGTATTTCTAGGTGCAAAGATGACTGCAGACAAAGACTGCAGCCAGGAAATCAGAAGACATTTACTTCTTGGGAGGAGACCAATGACCAATCTCGATAAAATAGTGAAGAGTAGAGACATCACACTGGCAACGCAGATCCGCATAGTAAAAGCAATGGTATTCCTCATAGTCACCTACAGATGTGAGAGCTGGGCCATAGGGAAGGCTGAGCGAAGGAAGATAGATGCTTTTGAACTTTGGTGCTGGAGGAAAGTTCTGAGAGTGCCTTGGACCGCGAGAAGATCCAACCAGTCCATACTTCAGGAAATAAAGCCTGACTGCTCATTGGAGGGAAGGATAGTAGAGGCCAAGTTGAAGTACTTTGGCCACATAATGAGAAGATGTTGTAACCTGGACCTTGAGGATCCCTCAGTAAACCACCACGAAGCAGCCGTGATTAAATGCTTTATTTAGAATAGGTAGAAAGAAGGAAAGAGATAAAAATATAGTCCACTGATGCTTCCAGCATCCGAGTATTGCAAGGCAATAGTTCTAAAAGAGTTCAAAGTTCCAATAAATAAAGAAGTAAGCTTGAAACCCCAATGGGCTAAAATCCGGGATAAATCCTTGGCAAACGATGGCTTGGCTTGGTACTTGAGTACGGTGACGTGGAGGCTCGGCGGCCTAGTCCTGAACTTAGGTTCCGTGGAGCTTGGCAATGAAAGCTGAACGTTGGCGCGAGATGCCGAGCACCAACGGGGACCAACTTAAATAGGCCCCCCAATGTTTTGGTCTTGAATGCGCTGACTTCGGCGTAATACTTTCCCAGGGAGAGTTTGTGGGTTGGACTTCCCCAAGCTTTCCGAGGAAGGCAAATACGTCAGCTCATTAGTGACTCCAGCTCCTGGAGAAGGGGGAGAAAGCGAGGCTTCGCTTTCCCAGCACCTCTTATCAGTCTGGGAATAATGCAGTCTGCATCCTGCCTTGACTCAAACCTGACTGGGGTCTTGGATTCAACATGGCTTCTATCTGGTTTGGCTATAGAGTCAGGCTGGGGCATGACAGAAGACAGGAAAGCTTAGAGAAGACAATTATGCTGGGGGAAATGGAAGGAAAATGGAAGAGGGGCCGACCAAGGATCAGGTGGTTGAATGGTATCCGTGAAGTGACTGGCTCGACCTTGAAGGAGCTGGGGGTGGCCACAGCCGACAGGGAGCTATGGCGTGTACTGGTCCAGGAGGCCACGAAGAGTCGGAAATGACTGAACAAATAAACAACAAATTTTATATTTACACACACACACACCACTTTATCTCTCCCAAAAGAGACTCAAAGTTGCTAAACATTAAAGCATCAGCATACAATTTAAAATATATTATTATTATATGTATACCCTCCTTTATCTCTCCCAAAGAAGACTCAAAGCAGCTTAACATAAAAGCATCAGCATGCAATTTAAAATATTAGTATTCTATTTATTTATGCTCCACTTTATCTCTCCCAAAGGAGAGTCAAAATGGCTTAACATAAAAGCATCAGCATGCAATTTAAAATATATTGTTATTATTACATTTATTTGGCAGACCATAACTGGATCTACACTGTCATTTAATCTATATTACCAAATCAGATAATTCAGGTTATCTGCTTTGAACTGAACTATATAAATCTGCACTGCCATATAATCCAGTTCAAAGCAGATAATCTGGATTATAGATAGGGCCCTAATCTCCCAGTGCAAACTTGCCTAGAACCTAAGATCCTCAGGAGAAGCTCCTCTTTTTTGAGTGGCTGATTCAAAAACGGCATTGGATAGACCACATCATCTCTAGTTTCTTATGGCCCTTCCACACAGCCCTGTATTTCAGACTATGGAGGCAGAAAATCCAACTCATCTGAGTATGGACTCGAATAACCCAGTTCAAAGCAGATACTGTGGGATTTTCTGCCTTGATATTCTGGGATATAGGGCTGTGTGGAAGGACCCTTTGACCCTTTCTACACTGCCATATAATCCAGATAAAGCAGATGATCCACATCTGCATTGAACAGGATTATATGAGTCTATACTACCAGATAATCCAGTTCAAATAAGATAATCTGGATTTTATATGGCAGTGTAGAAAAGGTCTTAAATATGGTTATCAATGTTTTTGATGGACAATCAGATGGGAACTTGGACTGTATTCCATAAACTAGAACTGATTGGGGAATCAGCAGGTCAAATATACCCAGAAAAAAGGGTAACATCTGAAGCACCAAAACGTGTGTTGGCCAGTGTAATAGTAGCTCAGTACTGCTCAGTCAGATTGACAGCTGAGCGTTGAGGGATTTCCTAGCCCAGCAAACCCGGATATTTTACCATTCCATGACTGCTCTTTGCATAATTTCACATCTTTGAGGAACGCCCATTCAGTTTGGCTTTAGTTCTTCACTCTTCCCAGGTGTCCCAGCCTCGGGCAGGTGAGCAGACGAGGCCAAAGGTAAGCATATTATGCTTTCTGATCTCTACAGTATTTACCAATTCCCTGAACAAAGTCCAGAGGAGTGAGAGTGAACCGCAGGATGGCTCCGCTGGCTCACAGTGTTCTTGTGACAGGCTCCAATCGGGGAATTGGGCTGGAACTAGTGCGGCAGCTTGCAGAGGGGGCAGACCCACCTAAGCACATCTTTGCCGCTTGCCGTGACCCCAAAGGACCCAAAGGAAAGGTTTGTTGACCATTCGACCTAATGTGGTATGTATGGGTGCACAGCTTGCCTCCAAATGTGTGTTCTGTTGCAGTTTCCTAGCAAATGACTTTCCTTGAAGCCATTTGTTATATAACATGTGGTTACTATAAGTTTATTTAGATATTGCCAATCTGATGATATAGAGATGGTGCAACCTGTTGGGTGAGGTACATTATGTCTAGAATTGCACAGTAGCAAAGAGAAAGCAATCCTAAGCCCAATATTGGCAGATCACTCAAAATGAGACCACAGTATTTATAAATGATAATAAATAATAATCTGGTGGCGCAGTGGGTTAAACCCTTGTGCCGACAGGACTGAAGACCAACAGGTCACAGGTTCGTTTTACCTTTAATGGGGTAAAATGAGAGCAGGGTACTGCACATTTGACCTTGGATATATCCACTGTGTGGATTCATCCACCAAAGAGATCTGTGGCTGGCCAGTCACCACATTGCCTCTCCAGCTGCCTTCATCCTCCCTATCCTCCATGCTATTTGTCTTTTCAGGAAATTGCATACATCATAAATTATACTGTCTGTTGCAAGATTTTTTAAACTTTTATTTTGTTTGGCAATTGTTTGGACAGGCTCTCTGATTGCCTAATCATCAGTCTCAACTCTGACATATAGTATAGCTGACACTGGGAAGATGTCATGACCTGCCTGATCAGTATAGAACAAGACGTGCAAAACAATTGATTGCAGCACGCACACAAAAGCTGACATTTTGCAGAGACATGAGAGTAATCCAAGTTGCTCAGCCTGTTTCCAAATGGTCATTGGCATGGATTCATCAAAGTGAGACATCTAAAAATTAGAGGAAGAGTAATAATAGAATAAATAATTGACTGTAGGGCCCCTTCCACACAGCTGTATGAAATCCACCTTGAACTGGACTATATGCAGGGGCGGATCTTAGTGTAAGCGAAGTAAGCGGCCGTTTCTGGGCGCCTCTTGGCCAAGGGCGCATCCGGACACAGACGCCAGGTTCGGAGCATCATGCCATGCCATTGCTGCGGGCCGGCACATGGGTACGAGGCGGGAGGCTCTGCCCCGACTGCAAAATGTTCTCCCGTCCTTTTTGGCTTCTTGGGAGTGAGTTTAGCAACTCCGTCCACCAGAAGCGCTCCAACCCGATGGCACATGCGTGAAAGTTTTGCGCATGCGCTATTAAAACAGAGCGCTTCTGGTGGACGGAGTTGCTAACGCATCCTCCCAGAGGCCCGAGATGAGGCATTGCAGCTGGAGGTGGGAGACTCCGCCCCGGCTGCAAAATGTTCCCCCGTCCTTTTCATCCTCTTGGGAGTGCATTTCCCAATAGTGCATGCGCGAAACTAGCTGGCTGTGTGCATGCGTTCTCTGGGGCACATGCACCATCTCCACCAGGTTGGAGAGCCAGGGGGTGCAAAAAAAAAAGTTTGCTTACTACTATTTTTGACCTTCGTCCGGTCCAGATTATATGTCAGTGTGAGCTCATATAATCCAGTTCAAAGCAGATATTGTGGATTATCTGCCTTGATATTCTGAGTTATATGGCTATGTGGAAGGGTCCTAGGTCCTTCAAATGTTTTGAATTTCAAATCCCAGCGTCTCCAGCCAATTTGAACAAACATAAGGAATTTGAGATCATCTAAATAATCGGGAGAGCTAAAGATTAGAAGCTACTGTCAAAGAACAATCCAGATGGTAAATATGCATTATTGTTGCTGTATAGTCTCAAGCCATATTCTTTATTATTCATACTTGTCAGTCGCCACTCCCAGGCGACTCACAACAATGGACTTAGAGTAAAAACACAATATAAAACACAATAAAAACACAATAAAATAAAAACACAATACAATAAAAACACGGTCCAGTGCACAGCAAGCATGATACAGATGAAAATACAATTCATCAGGATGAAAATACAATCAGGATGAGTCCCCAAAAGCCTGCCGAAATAGGAGAGTTTTACACGCCTTCCGGAATGCCAGCAGATCTGTAAGGGCACAAACCCCGAAAGGCAGTGCATTCCACAGAGTGGGGGTGATTATCGAGAAGGCCCTCCGTCTTGTGGCTATTAGGTGGTACATTTTGGAACTGGGAACCTCCAAGAGTTCCCAGTTCCAAATTATGATGTTCTTGCAGCAAATTATGATGTTCTTGCAGCAAATTTATATTTTTCCTTGCAAGATTTGTTCAGAGGGAACTTGCTATTGCCTTTATCTGAGGCCCCGTCTATACTGCTATATAATGTATCTTGGAGAGGCACCAGCATTTGAGGACATTTTGCACAATGAGTAAAGGCAAACTTTTCAACTTGCAAAGGAGACACCTGTCAATCTTAAAAGGGAGGTCAGAAGCTCACCCTTACCTGGCTTCGAACTACCAACCTATCAGTCGGCAAGATTTAGTGCAGCTGGTGATTAAGCTACTGTGCTAAAGCCGACCCCATAACATTTCTTGTTATGCAGACATACCAAGAAATGACAAAATAACAAAAATCCTGGTAATGTATATTATTATCTTACAAAGTATATATGTGTGTGTGTGAGAAAGATTTTTATGAGATATGTTGTGTTTCTATACATTTAGTTTTTACAATTTATGTATCTGTCACAATCTCTTATAAGGCGTTGGTTTAACCTCCAGTTTGATACTAAAACTGAATGACTGTGTTGTGAAATGATGCATATTTGAAAAGTGTGTCACCGCAGCATGAAATGTTTAGAAGCTTCTGCATCACACTGGCTCTTGACTAAGCAACTAACTGTTAGCCCTTTCTGTTGTTTTTTGATCAATTTCATTTTATCACAACGATCTTTCTGTCTCCAATTTCAGGCCCTGCATCAACTGGCTGAAAAACACTCCAACATTCATGTGGTTCAGCTAGGTCTGGGATTTATCTCTTCTTTTATTGTCTTCTGTCAGCAAGAAAACCTGTCTATTTCAATCAGTGGTTCCCAACCTTTTTTTGACTAGGGACCACTTTCCAACATTAGTACCAAAAGGGTTACGAATCAGTTTTTGGTCAACTTTAGATTCGGTTTGGTTATTTGGGGTGCTGATTCAGAAAATTCCATTGGATAGACCACATCAACTCTAGTTTCTGATACAGAACGTATGCCATCTACTTACCCACAGAAGACCATATTTAATAAGCCTCAGCACTATAAGATGGTATAGTAAAGATGAGGCTGCGGACCATATTTTAGTTCTTGCGGACCACTGGTGGTCCACGGATCACAGGTTGGGAACCACGGATTTAAGTCAACATGTCATGTTTACAAGTTGATAGTTTTGCCTGTATGTTTTGTCATTCAAAGTTTAAATTGTGGTAAAGTATTCATCAAATAATTGAAGAATTCGCTAGCAGAAATCTGATGAATATTGAATGATGACTGCATCAACCCAATACTCTAGGGAAGCCAGACTGTAGAAATGATTTTTATAAAATTGAAGAGGAAATTTCAAAAGGTAATGTTTCTTATCTGGTTGCATGACAGGCAATGCCTGCTGAAATGCTGTCATGTACACAACTGTTAGAGATAGGAGCTGTCCCCAGCTTTCAATCTAGCAATTTTAGGCAGTATTGCAATGCACTTTAACTGCTATTGCTCAATGCTATAGAACAGCATTTCTCAACCTGAGGGTTGGGACTCCTGGAGGGGGGTGTCGCGAGGGGATGTCCGAGGGGTTACCAAAGAACATCAGAAAACACAGTATTTTCTGTTGGTCATGGGTATTCTGTGTCGGAAGTTTGGCCCAATTCTATCATTGGTGGGGTTCAGAATGCTCTTTGATGGCATGTGAACTATAAATCCCAGCAGCTACAACTCCTAAATGTCAAGGTCTATTTTCCCCAAATTCCACCTGTGTTCACATTTGGACATATTGAGTATTTATGCCAAGTTTGGTCCAGATCCACTGTTGTTTGAGTCCACAGTGCTCTCTGGATGTAGGTGATCTACAACTCCAAAACTCAAGGTCAATGCCCACCAAACCCTTCCAGTATTTTCTGTTGGTCGTGGGAGTTCTGTGTTCTCCAAGTTTGACTAAAATCTATCATTGGTGGAGTTCAGAATGCTCTTTGATTGTAGATTAACTATAAATCCCAAGAACTACAACTCCCAAATGACAAATCCCCCCCCCTCCCAATTCCACCAAAATTCAAATGTGGGATAATCTGGTATTTGTGCCAAATTTGGTCCAGTGAATGAAAATACATCCTGCAGGTCAGATATTTACATGACGATTCATAACAGAAGCAAAATTACAGTTGTGAAGTGGAAACAAAAATACTTTTACGTTTGGGGGTCACCAGAACATGACGAACTGTATTAAGGGGTCACGGCATTAGGAAGGTTGAGAAACACTGCTATAGAATCTTAGGAGTTGTGGTTTTACAGAGTCTTTAGCCTATCCTGCCAAAGAGTGCTGGTGCCTCACCAAATTGTAAATCTGTTTTCCATAGCATTGTGCCATGGCAGTTAAAGTGGTGCCAAAGTGCATTAATTCTACAGTGTCTATATTTCCATTTGCCTCATTTTCTATCATTTCTGTATGGAAGAGGTGGAGAGCCAGTCCAGTGTGGAGGCTGCCGTCTCAGTGGTGGAATCCCACCTGAAGGGCGAGGGCCTGAATTTGCTCATCAACAATGCAGGAGTGAACTCCTATTCCACATTGCAAACTGTGGAACGACAAGAGATGCTCTCTGTCTTCGACACAAATGTAGTGGGGACGATTTTTGTGGTTAAGGTAAGTTATTTTAAAAAGTAAAACAATTTTTAAGTTATTACTTGCTATTACTTCCATGATGGCGAACATATGACACACGTGTCAGCCCTGACACAGATAGCCATTTTTTATGACACGTGGCCACATGCGGCTGCATACAGAGAAGTATCGGGCTGCATGCTGAGAAGGATTTTTTATCTTTGGCTTCTGTACCACCAGGTGTTGTAGCCGAGGATGAAATAATTTGCTCTAGTGTAGAGTAGACACTGTAATGTCTGTAGGCCAAAACAACAGAACTCCTCCGGCACAGAGCCTCTAGTTCTGGGACTTCCAGTTAGGCCGTTACGAGATCTTTGACCTCACTTCCCGCCGGTGGAGCAGGGGGCAGCGGAATGCCGCAGGGAAGGCATCTCTGGGGGTCCTGTGATCACCATTACCAGCAACCACATAACCACAGCAACCGTCATCAAATCTACTATTCTGGGGTGTTGTGGATTTCTAATTGACCATCATTACTAAGATAAGTGAGGGAGAGACTGAATCACTAATAGGCAGGTTAGTTAAAGAATTCCCCCTTGCAGGGCCGTAGCTGGGGGGGGGGGGGATGTTGATAAAAGTTCAACCCTGCCCTGAAATGTGTTAGGTCAAAAAAGAAACCTGGTTTACTCATAACTTGGTTAACCAGTTAAAATTCTTGAGTAAACCAGGTTTCGGGGGGTTAGAGCCCTTACCCCCCCCCCGGCTACGACCCTGCCCCTCCTCCTCATTTATCTTAGTTCCCAGCACCCCGCACAAATTAAATAATATCAAGACCAACAAAAGAAACCAGCTGATGGATAAACAAAAAAGTCACTAAGCAGGTAAGTTAAATAATTCGTTTTTTGTTTATTAAATACAGTTATATATTGCATTTTTGTTATTTAAACTAGAAATATAATGAAATCATGGCTTTTTTCTTGAAGTGACACCCCACGCAAGTTATGCTCGGTTTTTTGGCGAATTTTGACACACCAAGCTCAAAAGGTTGCCCATCACTGTATTACTTGGTCGTTCTATTGCCTGTTTGATACTTACTCATTAACAATGTATGTAAGACAGGCACATGCAAACTTGGGCCCTCCAGGTGTTTTGGACTTCAACTCCCACAATTCCTTACAACCTGTTAGGAATTGTGGGAGTTGAAGTCCAAAACACCTGGAGGGCCCAAGTTTGCATGTGCCTGATGTAAAGTAATGTAGCCTATTTTCAGTACTGAAAAAAAAACCTCAAAGGAAGACAAGCCCTTCTAAAATGCGCTTGACAAGAACAAAAATAACTAGAAGGTATTATTTGTTACTGCAGCAAAATGAACAAATTTCCATTTGTTGCATTGCCTTTGAAATATAGCTTTAAAGCCAAAATAAATAACACTCTATAGGCAACTATGTTATTTGTAACTTGGCTTCTCTCAGGCCCCTTCTGCACTGACATACGAGGGTGGGACAATAAGTCAGTGACTTTTTGAATTTCCCGCCTCTTAACTGAAAGAGCAACACTGCTCCTGTCAGTTGACTCCTGTCAAAATTTGAAAAAGCTGTATCATTTAGTTTGTGTTTGACAGCCATTGATAGCAGACTACTGCGTGATTTGAGGAGAAAATGGAAAAAAGTGGATTTCGGGTGTTCATTAAGCATTATTTATTGCGGAAAAATCCATCACTCAAACCAAGGCTAAGCTTGATAAATACTATGGGGACTCTGCACCATCAATTTAAATGGTAAAAAAGTGCTTTACTGAATTTCGTTGTGGCCGTATAAGCACGGAAGATGGCGAACGTTCTGGACGCCCAGTTGAGGTCTCTACACCCGAAACAATTGAAAAAATTCACGATATGGTGTTGGCCGATCGGAGATTGAAAGTGCGAGAGATTGTGGAAGCCATAGGCATCTCACGTGGCTCAGTGGTTTCAATTTTAAATGATCACTTGGGTATGAGAAAGCTTTCCGCAAGATGGGACCAGGACAATGCAAAGGTGCACACATGTGCAGTTTCCATGGCAACAATCCATGCATTGGGATACGAATTGCTCCCTCATCTGCCCTATTCTCCGGATTTAGCCCCGAGTGACTATTTCTTGTTTCCAAACCTGAAGAAATGGCTCGGCGGAAAGAGATTTGACTCCAACGATGAAATCATCTCACAAACAAATACCTATTTTGATGTCCTCGACAAATCTTATTTTTGGAAGGGATAAACACATTGGAGAAACGTTGGACAAAGTGTATAGAGCTCAAAGGAGACTACGTTGAGAAATAAAATGATTTTTTTATCCAAAAACCTGTGTTTCATTCAAAAAGTCACAGACTTATTCAGCCGCCCTCGTATAATACAAATTATCAAAGCAGATAACCGCCTTACCCCGTATATGCCCCCGAGATCACTGCGGTCAGAGGAACACAACCTACTGACTATACCATCAGTCCGCTCCTGCCACCTATCCGCGACTCGCCAGAGAGCTTTCTCCGCGGCAGCTCCAGCCTTGTGGAACTCTCTACCGGACAATACCCGAGCCATCCTGGAATTAGCCCCCTTCAGAAGGGCTTGCAAGACTGTCCTCTTCGGACTGGCATTCCCTTAGGCTTCAATGGTCAGCATATTGCTAAATATGCCCTGTATTCGAATTCGTTGGACTGTGTTTTAATCTCGTTTTATGTATTTGTAGGGCTACATGTCGAGGACATGCTGCCCATGTATTCTGTTGATGTATCCCCGCCCCGAGCCTGCAGGGAGGAGCGGTATACAAAACCGAAGAAATAAATAAATAAATAAATAATCCACATTATCTGATTTGAATTGGATTGTATGAGTCAACACTACCATAGAATCCAGTTCAAAGCAGATATTCTGGATTGTATGTGGCAATGTAGAAAGTCCCTCATAGGAAAACAAAGGCAAATCTGCTTTAAATAAATCCTGACTAAACCCCATGTTAGGCTCATACATTGGGGTAAGCAATAATAGTCTGAATTTTCTTAATTATCAGAGTTTGAATTTCTGTGTTAACTTACATTTCAGGAATTCCTGCCTCTGCTTAAGAGGGCGGCTAGTGGGACAGGAGCAGAGGAAATGAACTGCAGCAAGGCAGCCGTCATCAATATGACCTCCAAACTGGGTTCCATTGGACGAGGATTTGAGGTTTTTCAAGACCCAATGTACCCATACCGTGCAAGCAAGGTAAGTCTTTTCAGGGGAATCAGATTTCTTTAATTTTTAACATTAGTCCAATGCTTTAGTTTTGAACATTAGTCCCGGCTTTTTCATCTGCCATTATTTGGTCCCAATATTCTTTAATGAATTTTACATTTGAAGCCTCTGCAGGATGCAGCTTAAGTTGCAATTGAAGCTGAATACTTAATAGATTAGAGCTCATTCCCATATCATATGGTTACCGTAAACGCCTCTCTTTGTTCACAACCATGCCAACACCTATCCTTTATCCCTGGTATATGTTTTAAAAAACGTGAAAGTTTTGCTGGAGTTCTGTACCATTTTTGTAACATTTTCCTTCTTGCTTCCCTTAATACATTATACTTTTCTTTTGCTATATTACTTATTTCTCTTTGAATGTCTTCCCTCTCAGTTTCCATGTCCATTCTTCATGTTTGGAAAATTTCCTCTTCTTTTACTGTTATGATTTGCTTGTAATGTGAATGTAAATGTGATCAAAGTGCAAGACACATATCAAGAAAACCAATATTAAATACCTGAAAAGAAATGACATGGGAGAGGCCTTTATAGCATCGGCAGGAAAGAAAAAAAAAAAAAAAAAAAAAAAAAGGGGGTGGTAATATATGTTGATATAAATTTGAAACCCAAATTGCTATTTGAGGATAAAGAGGGCAGGTATGTGGGGATAGAGATTCAAAGAGATGCAGAAAAAATACTAGTATGCAATATATATGCTCCAAACGATACAAAGACCAACTTCTTTAAGGAAGTTGCAAACAAAATAGCCAAATACCAGCCCTATTTCAAAGATATTATCTTCATGGGGGATTTTAATGGAGTGGTGGATCCAAGGTTCGACAGGAGTCCGGAGCCAAAGAAAGGGGCACAGGGGGGGAAACTCCCAAAAAGTTATTTTGAGCTATTACAAAAATTGGATATGAAAGATGGTTGGAGAGAGACTCACACCAAGGAGATAGACTTCACGTTCTTCTCAGATAAGCATAACTCTTGATGTTGTGGTACAGAGATGGCCGTGGCAGAGTCCAGGAGTTTAAAAGATAACAAAAGTTTATTTACACATCAAATGGGTGTTGGAATAACAAAAAATAGCCTATCTTCGGCTGTACAAAAACCCCAATAACCCTAGAAAACCCCAAAACCAAAAATGCTGAGAAGAAAAGAACTCAAAAACAAACAGCAGACGTCCTTCTGTGGCATTCAGGCAAAGGGATGTCCATAAGGCGTAGTCAAACTTTAATCCAGGGATCATAGGATAGGAGACAAACACACAGGAAAAGGAGGAGACGTTCCAGAGTCGACAGAAGAGCAGTCACAGTGAAGGTCAAGAGGTACACGGCAGCAGGAGTAATCTGGAAACCAGGAACCAGGACACAGGAACACAGGATACACGAACCAGAATAACAACTCCTTGATCACCGTGAGGGTCAAGTCAAATACTCACTTCTTATATAGCACTATCAATCAGATTCATCAGAGAACCCGCCCTGCTCCAAAGTAGCAGCATTCCCATTCCCTGCAGCTGTGGTACCATGTCCAGATCTCCAACCCAGCCACAGCTCTTCTTGGCTTAAAGGGCCCCACTCAGTTTCTGAATGAGAAGATGGCCAGTCCTGATCCGTCTGGAACCCCAGAAATGTACTGTCCCCCAAGTCCGCATTGCATACATCTCTTACTTCCTGCACCAATGCTGAATCTAGGTCTGTATCACTTTCTTCTGACTGTAATTCTGCATTCTCTGGAAACCCTTCAAATGTTTCAGACTCAGAAGGTTCCCTAAGTATATGCTGAATCTTTCTCCTCTGTTCTCTGTCTGAGTCAAGGCTTGAGGCACTAGCCACTCTCTTTACCCCAGCTGTAGGAGCCTGATCATCCAGAGCCGCGCCACAAACTGAGCTACTGCTTGATGTTACTGCCTCAGCACCTTCCTCCATGCTACTACCTGTAGTACCTGGAGGCTCATTTACAACACTTGGTCTAGGATTGATTTGATTTTAATATCAAGGACAATGTTACATCAAATTAAGAGAGCCAAGATCTGGCCGAGAGATATATCGGACCACAGCCAGGTTGAAATAGAACTAGGGGAAAATAACACTGAGTTCTACTGGAGGTTCCCAAAGAGGATCCTAAAAGACCAGAAAGATCGGGAAGAGAGCAAAAAACTGCTCAAAGAATTTTTTGACATAAATTGTCAAAACAATAACAAATATAATATAATCTGGGACGCCAGCAAGGCTTTCATGAGAGGGGTCTTTATGAAACAACAGGCTGTTTGGAAGAAAGATAGACAAGCTAAAATAAAAGAGATATACAAAAAAATAGAGGAAGGGGAGAGAGAACTTAAGAAAGACCCCAAAAATGAAGCCCTGAAGAATCAACTAGAAATCTGGACATCGAGACTAGCAGGAGGATGGTACCATAGCCTAGACAGGCCGAGGTCCGTCACCAGAGATTGGAGACTACGAAGCCTAGACCGAAAGGGACCTCGGCAGAAAGATTAAGAAGGATCCTGAAGAATCAACTAGAAGTCTATGATATAGAAAAAAATCTTGTACCTTGTCTTGTTCCTGAATTTAAAAAAGTTGAAAAAGCTGTTTTGGATATCTGAAACAAAAGAAATATACCTTTTGAATCAGCAAAAAGTTAGCCTTCAGTCCGTCTCTGCTATTGGCATGGCAGCTAAAAGAGAAAAGGAAAAGAAACATCATTTCTAAGCTGAGTATAGAAAATAAAGATTATACTACAGACCAGGAAATAAGAAAGATCTCCGAATCCTTTTATACGAAACTGTATAGCAGTGATGACATAGATAGGTCAGAGATACAGAAGTTTTTAGGAGAAAGGAAAATTAATAGAATAACGGAGGAGGAAAGAGAAGCCCTAAATAGAAAGATAACAAAGGAAGAAATAATAAATGCTATTAAAAGGATAAAAACGGGAAAAGCAGCCAATCTCCCTTCTAAATACAGATTACAAAATATTTACCAACATAATAGCAGAAAGATTTTTTTAAAAAATTGGGAAATTGGATAAAAGAAGATCAAAATGGATTTTTACCAAATAGATATTAAAAAACCAATATAAGAATAATTCTGGATACCATAGAATATTACGATAAAAATATAGATAGGGAGGTTGCCCTGGTATTTGTGGACGCAGAAAAGGCCTTTGATAAAACGAACTGGGAGTTCGTAGAAGCACTCCTGAAAGAGCTTGACATTGGATTCTGTATGGTTAATGTATTCCAAGCTATATACAGGGAGCAATATGCCAGAATAATTGTGAATCAAAAAGAACAGAGAAAGTTAAAATCCAGAAAGGAGTAAAACAAGGCTGTCCACTCTCCCCCCTGCTGTTAATTTTAATATTGGATATATTGCTGGAAGACATTAGAAACAATGATAGATTGAAGGGAATCAGAATGAAGAAGGAAAGAATTAAATGCCAAGCATTTGCTGATGACCTGGCGTTAATAGTAGAAGACCCTAGAAATTCGATCTGGCTGTGGACCGAAAAGATAGAAGAATTCGGCAGATTAGCTGGCTTTACGATAAATAAAGAGAAAACACAAATATTAGTCAAAAATATGTCAGAGAAGAATAAACAGGAACTTCAAAAGAAAATTGCCATGAGAATAACGAATAAAATAAAATACCTTGGGGTGATGCTAACTCCAAAAAAACTCACAGATATTCAAAAATAATTACATAACCAAGTGGAAAGAAATAAAAAAAGGAGATGGATAGATGGTCAGGGTTCAACCTGTCTCTTCTTGGAAGAATAGCCATCATTAAAATGAATGCCTTACCCAGAATGAACTTCCTGTTTACAGCAGTTCCGGTGGTGCCAAAAAAACTCTCATTTTGACACATGGAATAGGGATCTTTCCAAATTTATTTGGGCGGGTAAAAAACCAAGAGTCAAGATGAAAGTACTACAAGACTCGAAGGACAGGGGAGGTCTGGGCATACCGAACCTAAGACTGTACTTCGAAGCCAGTTGTTTAACCTGGCTAAGGAGCTGGTGTAGATTGGAAGGGGAAAGAATTCTGAGCGTGGAAGGATTTGGCTTGAGGTTTGGTCTCCATGGTTATCTATGGTATGACAAGATATAGGCAGACAGGAATTTTAATGACCATTATATAAGAAAATCTCTCCTAAAGGTATGGGAAAAACATATAAAACCTATGAATAGGAGAATACCTTTATGGGTGTCCCCAAAGGAGGCATTCCAGTTAAGAAACTTAGAAAATGATAAGAGGATAACGCATAAAGAGTTAGTAACCATGGAAGACGTAGGGTGGACCCTGAAGACCAGACTTCAACTCAAAGAGGAAGGCTTTGAGATGGGATGGTTCCCTTATTTTCAGTTAAGGGACAGAGTAAAGGAAGATCAAAAAAGAGGTTTGGAAAAGAGACAATGGACCATCTGAAAGAATGGTCCAGGAACATAGGTTACAAGATAAATCCTGAAGTATGGAAATCTATATGGAAAAAATGTATATCTCATTATGCTATAGGTACAGAGAGAATTGGGTGAAGATACTGTATAGATGGTATCTTACACCGGAAAAAATAGCTAAAATATATAAGAAAACTAAATCCAATTGCTGGTTTTGTAACAACGAAAATGGAACATTCTTTCATATGTTATGGCTCTGTCCAAAAGCAAAAAAGTACTGGAATATGATACATAAAGAAATAGAAAAATTATTGAAAAAGAAAATATCAAAAAGCCCAGCAAAGCTTCTTCTAGGGATTTTAGATGGGGAATTAAATAAAAGTGAAGAAAGAATATTCATACTAGCGACAACAGCGGCAAAGATATTGCTTGCTAACTACTGGAAATCGAAATCCATACCAACTAGTGAGGAATGGAAACAGAAACTCCTTGAGGTCAGTTTAATGGAGAAACTTACGGAGGCTTTAAGAGAAAGGGAAAATAGGGATAATTATATTGCTAGGTGGGACTGGATGCTGCTTCAAGAGTATTGTAGAGTGGGATGTAAAGTAGACCTAGAAATGTAAATATTAAGAAGAAGAGAGCTCGGGTTATGATATTCATTTCTGTATGTTTATAGTATTTTTTTGATTATAGGATCGGGATGGAAAGGTCGGGAAATCAAAATTGTGAAAATCTAATACTACTGTAACCCAAATTGCCTAACTGCCAGTATGGCAAAACTATGTTACCTCTCCAAAAGATTTTCTGGTGCACCGCTGTTTAATTTTTTCTTTTTTCTTTCTTTCTTTTCTATCCACAGTAGGTGGATATCTTCTTGCTATCTTGCACTTTTCTTGACTTTTTATCTTCATCATACTTTTACTATATGTTACTTTTAAATTGTGAAAATTTAATAAAGACCTATTTTTAAAAAGTGCAAGAATATTGGGGAATGATTGAAGGAGAAATCAATAGAATGGTAAATTTACAAATAGTAATGGTTAATAGAAATGTACTACATGCACGGATAACAGGAGTGAAGACTACACAAAAAGAAAAATTGGTTGACATTAATAGAGTGTGCACAAATTGTTTTAGTGAGGGGTTGGAAAGATACAACAAAATGGACATTGACTTGGTATAATTGGTATATATACTTGGTATAAGTATATATTTAATAAGTTGAATGTGAAAATGACAAATTGGAAATGGAATAATATAGATAAAATTGAAAAGGTTACAATAACTAAGAGGATGTGGGAACCAGTTAGGAATTATTTAGAGAATGTGCTAAGATGTGGAGTAGAAAAATTAAGACTGAGATTGATATTTCAAATGTAACTACTGTAGTTTGATGTATAAATTGCATGTACAAGGAGAGGAGGGTAGGAGTGGGGGGGAAAACAATAAAACAACAATAAAAATAGATTAGAGCTCATAAAAGTTGGATCCAAGAGTACTCAAGCCATTAAGGGTGACTTGTTGTTTTGCGTACTTCCTATTGACTACATCCTGACCTAGGGCAACCCTCTGATAAGGTTTCCATGGCTAAGTGTGGGTTCCTATCTTGGTCTCTTAGAGACCTAGTACTTCATCACACTAGAGCAGTGTTTCCCAACCAGTGTGCTGTGGCACACTAGTGTACCGTGAGCGATCATCAGGTGTGCCGTGGGAAATTGGCACTCTCCCCCCTCCTAGCAGCCCCCTCACAGGTTTCTAAGAAACATATTGGGCCTCTCCGCTTGGATTTTTTTTTTACTATTTTACTGGATTTTTCTAGAGTTGCCTTCCCCCCAAGGAACTGTTTATAACAGCTTCATGACATCCAAAGTTAACTGGAAGCAAGTTTCACTCAGGGTGAAATTTCACAAAGGTCTGGAGAACAAGCTCTATGAGGAGTGGCTTGAAGAGCTGGGCATGTTTAGAATGAAGAAAGGAAGACTGAGAGGAGACCTGATAGCCATGTATAAAAATGTGAGAGGAAGTCATATATATGTTGTGTTCATCGAAACAGGCCCAGGTTTCACACTGAGTGTATAAATACATTAAAAAACATATTAACTATATGTATTACTGTGTTAGAGTGTAATTTTGTGTCATTTTGGTTGGTGGTGTGCCCCAGGATTTTGTGCATGTAAAAAATGTGCAGCGGCTCAAAAAAGATTGAAAAAACACTGTAATAGAGAATGAATCCACTTTAAATCTGGTTTCTGCCTCCAGCAGAATTCTGAAGTTTGTAGTTTAGTGAGGCTGTTAAAAAGGCTCCTTCCTAAACTACAAACCCCAGAATTCTGCAGGAGTCAGAAACCAGATTTAAAGTGGATTAATTCACTAGTGCAATTTCTCAACCTGGGGGTCGTGACCCCTGGGGTGTGACAAGGAGGGGGGGTCAGAAGGGTCACCAAACACCATCAGAAAACACAATATTTTCTGTTGATCATGGGGGTTCTGTGTGGGAATTTTGGCCCAATTCTATTGTCGGTAGGGTTCGGAATGCTCTTTGATTGTAGATGAACTATGAATCCCATCAACTACAACTCCCAAATGTCAAGGTCTGTTTTCCCCAAACTTCACCAGTGTATACATTTCGGCGAAGGAAGTTTTCAATCATCGCCCCAGTGTTGTGGAACGCTTTGCCATCTGAGACTCATGCTCTGCACAATCTCTATTCCTTCCGCAGAGCATGCAAGACTCATCTATTTAGGCAGGCTTTCGATTAATGTTGTGAGCTTTTAAATCTTTTTAATAATTTCTTGTTGCTAAATAATGTTTTATTCTTTCTATCTTGTATGTAAACCGCCCCAAGCCTCCGGGAGTGGCGGTCAAAATTGAAATAAATAAATAAAAATATTGAGAATTCGTGCCAAGTTTAGTCCAGATCCATCTCTTTTGATGTAGGTCAGTGGTTCTCAACCTTCCTAATGCTGTGACCCCTTAATACAGTTCCTCATGTTGTAGTGACCCCCAAATAATTATTTCAGTGCTACGTCACAACTGTGCTATTGTTATGAAGCATAATGTAAATATCTGATATGCAGGATGTATTTTCATTCACTGGACCAAATTTGGCACATATACCCAATTTGAATACTAGTGGGGCTGGAGAGGGTTGATATTGTCATTTGGGAGTTGTACTTGCTGAGATGTATAGTTCACCTACAACCAAAGAGCATTCTGAACCCCACCAATGATGGAATTAACCAATCTTGGCACACAGAACTCCCATGACTAACAGGAAATACTGGAAGGGTTTGGTGGGCATTGACCTTAAGTTCTGGAGTTGTAGTTCACCTACAGCCCAAGAGCACTGTCAACTCAAAACAATGATGGATCTGGACTAAACTTGGCATGAATATCCATATGCCCACGTGTGAACACTGGTGGAGTTTGGGGAAAATAGACTTGACATTTGGGAGTTGTAGTTGCTGGGATTTATAGTTCACCTACAATCAAAGAGCCTTTTGAACTCCACCAAAGATAGAATTGGGCCAAACTTCCCACACACAAACGCCATGATCGACAGAAAATGCTGTGTTTTATGACGATCTTTGGCGACCCCCCCTTTGACACCCCCTGGTGACCCCTCCAGGGGTCCCGACCCCCAGGTTGAGAAACACTGATGTAGGTGAACTCTACAACTCCAAAACTCAAAATGGGAGTTATGTGTGCCAAGTTTGGTTCATTTCCATTATTGGTGAAGTTCAGAATGCTCTTTGATTGTAGGTTAACTATAAATACCAGCAACTATAACTCCCAAATGACAAAATCAGTCATTTTCAAATCACCAGTATTCAAATTTGAGCGTATCAGGTATTTGTGCCAAATTTGGTCCAGTGAATGAAAATACATGTTGCATATCAAATATTTACATTATGATGCATAACAGTAGCAAAATTCACAGTTGGGAAGTAGCAACGAAAATAATTTTATAGTTGGGGTTCACCACAACATGAGGAACTGCATTAAGGGTTTGTGGCATTAGGAAGGTTGAGAACCACTGCTCTGGTGTGATGAGGTCCATAGTCCAAACCACTTTGCCATGAGATTCACAAGTGAAGATGGGTGTTGCCCAGAGAAATGTGAGGAGTAGCCTTCTTTAATGAGTCACTTTGTTGGTTTTGTAGGCTGCTTTGAATATGGTCACTGTATGCCTTGCCAAGGAACTGAAAGCAGATGGGATCTTGTGCACTGTGATCCATCCAGGCTGGGTGAAAACAGACATGGGAACAGACAAGGTAGTGTACAGTGTGAAAAAGCAATATGTACCTCCAGAAGGCCATTTCCCTCAAACAATGTTGATTTTGTGAAATTTAATCCTGGAGCTACACTGACATACAGTATAATCCAGATTATATGCTTTGAACTGTATTATATGAGTCTACACTACCTCATATAATCCAGTTCAAGGCATATAATCTGATTTGTCTGTTTTGAGTATAAGGATGATATGGCAGTGTACATTCAGCCCAATATTCACACAAATACAAACATTAATAAGATCAATTATTAAGTCTCAACCTAAAGGTGTAATTATATATTGTTGTGGTTAGCTATAGAAACCATGAAATAATATAATATACTTTGTGGATTCTACTTCTTTGTTACCTGATATAAGTATGGCTACGTCTACACTGCCATATAAAATCCAAATTATCTGCTCTTAACTGGTTTATATTCCAGGGTAGACTCATATAATTCAGTTGAAATCAGACCATCTAGATAAGTGTTTCTTAACCTGGGGGTCGGGACCACTGGGGGGAGGAGGCACATGGGGATGTCAGAGGGGTCACCAAAGACCATCAGAAAACACAGTATTTTCTGTTGGTCATAGGGGTTCTGTGTGGGAAGTTTGGCCCAATTCTTTCATTGGTAGGGTACAGAATGCTCTTTGATTGTAGGCGAACTATAAATCCCAGCAACTACAACTCCCTAATATCAAGGTTTATTTTCCCCAAACTCCACCAGTGTTTACATTTGGGCATATTGAGTATTTGTGCCAAGTTTCGTCCAGATCCATCATTGTGTGAATCCACACTGCTCTCTGGATGTAGGTGGACTACAACTCCAAAATTCGAGGTCAATGCCCACCGAATCCTTCCAGTAGTTTTTGTTGGTCATGTCGGTTTTGTGTGCCAAGAATGGTTCATTTCCATCATTGGTCAAGTTCAGAATGTTCTTTGATTGTAGGTCAACTTTAAATCCCAGCAAGCTACAACTCCCAAAGGACAAACTCAATCCCCTCCCAACTTCACCAGTATTCAAATTTGGGTGTATTGGATATTTGTGCCAAATTTGATCCAGTGAATGAAAATATATCCTGCATATCAGATATTTACATGGCGATTCATAACTGTAGCAAAATGTCAGTTCTGAAGTAACAATGAAAATAATTGGGGGTCACCACAACATGAGAAACTGTATTAAGGGGTCGCGGCATTAGGAAGATTGAGAAACACTGATCTAGATTATCTCATTTAATAATCTGGATTATATGGTACTGTAGATCCATCCTAAATCTACCTCAGAGGGTTTCATAGGGAAAAGCATTACATCTTAGGCCTCTTCTACACTGCCCTATATCCCAGGATCTGATCCCAGATTATCTGTTTATCCCATATTATCTGGCAGTGGTGATTTATATAATCCAATTCAAAACATATAACCTGGGATCAGATCCTGGGATATAAGGCCAGTGTAGAGGAGACCTTAGTAAAAAAATTAATACTATGATGATGAACAGCCTTGCCAATACTGGGCCATTTTTCATAGTAGGATTCCCTCCGAACCTGAGCCTGTCTTCCCTTCTCTTTCAGGCACCCATAACTGTGCAAGACAGTGTGCAAAGCATGCTCAAAGTGCTTGCCTCTTTATCATCATCCTCAACTGGAGCCTTTCTGGACTGGGAAGGGAGGAGTCTCCCTTGGTGAGGGGACGTCCCATCTGAACCTGCTTGTCTTTCCAGAACAAACTAACGGTGTATTTTAAACCAATAAATAGAGTGTCTATATTGTGCTGAAATTCTTCCAGCTCCCTTTTCTTTCCACCTATGCTATGTAACAAGGTTCCCTCCAAATAGTTCAGCTATCTTTCACCCCATCTACACTGCCATATAATCCAGATTCTGCGTCCAGATTATCTCCTTTGAACTGGATTATGTGGCAGTGTAGACTCATATTATTTATTTATTTATTTATTTACTTACTATATTTCTATACCGCCCCTCTCAGCCCGAAGGTGACTCAAGGCAGTTTACATATGGCAGTCAATGCCCACAAGATAAAATATAATCAAAAACAATTAATTTATTAATTATTTATTTACTTCATTTATATTTATATTTTCTCTCCTTTATTTCCTCTTTCTTTCTTTCTTTCTTTTTTCTTTCTTTCCCCCTTCCTTCCATCTTCTCTTCCTTCCCAGAGTCCTGAGCATGCCTTTTGCAGAGCCAGGTCTGAAGTGTCCCATCATTCTGCCGGGGAATCCTTTTCTCATAGTATGCACGTATATATTCACATTTAGTTGAATTCAGTCTTAAAATACATTTTATATATGGCTCTCACTGAAATAAATGTCCAAATATTTAGTTTTTATGGCTGAGTCAAAAAGGTTCCCGGCCCCTGGTTTGTAGCGTAATGTAAAATCATGCCTAGTTCTGGTTTGATCAGTCCACACACTCTCTTGCTGGAAAGAAAATCTGCCGCACAGATGATTAATAAATAATAAGTAGCTTACTCTTTGTAATACAGGACAACATATGTACAATCATGTGATCAGTTGTATCGACTCACGTAATGTTCTTTTAGAGAGATTTAAAATGGTCTTTCTTTGTCCATATGGAGAAACACTTTCCAGCAGCTCATGAAGCAAGAGCAAACTCCATAACTGTCTCTCTCTGCTTCTCTGTCTCTCAGCAAGCACCTGCACTGCTCAAGCCTGAAAAATGTCACAGTACCCCAAAGTCCCAGGCTCAGCTAGCTCTCCGGGCATAGTCCAACCAATCAGCTTCATGCATCTTATTTTACAGTTTACATACACACACTAGATGATTTCTTACATGTCCTAACAAGATTGGTGCACTCACCATTTGTGGCGGTTGGCATGGCTCTTGGTATTTCCTACCTGTGCTCTGGAGCATCAGTAACAACTATGGGAATCCAATGCAAGGAGTTGGGGGTGCAGTGTGGAGACAGGCCTGGACCAGCTTGGGGCACAGGTGATGGTAAGTCAGCAGGAGAAGTTGACATACAGGTAAATTAACCCACTTAGGCACATTCCCATGAGTTTCTGGCAGCAGACCAGATATTGATTCATCCAGCAACAGGCAGGATGGTTTATTCCTGAATGTGGACCCATGTATATCGACCAATCCTGTATAAAATTGTGGTCTGTTTTAATTCCAACTCATACACTGTTGTACTGTGTCTGCTCAATTGCTCATTGATTAGCGTTGCCTTTGGAAAATCCTGCAGATCTCTTGGGAAGACAGACAGACAAAGGTCAGTGTGCTGGAAGAAGCAAAGACCACCAGCACTGAAGGGATGTTCCTCCGCCATCAACTCTGCTGGACTGGCCACATTGTCCCAATGTCAGATCACCGTCTCCCAGAGCAGTTACTATACTCCCAACTCAAGAACAGAAAACACAATGTTGGTGGACAGGAAAAGATCCCTGGCCCTTGAGCACCCTGCTTCTCTGTCTCTCAGCAAGCACCTGCACTGCTCAAGCCTGAAAAATGTAACAGTACCCAAAAGTCCCAGGCTCAGCTAGCTCTCCGGGCATAGCCCAGCTGGAGGTCAGCTGTGACCAGCAGTGCTGTGGAATTTGAAGAGGCACAAATGGAGGGTAAAAGGGAGAAACATGTCAAGAAGAAGACGCATCAAGCCAACCCTGATTGGAACCACCTTTCACTTGGAAACCAATGTCCTCAGTATGGAAGAACATGTGGGTCAAGAATAGGCCTCTACAGTCACCTACAAATCCACTGCCCAGACCCTACACTTAGAAGGTCATCATACAAGGCAGTGTTTTCAACCTTTTTTGAGCCGTGGCACATTTTATACATTTAAAAAATCCTGGGGCACACCACCAACCAAAATGACACAAAATTACACTCTAACACAGTAATACATATAGTTAATATGTTTTTAAATGTATTTATACACTCACTTAGTGTGAAGCCTGGACCTGTTTCGATGAACACAAAATATATAGTTACATAGTATATTATTCTTATTATATTGCATTACATTACAACATTATCAATATTATATGTATACACAATATACGTATATCACTATAATATCAAATACAACATACTATGTCATTGTCACAGTACAACAATTACATACCACATTGTATTATAACAATTATATCACAATATTAGTTGAAGTCCAAAACACCTGGAGGAAGGCCCAAGTTTGACCATGTCTAGTCTAAACCTTCTTCCAAGCCCTTAATAAAGATGCTGCCTGCCTTAATGTATAACCAGCGTCTCCGTGCCCATCTGTCAGGAGGGCTTGGGTGGTGCCTTCCTGCTTGGCTGAAGGGGGTCAGGCTGGATGGCTTTTGGGGGACCCATATTTCTCCCACGAGTTCCCTTCGCTCCTTTCCCCCGTTAGCTGGCTGGCTGCCTGCCTGCCTGCTTACCTGCCCCTCCGGCTGCTTGCCTGTCTGCCTGCCTTCAGCGCTCGGGCTCCGCTGCTCTCTGACTCACACCTCGCATAGCGCCAACAGGGCTGGGCTGGGCTGGGCTGGACTGGACTGGAAGTGCTCCCCACCGGAGTGGAATGGAAGGGAACGGGCCCAAACAGGTCCGCCCTACTGCGCAGCCCTCCTGGAAACAGGGACCCGTGCGCTGAGGTTCCGGAGACAGAGTAGTGAACTTTATACACGCCATCAGATAGATAAGAATCTAATTTCCCACGGCACACCTGATGATCTCTCATGGTACACTGGTTGGGAAACACTGATACAAGGGATCGCCTAATGGAAGGATTACTTCTGCCTGTGCAAAGGACTGAAGAATATTAATTACTTGATTTCCATTAGTTGCTTCCAATCAAGCCTGATTTATGAATTGTGTTGGGTCAGTTAGCTCAACTTTCCATTCCTTTCTGTGCCAGACGTTTTCTGGACATTAAGAGGTTAATGACAAACTATATTGAAACCATGTTATCTCCATCGAGCACTTATCCTTTTTTTTCTTTTTTAAAAAATAAACATGGCTCTAATGGCGCACTCCACTTCAGGTTTTACAATGGCTTCTGGCTGAGTGCCAGAAGTAGACTCACAAATATCACAAGAGCCAAGCAGCTTATGCAAGGCTAGGCGGAGACGCTGGAGGCTACACTTCAGCTGCCTTTGAGCTGCCCAAGCCATTTGTCAGTTAAAGGCAGGTGGTTCAGAAAGATGACGAAGCTAAAGGTGCGCAGTGTGCTGGTGACTGGCTCTAATCGAGGCATAGGCTTGGAACTGGTCAAGCAGCTGGCTGAGACAAGCAACCGGCCGGAATGGATCTTTGCCACCTGCCGGGACCCAGAGGGACCACGCGCCCAGGTGAGCTCCAGGATGGAGTCCACACTGCCTTGGGAAGAATAGCACGCCCTTTAATGTCAAGTGGCTCGGGCCCAGGGCTGGATGGGGGTGAAAGCACAGTTCTTAAAACATCCCTAGGGTACTTTTGCAGCAACAATGTAAGCAGTGCATCTGGAGAAGAAGAGAATGGAAACCAGATGTATTTTAACTCTTTCCTACCTTCTCTTTCTTTCCAAAGTTGAATTATCCAACTACATTCCAAACTTCTGCTTTTTTTAGATTTTAAAGGATTTGGCTGCCAAGCACAGAGGAATAGAGATCATCCCACTTGGTATGTTGCTTCCTTTCCCATTTGTTTCTTTCTACATTAATGAGGAAACAATTCAACAGGTATCTTACTTTACTTACTTACTTACTTACTTACTTACTTACTTACTTACTTACTTAGACTGGGGATGATGGCTCTCCTAGTGTAGTATATTAGTGGTGGGTGCATAGGTGGCTATAGAGCCCTATTTATTTATTATTATTTATTTACATCATATATATTCCGCCCTTCTCACGCCGCAGGGGACTCAAGGGGATCACAATGCACATATACAGGCAAACATTTAATGCCATAGACATACGACATATATAGACAGACAACGAGCTACACAATTGGTCAAGAGCTCACCCCGACCCGGGCAGGCCTCAAACTCATGACCTTCTGGTCAGTAGAGATCTTATGCAGCTGACTCCCAGCTAGCTGCGCCACATTCCCGGTGCTATTCTTGACCCGCATGTTCTCCCGCAGTGAGGACATCGGTTTCCAGGTGGAAGGCGGTCCCAGTCAGGGTTGACTTGATGTGCCTTCCTCTTGGCACATTTCTCCCTTTCATCCTCTATTCGTGCCTCTTCGAATTCCGCAGCACTGCTGGTCACAGCTGACCTCAAGTTAGAGCGCTCAAGGGCCAGGCTTCCCAATTCTCTGTGTCTACACCAGAGACAGGGCCTTCTCAGTGGTGGCCCCTCGGCTGCAGTACTCCCCAGGCATATTAGATCAGTCCCCTCCCTTCTGACCTTTCAGAAAAGAGTGAAAACCTGGCTCTTTGAGCAACTGTTTGGAGCTTCAGTGTGACCAAAGAAACACAAAATTGCAATACGAACATGGAATGGCTAAGACAATGTAAACGGATGAGGAAATGGACTGGAATACTTTTTTATATTTTTTATAGTTTTTAGTGTTTTTATGAATTTTATATGTATTTATGATATGATTTAATTGCTTTTAACTGGTGTGTGTGTGTGTGTGTGTGGCATCTAATTGTTGCCTGTCTACACGCTGCCCTGAGTTGCCTTCGGGCTGAAATGGACAGGATAAAAATGATGTAAATAAATAAAATAAATAAAATTTTAAGTTTGGCTTAAGCCCATCATTAAATTTCTTTTCCTGTCCACCAATATTACGTTTCCCATTCTTGAGTTGGGAGTATAATGACTGCTTTGGGAGACGGTGATCAGATATTCGGACAACATGGCCAGTCCAGCGGAGTTGATGGCATAGCAGCATCGCTTCAATGCTGGTGATCTTTGCTTCTTCTAGCACACTGACATTTGTCATCACTTCTAGGGGAAACGTGGACAAGCACTGGCTTTATTATGTTAGTTATCTTATTGGGACATTACAATATCTGGGAGGCCCCTGGGAGGTTAAACCTTTGTGTTAGCAGGACTGGAGACCGACGGGTCAGAGGTTCGAATCCGGCGAAAGCATGGATGAGCTCCCTCTGTCAGCTCCAGCTCCCTATACAGGGACATGAGAGAAGCCTCCTACAAGAAGGGTAAAACATCAAAAACAATGTCCTTGCAGACAGTCGATTCTCTCACACTAGAAGTGACTTGCAGTTTCTCAAGTCGCTCCTGACACACACAAAAAAGCACAACATCTCAGCAAAAATATTATTTTGCATCTCTGGATTGGAGATTCCTTTGTTTACTACTAAGTTTCATGAGGAATTTTGGGAATAACACATTTTTTCATCTCTCCGTTAGTACATTTTTTTCTCTGGAGTGTTCCTCCTCATGTCTACTACTAATTTTCATTAAGAACTGTGAATGCTATCTTCTTTAGGGATGTCCTTTGTTCGTAACTGTTGTCACATAAATTTAATGTAATCCTTCCCACTTTATTTAGAATGATCCTTGCTGCGCTGTTTCTGTTCAAAGTTCCTCACAATTCGAAGGGTTGCATTTTTCAAAACAAGCTGAATCCTTGCCGAAGCCGGGGTGAGGGGGACAGCTTTGTCTTGGCTGTCCTCCTTCCTCCGGAACCGGACACAGCAAGTGGGAAGGGGCGAGGGGGTCTCCGGGGGTTCCCTCCTAATTTGTGGGGTCCCTCAGGGGACCATCCTCTCCCCTCTATTATTTAACATCTATATGCAACCACTTGCCCAGTTGGTACGCAGCTTGGGGCTTGAGTGTCATCAGTACGCTGATGACACTCAGCTCATTCTGCGGAAGGAAGGCCAGACCGACTCTGTACCTGATAATTTCCATCTTTGCCTTGAAGCCGTCACTGGATGGCTACGAGCCAGTAGGTTGAAGGTGAATTCAATGAAGACGGAGATCCTTTGGCTGGGTCGCCCGGGCAGTGGGGAACTCCAGTTTCTAACCCCAGACGGCACAGTGCTATGCCCGTCGTCATCAGTGCCATTTGGACACTCGGCTTTCTATGGAAATTCACATCTCCATGGTTAGCCGAGTTGTGTTTTTTCATCTATGCCAGGCTCAGAAGCTGGCCCGCTACCTGTCCCGTCGCGACTTGGCCTCGGTGATCCAAGCGGCGGTCATCTCAAGATTAGACTACTGTAACGCTCTTTACATTGGCCTTCCTTTGTCGGCGGCCTGGAAACTAAAGTTGGTGCAGAACGCGGCAGTTCGTTTGCTTGCAGGCGTGCCTGCGTGCCACCACATTACACCTATCCTTCAGGAGCTGCACTGACTGCCTGTTGAATTCCGGATCACCTTCAAAGTTCTGACTTTTAAGGCCTTGTATGGTCTGGGGCCAGTGTACCTGAGGGACCGCCTTACCCCATATTGTCCCATGAGATCACTGAGATCAGAAGAGCAGGATCTTCTCTTTGTACCAAGCGCCAAAGCCTTTCGCCTGACTTCAACGAGGAGGACATTTTCTCTCATTGCGCCCACACTTTGGAACTCCTTACCACCGGAGATTAGGTCACTCCGCGACCTCATGGCGTTTCGGAAGGCCTGTAAGACCTGGTTGTTCCGGCAGGCTTTTGTAACCTGAGTTAGTCTAGTAGTTTATGTTGATTTTACTGCTAAATGTTGCGGTTTTAAATTGTTTTAATCTGTATAATGTGCTGCGATTCGTTCGATTTGTGAGCCGCCCTGAGCCACCCGGGAGTGGCGGCCAAGAAATCCGAATAAATAAATAAATAAATAAATAAAATTTAGAGCCCTTCCAGACAGCCATATAACTCATAATATCAAGGCAGAAAATCCCACAATATCTGCTTTGAACTGGGTCCACACTGCCATATATTCCAGTTCAAAGCAGAAAATGTGGGATTTTATTCAAATGTGGGAAGGGCTTCCGTCTCCCAGAACCAAACACAGATGCATTGCTGCCTGAACAAATAGTGCTCCACCCTCCCTCAACATATACAAAAGGGCTGCCAAGTTGGTTTTGGCATGTGAAACAAAACAAATGGGACAAACACCTTTTTCCTGCCATGACAGAAAATAAATTGAACAATACTTAAATGACTTTGCTTTTTTGACACTCAAAATACTGAAGCCGTCATCCAAAACAAGGCAAATTTTCAAAGCTCTGCAATACTGATCTGCACAAATCTCTGCTTGCTTTCTATATTGGCTCAGTAGTTTTGCCATCATTTTTTAAAAAATCAGCCACTGACCCAACTGGCGGTGAGGCCAGTTGCCATTTCTCCAGGGGCTTATGGGAGTATCACTTGTACAAGACCATGTTCTATTTATTTTATTTATTTATTCGAACTTATTTGCCGCCACTCCCAGCACATTAAAACAGCATCATCAAATAAAAACATCAACAAAAAAATAGCATTTACAACAGGAGGAAAGACCAACAATTATTCAAGACCCGAAAGCCTACCGATACAACAGCGTCTTGCAGGCTTTCCGGAATGCTAGAAAGCTCTGAAGGGCACGGGTTTCGGAGGGCAACGTGTTCCAGAGGACCCGAGGCTATGATTGAAAATGCCCTTCTCCGTGTTGTGGTCAGATTATATGCCTTGGAACTTGGAACAGCCAAGAGATTTTGCTCCTCAGAGCGTAAGGATCTGGTGGAACAGTATGGGATAAGGCGGTCCCTTAAGTACACTGGCCCCAGACCATTCAAGGCCTTAAAAGTCAAAACTAACCCTTTGAAGGTAATCCGGCATTCCACAGGGAGCCAATGCAGTTCGCGCAGGATCGGTGTGATGTGGCAGCTTGCCGGGACTCCCGCAAGCAGCCAAGCTGCAGTATTCTGCACCAGCTTAAGTTTCCGGGTCACTGACAAAGGAAGACCATTACATCTTCAATCCCTTGAAGATGCAACTTGTCTCTTCAGTGTTCCAGATGATGCGTGAGAATAGGTAATTTCACCAGATGCAATACTTGCCAACATGTATGGAAGAGGTGTAGAGCATCCTTCCATTGCCTGCAACTCAGGGTGGACTGTTCCTATTGTCCCTTCCTTGATACCCACTGATGTCCACAACCCACCTTCCAATGAAGGGGACGTCAGAGGGGTCGCCAAAGACCATCAAAAAACAGTATTTTCTGTTGGTCATGGGGGTTCTATATGAGAAGTTTGGCTCAATTCTATTGTTGGTCCACTCACCATATCCTCTTGGTTCATTGTTTCCCACTTCGACCGCCTCCTCCGCTCTCATTGGCTGAGAGCCCAAAGCGGCGCTGGCTTTCTGATTGGCTGAGGTGCGGCTAAGCCGGTCGCGACTCCCTCCCAGCTGATGACTCCATCCAATCAGTTTGAAGCCGGCAAAGGGGTGGAGGGCGGGCAATTTGAACTTTGACAGCTCTGTATTTCTATAAAAATGTAATACTTGGTATGTCAGCTTTGGGCAAATAATTGCAGTTTGACATCCGCTCCAGCTGGAACGAAATAAACATCTCAGTGGCGTTTCTTCAACTTGGTGAGACTTTATTTGGGGAATTCAGGGAAAATTCATTTGGGTTGCTTCCTATCTCGCCAGGGCTATATCAGATCCTCTTTGGTGGGTCTGACTGATCTCTGCCTTCATGGCAAGACCCGCAAATTCCTCCTCGATATCAGATGCAGGTGAACTACAACTCCAAATCCCAAGGTTAAACCCAGTATTTCCTGTTGGCCAGGGGAGTTCTGTGAGCCAAGTTAGGATCAATTCCATCATTGATGGAGTTCAGAATGCTCTTTGATTGTAGGTGAACTATAAACCCCAGGAACTACAACTCCCAAATGACAAAATCGCATGCACACACACACACCCCAAATTCCACCAGAATGCAAATGTGGGATAATCTGGTTCTTGTGCCAAATTTGGACCAGTGAATGAAAATACATCCTGCATATCAGATATTTACATTACGATTCATAACAGTAGCAAAATGACAGTTGTGAAGTAGCAACGGAAATAATGTTATGGTTGGGGGTCATCACAACATGAGAACTGCGTTATGGGGTTGTGACAGGAACGTTAAGAAATACTGCTCTAAGCCATTCATGTCTGTTAGTTATGAAGGGTGTCTAGCGACTGCTTTTGTTTTCAGTAATCTCCTTCATTGTGTCTCTACTTGTCTGGCACAGACACATCTGAAGCAACCAGCATCAAGGCTGCTGCAGCCATAGTCACCGAAAGACTGAAAGGAACTGGGTTGAACTTGCTCATCAATAATGCTGGGATTGTAATACCAAGCACTTTGGAATCTGAGACACCAGAAAACATGCTGGAAGTGTACAAAACCAATGTGATTGGGACTATGGTGGTAACCCAGGTACGATGGTCCTATCTTACCTTGCTCGTAAAAGGGATTTTTGTGACTCAGGCCCCTTCTACACTGCCATATTTATTTATTTATTTATTTATTTGCATCATTTATATTCCGCCCTTCTCACCCCGCAGGGGACTCAGGGTGGATCACAATGCACATATACAGGCAAACATTCAATGCCATAGACATACAACATATATGGACAGACACTCAGAGGCAATTTAGTATTCCAGCTTCTGGCCACCAGGGGGAGCTGTCGCATTCCTTTCATTCTTTTTTCATACTTCCTGGAGATTTTATGGCCTCGTAAATCAGTTAACTTAGCCTCCCCCACAAAGTGATACCTAAATTTCCTACTTGACAAATGCAACTGTCTTTCGGGTTGCAAAGGTCGACAACGAGCTACAGAATTTGGTCGGGAGCTCACCCCGACCCGGGCAGGCTTCAAACGCATGACCTTCTGGTCAGTAGAGATCTTATGCAGCTGACTCCCAGCCAGCTGTGCCACAGTCCCAGATTATCAAAGCAGATTATCCACATTGTCTTCTTTGAACTGGATTATATGAATCTTCTCTGCCATCTAGGGGGCCGCGGTGGTGCAGCGGGTTAAACCACTGAGCAGCGGAACTTGCTAACCAAAAGGTCGGAGGTTCAAATTCATGGAACTCAGAATCTGTGATGCTAGCCATAGATGTGGGTGAAATATTAAGAGATAATGCATCTGGAACATGGCCATACAACCAGAAAACTCACAGCAACCCAGTAACTCCGGCCATGAAAGCCTTCGACAACACGTTGTCCACATTGTGTCTTGATGACTCTGATGCTTTCCTCTTCTTCTGCAGACCTTCTTGCCCTTGCTGAAAAAGGCTGCTCAGGAAAGCCCCGAGAAAGGGATGAGCTGCAGCAAAGCTGCCATCATCAACATCACCAGTGAATGTGGTTCCATTACAAATGTCTTAGGGTGGGAAGTTGGACAGATCCTCAATTATCGTTGCAGTAAGGTATGTTGACATCAGTTGTGCAATGGTGACATAGTGCTAATATTGTACTATCTTTATCCTGCCGTTCTCCAAGTGGTAGAGTTTCCAGGGCTTCAAGTATCACTCAAGGCTGTCGTTTCTCATGAAATGAAGCACTGGAAGCCTATGGGAATTTTGAAAAAGATATTTCAAATCTATATAAGTTCTGAATATATGGAAGCTTTCATAACCTTAAGGTCACAACTGTTAGAAAGAGCAACCTCATTCAAACCTCCATTAGTATTTTTTTAAATATATGATTATCTTTGCTTACTCTATTGTAGATGTATGTTTTGATATGCAGCTTTCCCTTTACTCGATGTTTCTTGAGGTTGTGGGAGGGGCTACAGACCACATGATCAGATCTGAGACTGCTCAGAGCTCAGACTCCATTTTAGAGGACAGGCGTCATTAGACTTTGGACTGTTAAGAGCAACTCATGTTGCTGTTGATTATAAGGAAGATGCCCTGTGTTATCTGCACAGAGAAACCACTACAAATCCATCCGTAACTGGATTGATAAACTATGTACCTGTATGCTGAAAATATGAAGGTAGTGAGTAAACCAGATATGTTACATTTAACAATGTATACTTTATTTTTGTCTTTTGGGAGCATAATATAGAAACAAGGTATTTTATGGGAGATTAGGTGTTTTTGGGCACTGAAGAACTGCTATATTTTGTACATTGGCATAATCTGTTCCTAACAGATCAGAGACAACTAGATTATCAGTCTAACAACTGAAAACAAAATTGCCTTGCATAAGTACATGTGGTTCTCTCTCTCTCTCTCTCGGCATTACTTTGCGAACGAAGATTCTTAGGAAGGACCCATCCCACGCCTTTTACGAGTGCGTTGATGACTAAAAAGGCCAATCTGAGATAGGCAAGTTCAGTTGCAGAAAGCACAGCAGAAAGTCCCCTTTGATGATGTTGTTTCCAAGTTGCGGTTCTTTCTGCGTTGTCGTTTCTCTTCGAGGCCCGTTCGGCGTGTCTTCTCGAAAGAGGCCGCAGCATTGTGGATAGTGCGTCTCCATGCCTCCCGATGTGAGGCCAGGGTGGACCATTGTTGGTGATCAATCTGGCCTCGCCTGAGATGTTGTTTCAGGGAGTCCATATACCACTGAAGAGAAGATTTTACTCAAACAAGTATTTTGGATCTTCTCTGGAAGATCATACTTTTACAAAAGGTTCTGATTTTTAAATGGTTGTGAATGCCATTTTTCTCCAAAAGGTCATGGAGATTCTGGTTTTCCAAAAACAACAGATTTCATTGAACTCTTAGGTATCTATATGGGGTGGAATATATGATTTTTACAGAGTAGTTCTGCCCTTTGTATGATCCTTCCAGGTCCCTTCCCAAACAAAGCAATGCCCTAATGTTGTGCATCTTGTCTCCTGATTTATATAAACCTCACACCCATTTCTTCACTTGTAGAGGTTAGTGGTGGGAGAAGGAAGACAATAATGCTACCTCCTTAAACTCATTGCTGTCACAAGTGAGGCTTATTGCATAACAGTTTGATTCAAATGGGAGAAGAATAGGGGGGGAAACAAGGTTTATTTCAGCAGCACACTTTTTGTAATTCTATGTCCTGGCATAAGAAACGGAAATGCCACTGATTACATTTTTAAACAGAATAGATATCTGTATAGTTTCTAAAGCAGTGTTTCTCAATCTGGAGGTTGGGACCCCTAAAGGGGGGGCCGCAAGAGGGTTTCAGAGGGGTTGCTAAAGAAAGACCATCGGAAAAAATATATTTCTGATGGTTTTAGGAAGCTCTTTGGCAGATAGGGCTGAAGATCTCACCGCCTGTACTTCTCTTCCTTTTTGGAAACATTGGTGGGTTTCAGAATGCTCTTTGATTGGAGGTGAACCATCAACCCCAGCAATTACAACTCCCAAATGTAAAGGTCTATTTTCCCCGAACTCCACCTGTGTTCACATTTGGGCATATTGAGGATTCATGCCAAGTTTGGTTCAGATCCATCACTGTTTGGGTCCACAGTGCTCTCTGGATGTAGGTGAACTACAACTCCCAAACTCAAGGTCAATGCCTACCAAACCCTTCCAGTATTTTCTGTTGGTTATGGGAGTTCTGTGTGCCAAGTTTGGTCCAATTTCATTATTGGTGGAGTTCGGAATGCTCTTTGATTGTAGGTGAATTATAAATCCCAGCAACTACAACTCCCAAATGACAAAATCGACCCCCAAATTCCACCAGAATTCAAATGTGGGATAATCCGGTATTTGTGCCAAATTTGGTCCAGTGAATGAAAATACACCCTGCATATCAGATATTTACAATGCAATTCATAACAGTAGCAAAATTACAGTTATGAAGTAGCCAAGAAAATAATGCTGTGGTTGGGGGACACCACACATGAGGAACTGTATTAAGGGGTCGCTGCATTCGGAAGGTTGAGAAACACTGTGCTAAAGAGTCTCTTTCACTAATTCTAACTAACAAATATTTGTGATATGCACACAGTTTGTTTGCATTTAACAATAAGAGGCATCCAGTAAAACTCATATTTATGAACCTGTTCAACAAGTTCAGAGCTGGGCAAGTCCTCCAGTCTAGTTTGCTGAAATGATCACAAGAGTGGGGTCCGTTGCGTAGCAGATTGGTCCAAATTAGCAAAACCAACCCTTCATCTCAGAATATCAACATTTGTTATCACGTGCTGATTACAAGTCAGGATCATCACAAGTCAAGGGAATATTGTTGGACTACAAGCATTCCTTATTATTGTTTATGCTCGTATCTAGAACTACTGGGACTTCTAATCCAACCATATCTGTATGGGTATATTACTTCCATGTATATATTAGAACTACATGGTTCTATGCTTGCTCTACTATTACATCAATGGAATTAAAGTGCACCGCTTACATCTTGTCATGTGTTTCACTCCTAGGCTGCTCTGAACATGCTTACTAAGTGCCAGTCCCTGGGATATGCAAAAGATGAGATCTTGTGTATTATGTTACATCCTGGATGGCTACAGACGGATATGGGGAATGGAGCGGTAGGTGACTTATAGATAAAATTGTTGGTCAACCAATTATAAATCCACCAAACAATAGCAGTGTTAAGCCCACATTTTACCAGCTTTTTAAATGAATATAATGAGAAACTTTGCTAGAGACCTTTCTTTTGCTATCCCTGTTGTTCTAAAATAGCTGATCTCCTTGTTGCTTCTTCCACCTACTGGACGATGAAACTGTCTGCAAGGCAGGTGAGGAATTTGTTACATCTTATATTTTTGTTCAACTTAAGCCGTCTGAGGGCTCGCACTAAGACTCTAAACTATCTAGTCCGTGAGCTGCTTCTTGCTGACGATGCTGCCCTTGTTGCCCATTCAGAAGCAGCCCTGCAGTGCCTAACATCCTGCTTTGCAGCAGCTGCAGAGTTGTTTGGGCTTCAAGTCAGCCTGAAGAAAATGGAAGTCCTCTACCAGCCCGCACCACAGGAAGAACACCATCATCCCCACGTCAGCATAGGCAAATCTGTGCTTAGGTCCGTTTAGCAGTTCACCTACCTGGGAAGCATAATCTCTGCAGACGCCAAGATTGACAAAGAGATAGATCACAGACTAGCAAAGATAAATAGTGCATTTGGAAGGCTTCACAAAAGAGTCTGGAGCAACAAGCACCTGAGGCAAAGCACCAAAATCAGTGTGTACAGAGCTATCAACAACAACAACAACAACAACAACAATTTTATTGATTAGCCAGAAGCCATATCAAATACACACAGAACACAGACACATTGCAATGATTCTAAAACAATCTGAGGAGAATTCTAGACCATTACATCAATTAAACCCCTGTTTTGCCCAGCAGGAGGGATTCTAAAGGAGGTGGTAACAAGTCACAGGTCCTCATCTCAACACAATTTATTCCAATTGCATCTATGTAATCAGATCTTAGTTTCATGGCTTTACAGAGAAAACGAGCAGTAGCATCTGTTATCAGCTTTTGGAGCCGGCCAGCAGAAGTGAGACTTTTGCTAGAGGGTCCCAATGATTTTTCCCACGAGAAATATCTCTAGCAGTTGTTTTCTCTCTATTTGATAGATTTTACAATAAAGCAGAAGATGAGTTAGATCTTCGATCTCAGGGCACCACAAATACAGATACGCTCTTCATAGGGAATTTTCTTGAACCTCCCATATCTCACCATTGAATCTAATTGCTCAAACCTGGCTCTAGTGAAAATTTTCCTTAGGTGGTGTAACCTTCCTTGCTGTAAGTAAGTGGTTAGTTGGAAGGATTTCTTAAAACCACTCAACCATCTCAGGAAACAGTAGAACCCAAAGAGTCTATATCGGTTTGGGCCGCAATGTCATTAATTCGTTGACGCACTTCTTTGAAGTGCTTACTTAGCTCTTGACCAGATAGGTGGACTGGGAATATTACCTGAATGCCACACCTTCTGATGTAATCAAACAAATGGTCAGCCCCCGATTTATAAGAACTGCTAGATTGTTCCAGCAAATATAATTTTGGGAGGCGAGACGCCTCCATCTCCATGACCTTGAGCCAGTAGTTAAAGGCTCTGATCTTAGATTGTGTGCTAATAGAGAACATTCCCAACTCCGCCCTAACTGCCGCTGCTGGGGAGCTTCTATCGACCCCTAAAAACCACTTCAGATGTTGAGCTTGGGCCTTGTCCAAGAGAGGAGAATCATTTGCACCCCAGATTTCAGAACCATAAAGAAGCAGCGGGGAGATTTTGTGATTGTAAACTTTCAGAAGGGGAACGAGGGAGCCCAGTTGCCGTTGATTCAGCAGCTTTAAGAGTAAGCTCGTTCTGCCCTTGGCTTTAGTTGAACACCTGTGGAAATGATTATGCCATAGACCATTTTCTGCAAAGTCTAATCCTAAGTAAGTGAAGGATCTAACTTGTTCTAATTGTTCGCCTTCTATTTTCCATTTCATTTTGGAGGGGCTTTACCAAAGATCATCATTTTTGATTTGGTTTTGTTTATCTTTAGTGTGTTTCTAAGGCAATAGTGACTAAGTACAGAGCTATCATACTGTCTATTCTCTTATAAGGGTCTGAAACATGGGTCACCTATCGCCAACAGCTACAACTCTTTGAACGCTTTCATCAGCACTGTCTTCGCACATTCCTAAATATACACTGGACCGACTATGTGACTAATGTTGCTGTCCTTGAGCAAGCAGGGATCACCAGCATTGAGGCCATGCTATTGAAAACACAGCTGCGCTGGGCAGGGCATGTCTCTAGGATGGAGGACCACCGTCTCCCAAAGATACTACTCTATGGTGAACTTGCCATGGGTCAGCACAAGAGAGGCGCCCCAAAAAAGAGATATAAGGACTTCCTAAAACAACATCTCAGGCTCGGCCAGATTGATCACCAACAATGGGCCACCCTGGCCTCACATCGGGAGGCATGGAGATGCACTATCCACAATGCTGCGGCCTCTTTCGAGAAGTCACGCCGAACAAGTCTTGAAGAGAAACGACAATGCAGAAAGAACCGCAACTTGGAAACAACATCACCCAAGGAGACTTTCTGCTGTGCTTTCTGCAACCGGACTTGCCTATCTCGGATTGGCCTTTCTAGTCATCAACACGCTTGTAAAAAGCGTGGGATGAGTCCTTCCTAAGAATCTTCATTCGGGAAGTAATGCCAGAGAGAGAGACATGTTGTGGTGACCCTAGGGTTGCCACATGAATAAGGGACAGGTACCTAAAAACAGGGAATATTTTTGGCAGAGTTTAACTTCCAACAAATATCAGAATACTATTCTTTCTTTCTCCTGTTTGGTATATTTCTCCGAAATAGGGTATACCTCTTTAATTATTATATTCCAATCCTGAGACTCATCCCACCAGGTTCCAGTGATGCCTAATACATCACGCTGTGTTAAGAGTTCAAGTTCATTCTATTTGTTTCCCCTACTCCTGCATTAATATAGAGACTACGTGTCATTTCCCGTAACCTCGTAATCTTTTCCTCTCACTGTCAATTTCTTGTACAATTTGCCCAGTTCCTTCTATAAGAATCAGGCTATTATCTCCATCACTTGATGTACTTCTGCCCTCAAAAATACTGTCACCATCCTGCACATGTCTCAATTTAAATCTGTCCTATTCAGGTGTGCAAAAACATTCCCTCTTTAAATAGGCTTAAATCTAAGGCTTTCATGGCTGGAATCACAGGGTTGTCGTGAATTTTCTGGGGTGTATAGCTATGTTCCAGAAGCATTCTCTCCTGACATTTCACCTGCAACTATGGCAGGCATCCTCAAAGGGTGTGAGTTCTGTTGGAAACTAGTAAAATTATGTTTATATATCTGTGGAATGTCCAGGGTGGGAGAAATAACTCTTGTATGTTTGAGATAGGTGGGACTGTTTCAATTGGCCACCTTGATTAGCATTTAATGGCCCAGCCGTTTCAAGGTCTGGCTTCTTACTGCCCGGGGGAATCTTTTGTTGGGAGGTGACTAGCTGGCCCTGATTTTTTCTTGTCTGGAATTTCCCTGTTTTTGAGTGTTGTTCTTTATTTACTGTTATGATTTTATAATTTTTTAAATACTAGTAGCCAGATTTTGTTCATTTTCATGGTTTCTTCCTTTCTGTTGAAATTGTCTACATGCTTGTGGATTTCAATGGCTTCTCTGTGTAGTCTGACATGGTGGTTGTTAGAGTGGCATTTCCAGCATTTCTGTGTTCTCAAATAATAAGCTGTGTCCAGGTTGGTTTATCAGGTGCTGACTTATCTGGTTGAAGGAGTCTGCAGTGCCTTTCATGTTCCTTGATTTGTATTTGGCTAATGTTGTGTTTGGTGGTCCCTATGTAGACTTGTCCACAGCTGCATGGTATATGGTAGACTCCTGCAGAAGTAAGAGGTCTGGGAATTCCAGACAAGAAACAATCCCCCAGGCAGTAAGAAGCCAGATCTTGAAACGGCTAGGCCATTAAAAGCTAATCAAGGTGGCCAGTTGAAACCTTCATGCCTACCTGAAGCAGACAAGAGTACTTTCTCCCACCCTGGACATTCCACAGATATATAAACCCCACTGGCCTAGTTTCCAACAGACCTCACAATATCTGAGGATGCCTGCCATAGATGCAGGTGAAATGTCAGGACAGAAAGCTTCTGGAGCATGGCCATACAGCCCAGAAAACTCACAACAACCCTTGGCTTAACTCATTATTTATTTTAAATTGTACCTAGATTACCATTTGTTACTTTTGGAATGCTATTGAGAAATTTAGCAAGAAAACATTTGGAAATTGCTGGGTGTTTCTCACAAATTCAAATGAATTCTTATGGTTTCTAGTAAATTTTTTAGTGAGGAGCTTTTAAAAAACGACAATATTGATCTTTGTCCTCATTGTTAGGGATTGGAAATAAAGTTATTGTTTTTCTGGCCTGTATCAATTGATAAGCATATATCTCATGTAGTTGTCCAATCTTTCAAATTAAAATAATTGCCCAACAGTTGTTGTTATTTATTCCTTTGGTCACTTCCGACTCTTCGTGACCTCATGGACCAGCCCACGCCAGAGCTCCTTGTCACCCATGGCCACCTCCAGCTCCTTCGAGGTCAAGCCAGTTACTCCAAGGATACCATCCATCCAGCTTGCCCTTGGTCGGCCCCTCTTCCTTTTTCCTTCCTTTCCCCCCAGCATCATTGTCTTCTCCAAGTTTTCCTGTCTTCCAATTATGTGGCTAAAGTACTTCATCTTTGTCTCTAATATCCTTTCCTCCAGTGAGCACCTGGGCATGCCCAACAGTACATTTCCGCTATGTAATTTATAATTTTTTTGGAGATATTTTATAAGATATTTTATCATCTCTCTGTCCATGCAGTATTGCAAACTTTTTACACTGCTACCAGATGTTTTCCAGCTTAGAATATGGAAGGCTTTATATCAGGGGTGCTCATTAGGTAGATCGTGATCTACCGGTACATCGCGTAGGGCGTCCTGGTAGATCGCAGGCAGGGCGGGAGGAAGGCTCAGTCCTGCCCCGCAGACTCCCGATGCAGCCCAGGTGCAGAAGGAGGTTGGACTGGATGGCCCTTGGAGGTCTCCTCCTATTCTAGGAACCCATTGTTATTATTATTATCAGAGGCTGAATGGCCATCTGTGAGGAATGCTTTGATTGTGTTTTTCCCTTATGGCAGAAGGAGGTTGGACTGGATGGCCCTTGGAGGTCTCCTTCTACTCTAGGAACCTATTGTTGTCGTTGCTACTATTAGTAGTAGTAGTAGTAGTAGCAGCAGAGGCTGAATGAATATTATCATTATTATTATTATGAATAAATTCAGGGGCTTGTTATACTCAAATTTAGTTGAATTCAGTCTTCAAATATATTATATGGCTCTCACTGAAATACATTTCCAAATATTTTGCTTTTATGGCTCTCTGGGTAGTGGGGAGGTAGATCATTTTGACTTGGTTGTTTTATAAGTAGCTCGCATGCTGAAAAAGTGTGAGCACCCCTGCTTTATATGTTTCTATTTGTTTTTTATAGCAGAGTCTGGTCTGAGGATGTTAGACTGTCTCCAGATTTGACTCATGTTCTGTTCCTTGGATTTTCCACTCTACTAATCCTTGAGTCACTTACTTACTCTGTTTCCAGATCCTGGCCCCGATGGGAGTGGATGAGGGTGTGCAGAAGATCCTGGATACACTTGCCAGTCTCTGCGAGAAAAACAACGGCACTTTTGTGGATTTGGATGGGAAAAATCTTCCCTGGTGACTGGCTCCTGCAATGGTGCAACTTTCTACTTGCTGCACTTCAGGAGGAGCACATTTCTAGGGGGAAGGAGAATGCCTTACAACCTGAAGTTCCTGCCGGCCTCCTCCTTCCAACTGTTTATTGTATGTGCCAATATTCCTTTCAGTTGCCTTCCATATTATTCTCCATGTCTCTATATAAATGATGTTTGGTAGTTCTAGTAAATGTTGGAAATGTGATCACAATGTTAGGACATTTACCATAAATGGTGGTCTTGAGAAAAAAACAGGAATATTGGAAGAAATCATTAAGATCATAGTTTTGTTTGTTGGGAATGCTGGATGACCATTTAGATCGAACATTTGGAAGATTATTGCAGTATGCTCATTGCAGTTTATGCTCAGATTGATATCGAGAAATCGGACCCCCAAATTCTGAAATGTGTAATGAAAGATATAAAAGTATGAAATAGAAGCCGCAGCTCTACAAACCCAGTGAGTGAGCCCCACCTAAACCTTGGTTATGTTGTCTAATTGAACTCAAAACCCTTTCCTTTAATTTCCATATTCCCTTCACAATGAACTGGGAAATGGGGAAAATTACTCCATGAATGTACACCAGAGCTTCCTGGATTTCGTATGATATTATTTCTAGCGCCCAACTTTTTTAAAAAAAAACTTTAAAACTTGGCATTATACGAAATGTCCAAAAAGTGGGTATTAGAAATAATATATGAAAGCTGACTGGCACAACCTGGGGATCACAACCAGACACAGTGAAGACATCTGCCCCTGTGCTTTGCTACTCTGCTGCTGAATATGCATGCCCACTGTGGAATATATCTCACCATGTTAAAACAGTAAATGTGGCTCTTAATGAGACATGCCGAATGCTCACAGTATGTCTGTGCCCTACACCACTGGAGAAATTATACTGTTTAGCCAGTACTGCACCACCTGACATCCACTGGGAAGTAGCAGCCAATAATGAAAGGACCAATGCAGTGACATCTCCAGCCCATTCCCTGTTCGGATATCAGCCAGAACACCAATACCTCATATCAATAAATAGCTTTCTAAGATCTACAGAGATACTTACAGGAACACCTCAGCAAGCAAGAGTCCAAAAGTGGCAGGCTAAACCCCAAAACCTCAATCCATAGCTGATAGTAAATGAGAAACTCCCTCTTGGCCACAAAGAAGACTGGGCGACTTGGAAGGCGCTGAACAGACTGCACTCTGGCACCACGAGATGCAGAGCCAATCTTAAGAAATTGAGCTACAAAGTGGGTCCATGACATGCAAGTGTGAAGCAGACCAAACCACAGATCACCTACTACTACCTTTGTCGGTGATCTGGAAACTTAAGCTGGTGCAGAACGCTGCAGCCCGACTGCTTGAGGGTATCCCGACGAGCTGCCATATCACACCTATCCTGCGCGAACTGCACTGGCTCCCTGTGGAATGCCGGATTACCTTCAAAGTGCTGGTTTTGACCTTCAAGGCCTTGAATGGTCTGGGGCCAGTGTACCTAAGGGACCACCTCATCCCATATCGTTCCACTAGATCCTTATGCTCAAGGATGCAAAATCTCCTGGTGATCCCAAGTTCCAAGGCTTACCATCTGACCGCAATAAGGAGAAGAGCTTTCTCTATCATAGCTCCAACCCTCTGTAATGTGCTGCCCTCCGAAGCCTGTGCTCTTCAGAGTCTGTTAGCTTTTTGAAAGGCTTGCAAGACCCTACTGTTTCAGCAGGCCTTCGGGTCTTAAAAAACTGGGTAGTTATTGCTACTGTTTTAATCTTTGACATGGTTTTAATATGATGTTGTGATTGTTGTTTTATTATATGTACGTCGCTCCAAGCCAGCTGGGAGTGGTGACGAATAAATTTGAATAAATAATAAAATACTACAATGCAGTCTGAGCCCTGCCACATGCACAATGGAGGATCTTCTTATAGCAACACCAGAGACACTCCAAGTGGCCAGCTACTGGTCAAAGGACATTTAGTATAATGCCAAGTTTTTAACTTTGTTTGTGTGTGTTTTTTAAAATACATTACAACTGTACCCTCGATTAGCTTCTGGAACAATAAGTAAATAGAGCTCCCTGGGTCCGTTTCCTGGTCCCATTAATACAATCAAGGCTTTCTGTGGGAAAAATCTAATACTCATGCCTCAAACCAGCTTCACCTATTGAGATGGTCATAATCCCTAAGTACATATGCATTGTGTACATTGGATTAACCCTATTGTACTAGCCAGAACTGACCCATTAAGCCCATCAAGGACTAAATGCATATTGCTACACCACATTCCTTTTGGATCGCACTCTTCTTGGCCACCTCCAATGAACCTATCATGGAGTTTTCTTGGCAAGATTTGTTCAGAGGGACTTCGCCTTCCTTTTAAGTTAAAAAGGTTTATTTGCCCATGGTCACTCTGTGGATTTTCATGGCAGAGCAGGGATTTTCAGTAGCTTGTTTTGTCTGAGATTCTGCATCAGAGCCTACAATATGTGATTTTAGGTGGCCCATGGCATAACAGTCATATTTGTGCAATGATCCCAGAGGTGTAGCTATTAGGGGTGGTTGATCCATCAAAAATTTGTTTCTAAACTCGCGTGGGGAGGGGGGGCATTGTCATCGGTGATTCAATATAGAAATTTATTTATTGTATTATTTACTTTGCTTCTAGACCGCCTCTCTCAGCCCGAAGGCGACAGCAAAAACTGCTTAAGACAAACATATCAACAATTATCAATACAATACAATTTCCGTAAAATTTCGTTATGGAAACGTAATTATTAACAGAAATTCGTTATTATTCCCTGTTAGTTCTCAGCAGGGAAGGAGGTGGGGATGTCCTCCGCACCTCCTTCCCTGCTGTGCTGAGAACTAACACACATCAAGCTAGCTATGCCCAACTCACTGCCGAGAGACAATGAAAATTCAGCTATCTCAGTGGAAGAATTTCAAGTTTTCTTCACTGAGAAAATAATTGCCCTTAGGCGTGATTTACCCTCTATACCTGAGGAGAGGAGCGGGATGGGTAAGAACCCAGCTCCATCGCCTAGCTTGAAACTCGACCAGTTCAAGGCCCTGAATTCAGAGATTAATCAAATCCTGGCCGCAGCAAGGGCAGCCACTTGCTCTACAGACCCGTGCCCGTCCCATCTGATTAAGTCCTCTCTCGGCCACTCTGACAGGGTTGATAAATCACTCATTGGAGCTGGGAGTTTTTCCCGATGCGCTGAAGGAGGCTAGAGTCCGCCCGCTGCTGAAGAAGGCGAACCTGGATCCAGCGGCGCCGGCGAACTACCGTCCGGTCTCAAACCTACCCTTCCTCGGGAAACTGATTGAACGGGCAGCAGCGATCCAATTACAGGAATTCCTGGAAACCTCAGGAAGCCTGGACCCCTGCCAATCGGGTTTCCGAGCCGGACACGGGACCGAGACCGTCCTGGTGGCCATTACGGACTACATCCGCCGCCAATTGGAGAAGGGAGGTTCGGCTATCCTGGTGCTGCTTGACCTCACCGCGGCGTTCGACACGGTGGACCATGACTTGCTGTTGCGGCGACTATCAGCCATTGGGATTCAAGGCACAGCTTTGGCCTGGTTCGATTCCTTCCTGCGGGGCCGTTCGCAGCGTGTTGAGTGGCGAGGCCAAGTGTCCAAGAAATCCACCCTGGACTGTGGAGTCCCCCAAGGCGCCATTTTGTCACCAACGCTTTTTAACATCTACGTCCAACCCTTGGCAAGCATAGCCAGAAGTTTTGGATTTGGGTGCTACCAATATGCAGATGACACCCAGCTTCTGCTGAAGCTTGAGCCAGGCGTAACATCGGTGCCTGAGAATTTCAGACAAGGACTAGAGGCAGTGACCAGATGGCTCCGCTCATACAAACTCAAGATCAATCCATCAAAGACTGAGATTCTATGGCCGAGACGCCCAGAGCCACCCATTCCGCTGCCTCTCTTTGAGGGAGAGCCGCTGATCCCGGCCCCGTCGGTGAAGAGTCTCGGTGTGATACTAGACTCGAGACTCTCACTGGAGACCCAGGTTGCTGCGACAAGTAAGGGAGCTTTTTCCACCTACGCCAGGCACGTCAACTGGCACCTTACCTTCCATCAGATGCGCTGGCTACGGTGGTCCATGCCACAGTGACATCACGGCTGGACTACTGTAATGCCTTGTACGTGGGGTTGCCGCAGTCAACCACTAGTAAAATCCAGCTAGTGCAGAATGCAGCCGCCAGACTCCTCACCGGGACACCACTGAGATGCCATATCGCGCCATCTCTACAGCGCCTGCACTGGCTGCCAGTCGAGCTCAGAGCCATCCACAAGATCTTGTCGCTTACCTTTAAGGCCCTCCATGGCGCCGGCCCAGCTTATTTAAAAGACCGCTTGTCCGAACCAGCTCATTTAAGGTCGCCGCGTTCAGGAAACAGGGACCTTCTCCGCATCCCAGGTGTGAGTGAGGCCCGCCTCGACACCACGAGACGGAGAGCCTTTTCCATCGCGGCCCCTGTTCTTTGGAACTTGATGCTGGCGGATCAGAGAGCTATCCGGGACATGCCCCAGTTCCTGACCGCACTGAAGACCTGGCTCTTCCGAAAGGCTTACGGCTAAGGACACCTTCCAGACTTAGCCTGAGTTACTGGAACTATTTTAATTAATTTTCCTATTCTTTTAGCTTTTAACTATTGAACTCTTTTATGTGTTTTATGTGTAAGTCGCCCGGAGCACTGACATGGAGGGCGACTCATAAATAATAAAATCAATCAATCAATCAATCAATCAATCAAGGCTTGACGTGCTTTAGGTCTTAGCAGGGAAGGAGGAGCGTCTGCGCCTCCTTCCCTGCTAAGAACTGAAGCGCGTCAACGTACCTCCTTCTGTGCTAAGACCTACAGGTGCGGAGGGCATCCCCTCGCGTCCTCCTTCCCTGCTGAGAACTAACTCTGGGATTCGGAGGAATTTCCTCCTGTTCTCCAGGCTCTCCCTCTGCTTGTGAGGGAGAACCTGGGGAAGAAGAGGAAAGCTTGGCCGGGCTGCTTCCAAAGCGCCCACCTCAGCTGGCGAGAGGAGAACAGAGGGTGCTACTGCCCTCCAGTCTCCTCTCGCGAATTGAAAACTGAAGAGGGGGGAAAACGACCGAATGACGTGCCCTTTACAAAAATGGCGATCCCCGGGTTTGGTTTTGAAACTTCACTTGGACGCCGAGGGTTGATATAGAGTCAAAATAAATTCAAATACGAAATATTAACGGGTTTCAAAGTATTTAAATTGGAGATATCCACCCCTAGTAGCTATGTTCTCGATCCCCTTCCTGAAAATAGAAATATTCAACATAACTCAGTTTACGATGTCATAAATACTAAACAGGATACCAGACTATGTTTTTAACTGTTTTTATTTTAATTGCCTTGCCAAGGGTGAGCAGCTCCTCCTGCAGGGTGTGAAGAAAGGAACCTCACCAAGGAACGGCTTTCCCCTCCCAGTCCACAAAGGCGCCATTGTCTTTTGCTGATAGATTGGCAATGGTTTTCAAGATCTCTTTCACACTGAGCTCTACTGTCAGCGGAGGCTGTCCCTGGAAAGAGAGAATTCGCAAATGACCCCGGGCTTGGCACACTGGAGAAAGCAAAAGATCAACCAAAGCTTCTCTAACATCCACCGAGAGCATGCATTCTGTATATACTCGAGTATAAGCCGAGTTTTTCAGACTTTTCTTTCTTTTTTTTTTAATACTTTTAAAATAAAGTACTACTTTATTTATTCCATAGATGGAAAAGTAAAGGGCCGATTTCCTTTAACAGTCTGAGACATGCTGGTATAGTGACACAACGTTCAACAAAACTGTAATTGTCAATACTTATAAACATTTATCTTCTATAAAATAGAAGTGTTGAACCAGACATAAAGTTTTGAAGCTTAGACTTATTAAAGGCATTTCAGGATTGTAAATTTAAGCCTTTTCTTAAGGCTGAAAAAGTCCTCCTTGGCTTATACTCGAGCCACAGGCCCAACATTTGGAAAGCATGTCTTTTGAGTAACACACACACACAAATAATGTAAATAACCTCTTTTGCCACTTCTTCTGCACCACAATTTGGTCAATGGGCGTGCTTTGGGTGGGGAAACATAAGGCCACCTCCAATGAACCTATCATGGAGTTTTCTTGGCAAGATTTGTTCAGAGGGACTTTGCCTTCCCTTTAAGCTAAAAAGATTTATTTGCCCATGGTCACTCTGTGGATTTCCATGGCAGATCAGGGATTCAAGCTATGGCCTCAAGGGTTGCAGCCCAATGAGAAAAGTGCTGTACCACACTGGCTCTATCTCCATCTGATATATAGGTGGACAAAATGTGGCTACTGGCTAATGCAGTATTTTTCAACCTTTTTTGAGCCGCGGCACATTTTTTACATTTACAAAATCCTGGGGCACACCACCAACCAAAATGACACAAAATGACACTCTAACACAGACTCAAACAATGTTATGTTGTTGTTTGTTTTCTATCCAGAATCACAATGTTGGAAGGAGGCTCACCACTTTAAGGTCCCTCTAAAACAGGCATGGCAAAACTTCGGCCCTCTGGGTGCTTTGGACTCCAACTCCCACCATTCCTATCAGCCTGAGGCCCTTTCCTGCTTAAGTGGCTGAGGAGGGAAAGGGAAAAGGGCCTGAGGCTGCTAGGAATGGTGGGAGTTGGAGTCCAAAACATCTGGAAGGTCCAAGTTTGCCCATGCCAGCTTTCGACAGAGACCTCTTCCTCCCCCTTCGCGCCCTTTCTTCCCCCTCTTGCCGAACACATACTTTTTCTTCTCCACTCGGGCTCCCTTCTTCCCAGCCTCGCTCTGCTCACGCTGCCGATTCTGCCGCCATTTTGATCCGAGGGGGCAGTGTGCGCGTGTTCAGGAGGGGAGGGAGGAAGACGTGGGGCGAGCCTGCACAGTAGCGCCCGCAAGGGTCATGTCTTCCTCCCTCCCCTCCTGAACACACTCACGCTGCCCCCTTGGATCAAAACGGCGACAGAAGCGGCAGCATGACCAAAGCGAGGCGAAGCGAGCAGAGCAAGGCTGGAAAGAAGGGAGCCTGAGTGGAGAAGAAAAACTAAGTGTTCGGCAGGAGGGGGAAGAAAGGGTATTGGAGGTTCCAATTTCCCACGGCACACCTGATGATCGCTCACGGCACACTAGTGTGTCGCGGCACACTGGTTGGGCTAATGTTGTGGTTCAGCCAGTTGATGATGAGGAGATTGAGATTCCAGGGCCTAGGAGAATAGTGAATGGTTCTTTCAATGAGGGAAATGAGGGGATTTTAGATCAGGATTCTATCTGTGAGAATAGGCTTGAAAGTTAAACTGTTTCAAAGTCCAACAGACAGGGAGAGGCAATGACTGGTGGAGACCTTTCACCTATTAGTAGCATAGCAACCTCTGATAAAGACATGGAAGGGTGAGAAAGCTCGCCTGAGAGGACACCTGTGCTCAACAGGCATATAAAGTTTGATCTTAGGGAGGAATCCAGCAAGCTCAGAAAACCGAAAAGGCTCTGTGAAAAGGAAGAGTGAAAAAGGTCTCACAACCCAGGGAGCCAAGGCCACAGAAATGACTTCATGTTTTGTGGTCCTTAAATCAGAGAAGTGTCTCTTTGAGAATTCAGATCAGGCAATGCCATGTAACAGTAAGCGTCTCAAGTCCTGTTTCAGTTAATGTTTTTAGTCTAAGATCTTGGGAGTTTTGATTCATGTTTTAAGACGTTCTTATAGACTTGGCTTTGGATTTATGCTCATGTTATGATTCAATTTTTTCTGTACCTTTGGATTATTTGGATTATTGCCTTTGAAGTGTTCTACTCCTCACCAGCTTGGTTGGGCTTTTAACTTATTTACTACTTTGTCCTATTACCTGTTGGATTTTGCCTTTCTTATTTCTTTTGGTGATTTACCCTTTATATATATACATTTCCCAATAAACTGGTTTACTTTTTTTCGCGTTATGAGCGGCTTGAGAAACTGCAAGTGGCTTCTGGTGTGAGAGAATTGGCCATTTGCAAGGACGTTGGCCAGGGGACGCCCAGATGTTTTGATGTTTTACCATCCTTGTGGGAGGCTTCTCTCATGTCCCCGCATGGGGAGCTGGAGCTGACAGAGGGAGCTCATCTGTGCTCTCCCCAGATTTGAACATGCAACCTGTCGGTCTTCAGTCCTACTGGCACAAGGGTTTCACCCACTGCGCAACCGGGGGCTCCTACTACTTTTGGTTTCCTGGTTGGAGTTGAGGGCAAGGTGAACTCTGGCTGGGGTGCAACAATTAGTAAGCAAAATGCATCTCACTAAACTCCCCCCCCCCCCCCACACACACACCAAATGCTGGTCCCAACAACACCACTGTTTTTCTCAAAAGGTCCCCTCATCAAACTCCCCGCTCCCCTCCACCACCACTACCACCACCACAATCCCATGGAACAATGGAGTACAATTTTGCCAGTATTTCCCAAATATTTGAGTTCTGTTTTCCTCCCTTAAAAACTGGAAGTGATTTTGACCCTAAATTACTTACCAATAAGTTTCCCATGTCTGTCTCCACCCATCCAGGATGCAACGCAATGCACAGGATGTCTTCTTTACCAAATTCCAGGGATTGACACTTAGTAAGCATGTTCAGAGCAGCCTAGAAAGGGGAAATGCCAGAGGAACATCTATTTCAGTTCCATAAACTGGCAATAAAATGTTATTTCTTGTTTGCACTATAGATGGAATAGTTAATTACGGGTAAATCGAAGTAGGGTAACTGTAACTGACTAGTTTTGCCATGTGTCGAGCACTATTCTGATGTTTAGGCACACCCTGATATGACCTTCCACTATTTCACAGATCTTCAGGCTCTCTCTGACATTTCTAGTTGTACACTGTGACACATCACAGACTATGCATTTTATTTAGCTTAAGATTTCTTGAACTTTAGTCTTCAGGTCATAAAAACTTTTGGAATAACACTTTGTAGACTAAAGACTAAAGTCCTAGAAGGCTTATGCCAAATAAAATATGGGCTGGGCTTCCGTCTTTAAACTTTTGGTAGGCACACAATACTTGCTGGTAGGTAAAAGGCAACATCTTTGGTTTTAAATGTTTTCCCCTTCCTTTCCTTTGAAAGAAACTCCGCTTTGGTGAGACCTTGCCTGGAAGGCAAGTTCTGGGCACCACAATTGTCTAGTTCTGGGCAGCACAATTTAAGAAGGATATTGACCAGCTGAATATATCCAGAAGAGAGCAATCAAGATTGTAAAGGATCTGGAAAGCATGTCCTGTGAAGAAGGTTTAGCTGGAGAAGAGAGTTGGTCATGATAATTGAATTTAGATATGTAGATGATGGCCTTCTGGTGCACCAAAGGGTAGAGCACAAACCAGTGGGTTCAATTTATGAAAGAAGAGATTGCAACTAAACATAAGAGCCTCCTTAGAGAGCAGAATGGAATTCCCTAAACAGTAGTTGTAGGATCCCTCTCTTTTGGCGCCCCCTTGTTGTGGGGGAGAGGCTTGCGTACCCTAATGAAGTTGTGAGCTATGCTGGCGGTGGCATAATAGCCATCAGTAGGGCCTCCCATGCCAGACAGGTCACAACCAAAGGGTCTGACAAAGAGCGTCAATGAGCAGGATGGGCTCTCTAGCCTTTTGGCAACCATCCTAAGAGAAGGAAAACTCTGATTTCAAACCCGGGCAGATGGTGCACGTCTAACCCTGTAAGGTCAACCATCTAAGAGAAGGCAACTCTAATCAAACCTACGACCTGAGGATCTCGCTGCCACTGTCCAACCTTGCTAGGCCCCGGCAGACGAACCTTTGGTTTAAAGGGTGAGGCCAGTTCTGTGCACGCTGCGCTCCACCAGAAAAATCCATTGCACAGGCTCGAAGGACACATCCAACCTCCGAATCATCAGCGCGCTTGTGGAAAGCGTGATATGAGTCCTTCCTGAATCTTCGTTCACGAAGAAAAGCCAAGAGTTGTAAGATAACCTGTCAAAGGTGCCTTAACACTTCCCCCACTGTGAAGAGTCTTGGTGTTATCCTGGATTCCAAAATGACGATGGAAGCCCAGATTGCCTCCACTAGTAAAAGGGCCTTCTTTCATCTACGCCAAGCGAGGCAGTTTGCGCCTTATTTACCAACAGAGGCGCTGGCTACAGTAATCCACGCCACGGTTACGTCGAGGCTGGATTACTGCAATGCTTTGTATGTGGGCTTACCTCGAGCAGCAATTCGCAAGATCCAAATTGGACAAAATGCAGCTTCTAGACGCCTCACAAAAACATCAATGAGGTGCCATATAACGCCGTCTCTGCAGCGCTTACATTGGCTGCCGGTTGAACACAGAGTCCTCTATAAGACCCTGGTCCTAGCATTCATGGCCTTTCGAGGGCAGGGTCCTCCATATCTAAGAGACCGTTTAATGCCACTCCACCACCAGAGACTGCCACGGTCAACTCATGAGAGTCTTCTCTATGTCCCTGGCCCTAGAGAGTCTCGTTTGGAGTCCACAAGACAGAGATCCTTCTCCATTGTAGCCCCAATCTTGTGGAACTCCCTACTGCCAGACAAAAGAGCCACTCCTGATCCACATACATTTTTAGGGGCACTTAAGTCATGGCTCTTCAGCCTATGATTGAGTAACAAGCAGTGACTATGTAACCTGTTTATTTTAATTGTGTAAGTCGCCCAGAGCACCTTTCGTGGAGGGCGACTCATAAGAAATAAAGTTAGTTAGTTAGTTAACAGTGGATTCTTGAACTGGCAAATTGTGGGACTAGATGGCCTTCAGGTCTTTTCCCAGGGCTATGAGTCTAATGTGACTAAATTTATTTATTTATTTATTATTTCAACTTGTATACCGCCACTCCCCGAAGGCTCGGAGCGGTTTACAAAACTACCAAAGACAATATACATAAACTTCACATAAATGTCAGCCCAAATCTAAACAATATTGTTTAATACAACCCACATTTTTACTCTTCTGCCGTACCTTACTGCAACAATAAGAGACTAAAATTGCTAGACTGACCGAAGAGATGGAGCCGCCCACACTGGACATGTTAATAATGGCCGCTTTGCTGCAGCTCATGCCTTTGTGAGGGCTTATCTCAAAATGGATGGAAGCTCTTGCTATCAAGGAGCCTGGTAGACACTCTGGCGATGGTCCTCATTAATAGCAGCTCTTTAGATAACGGTGCTTAAATGAAGAATCACAGGTGTTGAAATCAATGTGAAAGTGGAATTTTATGATGCACATTGTGATGCATGCATATCATTTCAAAGGGTATATAACCTGTGCACTTCTTTTGTTCGTTACCCTGTTTTCCTGGACAACCAGCAGGGTCCATCTTTTGGTTGGCCAACCGAGAATAAACCGTGCTTTTTTTTTTAGACCTCAGGAACCCTCTTTGTCTCATTTCCTAAAACATTTTCCATGCCACTACAATCCAGGCTTTTTGTTAACACCATCAACATTGCTCTTTGCATGAGAAACATATCCATACCTTGCTGCACCGGTAACAGACCATCTGTTCAACATGGAACAGGAGAACATTGGTGATGGAGCCGGCTTCACTGGACATGTTGATAATGGCTGCTTTGCTGCAGCTCATGCCTTTGTGAGGGCTTTCCTGAGATGCCTTCTTCAGCAAGGGCAGGAATGCCTGGAGAAACACAAGAAAGAATCAAGGACTGCTGGCCACTCCATGGGAAGTACATCTCAAGTGCAAAAGCGGCAGTAGGAGCTGTCAACTGGGGCTGGTTACAGGGAACATAGAAGCCCCTGTTGAAACAAACTCACTGGCTACAGGTCTGTTCAAAGTGCCGCCTATTATGTATAAAGCCCTATAAAACTTAGGCGTGAAGGCTTTCTCTATCATAAGCATACTTGGCAAAGACCCAGGAGACAGCCTTGTCAGTGGCTCTTCATGGATTGTTGAATTGCTTCCCACATGAGGTTTGGCTGGCTCTTGCTCTTCTTTCCCTTTGTTGAGCCATTTCAGCTCTGCTAAACTTGCAAGTTTGAGGTCCAGCATGTCTAAGTCCAAAGATCAAATTAAACATGGGTGGGTTAAAGCAGGGGTGGGCAAACTACAGGCCCCGGGCCAGATCTGGCCCAGCAACCGATGCTGTCCGGCCCTTGGCTCCCTCAAGGCTTCGTTGCGAAGAGAGGAAGATGAACTCCCATTGGGGCGGCTGCAAACGCAAAGAAGCAGGCAGGCAAGTGGAAGGGAAGGGAAGGGGAAGAAGAGAAGGCGCCCAGGAGCAAGAGCATGCCTTCACCCTCCTCCTCCTCCTCCCTTTACTTCCTCCTCACGCACTCCCCCCGCCCTCTTGCCTCAGCGCTCTTTCCCTTCTTCTGTTTCCTGTTTCCTTCCCTCTCTCCCTCTTTCCCCCTTTAATTCCTTCCCCCTTCCACCACCTGAACAGAAGAGGGAAGGAGAGAGACTGCAGTGATGGAAAGGGGGTGGGGCCAGACTGGGAAAGGGGCATGGCCAGGGCGGGAACGGGGCGGGGCTGAGGCCAGAGTGCGCGCGTGCGGGAGTGCTTCCATCCCCTCCTCTTCTGCCTCTTTCGGCAAATTGAGGATTCATGCCAAGTTTGGTCCTAATCCATCATTATTTGAGTGCACAGTGTTCTCTGGATGTAGGAGAACTACAACTCCCAAACTCAAGGTAAATGCCTGCCCAGCAAACCCTTTCAGTACTTCCTGTTGGTCTCATGAGAGTTCAGTGTGCCAGGTTTGGTTCAAGATGGCTGAATGGCCATCTGTGAGGAATGCCTTGATTATGTTTTTCCCTTATGGCAGAAGGAGGTTGGACTGGATGGCCCTTGGAGGTCTCCCCCTATTCTAGGAACTCGTTGTTGTTGTTGTTGTTATCAGAGGCTGAATGGCCATCTGTGAGGAATGCTCTCATTGTGTTTTTCCCTTATGGCAGAAGGAGGTTGGACTGGATGGCCCTTGGAGGTCTCCTCCTATTCTAGAAACCTGTTGTTGTTATTATTATTAGCAGAGGCTGAATGAATATTATCATCATCATTATTATTATAATGCTCTCACTGAAATACATTTCCAAATATTTTGCTTTTATGGCTCTCCGAGTCAAAATGGTTCCTGACCTCTGATATAATGAATCACAAATGATACAAATGTTCACATTTTGTCAACCATTGTTTTGTAAACTTTTAGTGAATAAATGTCATTTTTCCTATGACAACCTCTCTTTTTCATTGCTCATAACATATACTCTCAACAGTCTTATTAATATATCAAAAATGCAATGTAGTGCCTTTTTATTATTATTAAAGAATTTCAATTGATATTATGTAGAATGTAGTTCAGCCTTTAGGTGCGGCCCTCCATCATATTTTCTTGGCTCTCGTGTGGCCCCTTGGAAAAAATAATTGCCCACCCCTGGGTTAAAGGCAAAGGAAGCAGAGGCTTTTATTCCCCTTGGCCGAAGTGGATGCCAGCAGAGTGTGGGCTCTAAAGACTGACATAACTCAATGCAAACATACAGAAATATTAGGGTTACCACTTTTTGATACAAGAAATAAGGGACATTTACCTTAAAATGCAGGATTTTTCGCAAAAATAAGGGACACTTCATAAAAATTTCAAAATCAAACCTGAGGTAGAAATAGTTCACAGAATACGATCATGATTGAAATTCATAAAAGAAACTCACACCCTCTTAACAGTATATAGTATGTTTCTGCATGCTTTGTCATAACTAATGCATTGTACTGTATGTACTACATACAGTACTACTACTAATAATTATTATAATAGCTTTATAATAGCAGTACAATGTATTAGGTATGACAAAACATGCAGAAAAAACATGCAGAGGCCCAGTTCAAATTTTGGAGACGTTTGCAGGGACTGCATTACAGTAGAGCAGTGTTTCCCAACCAGTGTGCCGGGGCACACTAGTGTGCTGTGAGCGATCATCAGGTGTGCCTTGGGAAATTGGAACCTCCAGGAGGGGAGGGGGGAGTCTAGTGTTTTGAAGTATAAAAACCCTAAGAAACCTACCTCGATAAAGGCACAAAATTACAAACACTCCCCCTCCTCACCCGTTGTCTACTTGGTCTCTCCCTCTCCATGCATTGGGAAGGCCCGCCTCCCTTTCCCCAAGTAGAGATCTCCTCTTGCCTCCCCCCCCCCATGCCTAATGCCGAATGGTTCAGTCCAGCCCCGGCCCTGCCCCTCCCTCCTCCCCCGTGCGCGCGAAACCGCTCTCGGCCTCCCTCCGGCTCCCGCCACCTTCCTTCCTGCCTGCTTCGCCAGCCCCAAGATGCCCCGCTGACCCCCGAGGAGCTGCGCAGGTGGTGACTGAGGCTCCTGCTCCCCACGACCCCAATTCAAGCCTGGCGGGGAGGGAGAGGGCAACTTAAGTGAGAGGGAGACTGCTGGTCTTTCGAAGCCCCCCCTCCAGAAACTAACTCCCAAATGTCATAAGAACATAAGAACATAAGAACATAAGAAGAGCCATGCTGAATCGGGCCTCAGCCCATCTAGTCCAGCATTCTGTGTCACACAGTGGCCCACTAGTTGTACACAGGGATCTCTAGCAGAAAGGAGGGCAAAACCCTCACCTGCTCCCGACCCCCACAACCAGTACCCGGGAAAATCCTGCCTGCCTCCATCAACACAGAGGTGGCACTTGGATGTCCATTTCAGTAGCTACTGATTCCCTTGGTATCCATGAATCTGTCTAATCCTGCCTTGAAGCTGTCCAGGCTGACAGCTGTCACAACCTCCTCTGGAAGTGAGTTCCATAACCCAATGACCCTCTGGGTGAAGAAATATTTCCCTTTATTAGTCCTAACTTTCCTACCTTGGAGCTTTAGGAGTGCCCCCTAGTCCTAGTATTGTGTGACAGAGAAAATAATTTTTCTTTATTCACCTTTTCTATCCCATGCATGATTTTATACACTTCAATCAAGTCACCTCTTAAACGCCGTCTTTCAAGGCTGAAAAGACCAAGGCGTTGCAACCTGGTTTCATAAGGGAGCTGCTCCATCCCTTGGATCATTTTTGTTGCCCTTCTTTGTACCTTTTCCAGTTCCGTTATATCCTTCTTGAGGTGCGGTGACCAGAATTGTACACAGTACTCCAGATGTGGCCTCACCATAGATTTGTAGAGAGGCAATACAACATTTGCCGACCTATTTTCGATTCCCTTCCTGATCATGCCAAGCATAGAATTTGCTTTTTCACTGCTGCAGCGCACTGGGTTGACATCTTCATTGAGCTGTCCACCAAAACCCCAAGATCCCTTTCCTGGTTTGTCTCAGAAAGCTTTGATCCCATCAGTTGATAAGTGTATTTGGGGTTCTTTTCCCGATGTGCATGACTTTACACTTGTTTAGGTTAAAATGCATTTGCCACTTTGTTGCCCATTCACTCAATTTCGAGAGATCTTTCTGGAGCTCTTTACAGTCAGTTTCATTTTTAACTACCCTGAACAGTTTAGTGTCATCTGCAAACTTTGCTACCTCACAATTTACATCTACATCCAGATCGTTTATGAATAAATTAAAAAGTAACGGTCCTAAACTCCATCTGTGTTCACATTTGGGCATATTGAGTATTCATGCCAAGTTTGGTCCTGATCCAACATTGTTTGAGTCCACAGTACTCTCTGGATATAGGTGAACTACAACTCCAAAACTCAAGATCAATGCCCATCAAACTCTTATAGCATTTTCTCTTGGTTATGGGAGTTCTGTGTGGGAAGTTTGTGTCTTTCTGCCATTCCTGCCAGGACACCTATGTTGTGTTCATCGAAACAGGCCCAGGTTTCACACTGAGTGTATAAATACATTTAAAAACATATTAACTATATGTATTACTGTGTTAGAGTGTCATTTTGTGTCATTTTGGTTGGTGGTGTGCCCCAGGATTTTGCAAATGTAAAAAGTGTGCCGCAGCTCAAAAAAGGTTGGGAAACACTGCAGTAGAGGATGGCATCAAATATACCAGCAAATTTTACAATAAAGCACTAACCCTTGGCCTTTGAAGAGAGCACATTTGCCATTGTTGTGGCTAGCGAGGTCCTTCTTTATATACAATAAGAAGCGGCAGAGATGGAGAGATCCAAGAAGTGACGCAAGGAAGGGCAAAGAGGCCAAGGGAGACAGAAATAAGAAGGGCAGAAATTTAGAGGAAGCCACACAATTCAATGAGATAAACATGAGAAGAAACTATGAGATTTAAAGAAGAAACAGAGACCAGAACTGACAAAAGCTACAGATACAGAAGCCAAGGGAAGGGCAGCAGTAAAAAGCGCGGAGAAAGTTGGAAGTAGAGAGAGGATTGGATGAGGACATATACGGGACAGGAGATGAAAATACAGGACACGAATTTCAGAGCCAAAATACAGTACGTCCTATAAAATACAGGACAGGTGGCAACCCTAAAAAATATTTACGGCACCTTGACACAAGTTTGAAACAAAGCACTTTGCCACCCTAGAAACCGATTGGCTCAGCCTGAGGCCAGCTAGGATTTGCTGAGACATGCCATGTGCCAATGTAGCTGATTGGTCTCTGGGTTTGGCAGGAATTTTAATAAATTGTCATTGCTCAGTTTGAAGTTCTGTGACTGTTTCTTGTTCCGCCTCATGGGTGTGGGAAGGGAAAAAATGTGGATAGGCTTGATATAATGGGTGCTAATGATGGTAGTTTCCCCAGTCTGGGTGAAAACAATGGTTCAGGCTGGTGAAAGAATGGGTAGCAATGGGTGTTAGCCAGCCTGAATGGCTTCCCAGGAGAAGAGGCAGGGCATTGGGCAACTTCCATGACCTTTGCTCTGGCTCCTTTGTTAGGTGTGTGAAGGTATTGTTAGGGGATTGTGCCTACTACCACCTGAAGGGGCTACAGGGTTTTCCTGTGTTCCCCCCTGGGGAGTATAGGAGAGGTTCTGAAAGTGGTATGTCCCGGCTAAAAATCAACTGTAGAGATTAACCGAAATTAGGTTTCTGGGTGAAAGGTCACTTTGGACTTGGCTATTCAGATCTTCGGTTCTGGGGGTTCTTTTTGGGATCACGAGGTCTCGATAACACCTTCGCTGGCAGATCTTTTTTATTCAGGCAAGACTTGGGTGCAAAATCTATGTAACCGAATGAGTTTGTAATGGGATTATGTTCTTTATATTTTTTATAATGGCCAGAATTTTATATTGTTTTAATTTTATTTCTAATTGCAATTGCGGAGGATATAGTTATGCAGTTATAGCATAATACAACCATGATAAAGTGAGCAAACATAGTTGTCATATTTTTCTACAGGGGAATTGTTGAAGGAAGAATACAAAACACAAAAGTTGAGATTTTTTTCTCTTCATCAATAGTGAAAAAAGTAATAGAAGCTTCCATTTCTTTTTTTCCCTTTTCCCCCTTTTCTTTCTTTTCTTTTTATCTGATTCACATGCTATATCCAATCTCTTTCATTTTTGTGTTGATTATCTGCCCTGTAAGCAGTGAGGATTTAGAAAACAAGAAAATAATTTTATGAAGAGAGGATGACAAGAGCATCGTACCTGGCTCACCATCATGGGCCCAATCACATTTGTCTCATATATTTCAGACATGCACTGTGGTGTCTCCTGGGTAACCTTCTTTGCAATGCCAGCATTGTTTACCAGCAGATTCAGTCCAGATCCAGCAGATTCAGTCAACAGCTTGGTCACTGTAGCTACAGCAGCCTCAATACTGGATGGATCCGTGGTATCTACCACCAAAAAGAGATTTTAAAGCTTTATAAGTGAGCAAAGATCAAGTTTATTACAAAGCCCAACCAAAAAAATCGTTGTGTCTTGTTTTTTACGCCTATTCCTAGGATTTTGGAGAGAAAATTGCATTGAATAGACTGCATCACAACTAGTTTCTTAGATAGTTATCATAATTTTCCATGGGTCTGCAGACGGCAACTGGTAAATGGCATATGTTTTCCAAAAAACCCTATTTTTTCTAAAAACCCATACTTTTTTAAAAAAAACACACACACAGTTTTTCTAAGCCAGCTTTAGAGGTTTCTCGGTGCACCACACTACACACTGCAGCTGCCACACAAACATGTTGCAACACACAGTTTGGAAAACTGCTCTAGACTGTAGATACTAGATTATTTATTCTGAAGAATGCTATACTAAAGCTTGGCTGTAGAGATATAGTGATTGCAAATTGGGACCATATTTTTGAAACAGCCTGTGTACAGTAGTAAGGCTCTACTGGGTAAGATAGCAAATCCTTCTAACACAGGCATGCATAAGCTTAACAACAACAACAACTACTACTACTACTACTACTTTATTTATACGTCATAACCATCTCCCAAAAAGGACTAGGGCAATTTACAGAAGCACATACAAGTGCCATAAATGCATACAATACAGGTACCATCTGCATATGTATCTGCCAAGAGTGAGTTTGGACACTTGGGGGGGGGGGGGGGGATCACATGCTTCTCAGTTAGGGTAACCCATTTTTTTCAAACAATATACAGGATAGGGATCTCTGTTGCTTTGTCAGCTCAAGGTTGTCCAATATGCATGCTAGGTCTCTCCCCAATCTGTATGCCTTACTGCCATTGACCCTGTCTGTATATTGTGAGTTCTGAAGTCTTAACTAAGCACCAGAAAGGGAGAGACCGACCATTTACTCTTGTGTTGACCATGACAGCCAGCATTTCAAGCTGAAAATCGGTAGGCAGCATCACGGACTTGCTGCCACATAAATTTTTCTTTACGGCCTAAAACCTTTTAGGGTCTCTATCCTATGGCATAGAGTGCGCCTGGGCACTCTATGCCATACTCATGTCTCTATTCCCCTGCCCTTTGCCTTTCCCCTTTCTCTTGATGTTGTTGTTTTGTCCTGTTTGTTGCTCACTTGTTTATTTTGCATTTATACCTTCTGTAAACCGCTCCGAGCCCTTGGGGAGTGGCGGGTTAAAGGTTCGAATAATAATAAATAATAAATAAATAGTTTTCAGTAGTTACTGAAATGGACATCCAAGTGCCACCTCTGTGTTGATTGAGGCAGGCAGGATTTCCCCGGGTACTGGTTGTGGGGGATCGGGAGCAGGTGAGGGTTTTGCCCTCCTTTCTGCTAGAGATCCCCGTGTACAACTAGTGGGCCACTGTGTGACACAGAATGCTGGACTAGATGGGCTGAGGCCCGATTCAGCATGGCTCTTCTTATGTTCTTATGTTCTTATAAATATCCAGCCAGACACTAGGAGCAAGGGGATCATTTCACAAGTTTATTTGGCCAAATCTTCCTGCCGGGTGGAGTAACAGTAAAAGTGCACACCAAAAATGGGACACAGCTTAGCATTATACTCAGCACTTTGAGCAAGCTTTTTTCTCTGAACTTTGCTTCATCTTTTCTCTTTGATTGGCGCTTCTCCTATCAGTGTTATTTCAGGAGTCGATTTTCATCTTGCACCTGTGTGTTATTAGGTTGAACTTTTCCCTAGGTGTGAACTCTTGCCTCCTTTTGGTTCTGCACTCCCTTCTGCTCCATAGCACATGCAAGACTTTGTCCGAACTTTATTTTGGCTGGTAATTTTCTATTTTCGCTAGCTCTAGCCCAGTGGTTCTCAACTTGTGGGTCACCAGTTGTTTTGGCCTTCAACTCCCAGAAATCTTAACAGCTGGTAAACTGGTTGGGATTTCTGGGAGTTGTAGGTCAAAACACCTGGGGACCCAGAGGTTGAAAACCACTGCCCTAGACCAGGGCTGCCCAGGAAGTCGATCGTGACCAGTCGATCCCGGGACCGAAGGAGGTCGATCCCAGCCGGATGGGGCGCTTCTCAGAGTGCCGTGCCAAGCCCCACCCCCTCCCTGGCTTCGGCACTCCCAGCAGCTGCTCCAGGTTTGAGGAGGGCAGGGCCAAGCCAGCCTTGTGCTAGCTATGCCACCACTGGCTTGGCATTGCCATCCTCAAGACTGGAAAAGCTGCTGGGAGCTTCAAAGCCAGAGGGGAGGGGTGGGGCTTGGTGTGGCCTGGCTCCGCCCCCCTCTGGCCAAGTCCTGCCTCGCCCCCTCCCCTCTCCAGCCTTGAGGACGTAGGTAGATCTTTCTGACTTGGTTTTAATATAAGTAGCTCGCATGCTGAAAAAGTGTAGGCACCCCTGCCCTAGACCTTTCCATCAGAGTATGGTCAACATGCAAAAATTATTAAATGAGAAAGGACATACAGTATATTCTAGGAGAAGTTACAGCAGGAACCTTACATTTGAGCCACCTCTGCTGAGTTAGTGGGGTGAAAACAAACTACTTGTGCGCTATGAACTAAGTTTGCAACAATGTAGGTAAGCCAAGGACAAATATAGAAAGAGAGAGGAGAAGAAAGAAACTGAGACATTTTAAAAGCAGTTTAAATGGAGAAAAAAGAAACAAAACTGGTACAATTGTAAAGTATGGTATTGACTCACCATTTTCAACATGCCTGTTCTGTTAATGAATTGGATTCTGGTCTTATCACTTATTTCTCCTAAAACTTCTTGTCACCAGAAGGGGCAGATGGGCAACACATATACACATACCTAGTTGGATGATCTTTACCTCCTGGTGCTTGGCAGCCAGATTCTTCAACTCCTGAAACATACCAACGCCAATGGTTTGTCATATATTCTCCAGTTTGTGGGATAAATTAAAGCACAATTGAAAGGGAACATTGAGTTTAACCCACATTCTCTTTTAGTATAAATTGTTTTTATTGAGTTTTAAATGCTGTTTTGTGATTATATTTATGCTTGCACTGTGAACCACCCTGAGCCTACTGGGAAGGGTGGTATATAAGTTGAAATAATAAATAAATAAATAAATAAGGTGTGTCTACCTTCCATGCTCTGTTTACATCTGTATAGATTACTGCAACGTTCTCTATGTGGGGCTGCCTTTGAAGACAGCTCAGAAGCTTCAATTGGTTCAACGGACAGCAGCCAGGTTGATAACAGGAGCGGCACTCAGGGAGCTCTGTTGTGCCAGCTCCACTGGCTACCAATTTGCTACCGGGCACAATTCAAAGTGCTGGTTTTGGTCTTTAAAGCTCTAAACGGTTCTGGTCCAACTTACTTGTCTGAACGCACATCTCCCTATGAACCATCAAGATGCTTAAGATCATCCAGAGAGGCCCTTGCTCTCGGTCCCGCCTGCTTTGCAGGCGCACCTGGCGGGGACGAGAGACAGGGCCTTCTCAGTGGTGGCTCCTCGGCTTTGGAACTCCCTTCCTAGTGACATCAGATCGGCCCCCTCCCTCCTAACATTTCGTAAGAAAGTCAAGACTTGGCTGTTCAAGCATGCGCAGACAAACTTTAATTAGTCAAGATCAAAGGATTAGTATGACGACGAAACGAAAACCGATTTTAAGATTTGTATTTTGTAGTTTTAATTGTTAATTTAAATGGTTTTATATGATTGTTTTTATCTTATTATGATGTGTTGTATGTGGGCACTTGCTGCCGCTTGTTCACCGCTTTGAGTCGCCTTCGGGCTGAGAGAGGCAGTATAGAAGCATAGCAAATAAATAAATAAATAAATTTTCAGCACAGACCATAATTGCTGCATTGTTGTGGGTCTCTAAATAGGTGTGTAGAATATATGTTGACAAAAAAATTACTCCCTTCTGGGAAAGATCAACTAAATTTATATATATATATTATATATATAAAAGCTGACCCGGCCACGCTTTTGCTGTGGCTTTTGTGTTTGTGGTGAGTGGCTGCTCTTTCCTCCTCCTCCGCCTCCTCCTCCTCCTCCTCCTCGCCGTTCCGTTGCCGCCAGGGCCTTCCGCGCTCCGGCGGGTTCTTTCCCGATCCCAGCAGAGGCGGGAGGGAAGCTGCCCTTTTCCCGGGCATGTCTTTCTCCTCCTCTCCCTGCCCTCCTTCCTTCAATCAAGGGAGGAGGGCGGGGCGAAGAGGAGAAAGAGGTGCCCGGGAAAAGGGCAGCTTGCTTCCTGCCTCCGCCGGGTTCGGGAGAGAATCCTGCGAAGCGAGGAAGGCCCTGGTGGCAACGGAGCCAGCAAGGAGGAGGAGGAGGAGGAGGAGGAAAGAGCAGCGAGGGGGGATGATCGTAGCCATGCACAGAGGGTACGATCTTCCCTCCTCGCTACTCTTTCCTCCTCCCTCCGCCTCCTCCTCAGCGGCTCCGTTGCCGCCAAAGCTGCCCTTTTCCTGGCATTTCTTTTCCTCCTCTCTCTGCCCTCCTTCCTTCAATCAAGGGAGGAGGGCAGGGGAAGAGGAGAGGGAGGTGCCCGGGAAAAGGGCAGCTTGCTTCCCATCTCCGCCGGGTTTGCGCGGTCGCTCTCCCCCTCTCTCTCTAGGTCTGTGTGTGTCTCGCGAGAGTGCGAGACACATACAGATCAAGAGAGAGAGAGGGAGAGAGACCGTGCGGCCCGGGTCCGGGAACAGCTGGGAGGCGGCGGAGGAGGGCAAGGAGGCAGTGGAGGAGGCTGCCACGGCACCGCCGTCGCGGTGGCGAAGGTCCCCCTTCGCCCCCCCCCTTCCGGGAGCGGCAGGAAGGTGGCGAAGGAGGGTGAGGAGGCAGCGGAAGAGGCGGTCATGGCGGTGGTGCCGCCGTGGTGAAGCTCTCCCTTTCGCAACCGTGCCAGCATGGAGAAGGAGGATGATCTGGTGAGTGAGGGCTGAGGGCGAGGGGCTAGGGAGGCAGGCGAGGGCGGCATGGAGTCAGGGCGGTTTTGGCGGCCCCGGGGAGAGAGAGAGAGGCGAGGGTGCCCGACATGTGGCGGAGGCGAGTGGCAAGCAGACCAGGGCCTTCCTTACTGCCTTGCCTTGCCTGAGGGGAGCCCGTCCGAGGCCTACTCTTGCGGGGAGCCTGCTTCTCTGCCATTCGGAGCAGGAGCAAGGAAAGAGAGGCAGAGGGGGTAGGAGCCAAGGCACAGGGCACTCGCAGCTATTCAATGGCCGTTGAGAGAGGAAGCAGAGGGGAGGAGGATTTGGGGAGGAGGAGGAGCAGTCGCAGAAGGAAGCGAGGAAGGCCGGTCTGGAACCCCCGCCTCCTCCGCACTCTCCTCGGTGCCGCGGCTCGGCTCCTCCGCTCCCTCCCTCCTCAGCTTCATGCCTCTACAGCTGGCTGCCATGCGTGAACGTTCTAAACGTGCGCTGGCAGCAAAGACTTGGCCGGGATGGGAGTTCCGTTGCCGGTTTTTTGGGGGTCGTGTTTGGGGGTGTTGGGAGGTTCGTAGGTCGGGTTTTTTTGGCAGAAGACATACTTCGTGGTATGTTGGAATGTGTTGCCGAGTTTAGTGGTTCTGAGGCTTATAGTTTCGTTGTCTATATGCCGAGTAGCACGACGTGAAGAAATATATACAATTTAAAGGGAAAACCAGAGATATATAGTGTTCCAAGGCTTGAAGCAAAACTCCTTTGTCAGAGGATTTGAAATATATCTATTGTGTTAGGTTTCCCTTCCACTTCTACCCAGTGGAATAACTAGTTGATCTTCAACGAATAACTAGTTAATGCCTGGGCTTGGCTGGCTTGTTGGAAACATGGCCTGCTTGTAATTTTATATATATATATATATATATATATATATATATATATATATATATATATATGGTGTACATGTGGTTATGAACTAATTGGGGCTTGGGTATATATGTTTTATATTAAAAGAGATTAAGATGCACTGAAATTGATATGTGCGGGTATGATCCAGCACATCTAGAGACATCTAAAAATGTAATATCATATATGGGCTTGTGGAAATTTTCCAACGTTTAGCTGTGAGGTGGGCTCTCACAAAGGGACAATTCAAACAGGAAAAGCCTAATCCTGTCAACAAAGCCTCTCCCATTTCCTAAAGGGATCCAGAAGCTGAGAATAGTCAAACACAAACAGCACCATGATGAAATGTATATGCCTTCCATTGAACTGCTTATGTTTGAGGTTTGCTCTTTTGTGAATGTTTGCACACTGCCTCAAAGCATTTGCCAAGTCCAGCCCTTTCCTCCTGGGAAAACCCTCCAAAAGACTCAGTCTCAAATGGACAAATAACTGCTCTTCATTTTCCCACCACGAGTGAGACTCGGTCCACCTCTGAAGTCACAGGGATTCCACAGCCAACAAGAACCCGATCCCAACTTGACCTCTTTTCAGCCAATCAGAGCAAGGACTTAGAATGTCTGTCAAATGGGATAAAATGCTTTGCACTGTATTACGTGGTTCATGCCCTGTTCCTTTTGAGTGGAGACTCTGTGTCAGACATTCTTTCAGGCCTGAAAGTAATAAACCTCTGTTCCTGTTGCCTTCAAACCCAGTTTGCATTTTGATCTGGTTTAAAAGTAGCAGGCATGCCAGGCAGCTTATCCTCATCCCGCCCCTTTGGTGGGTAGCTGAATTTTGGCTTCAAATATCTCAACCTGAACATGACTTTAGCAAACATCCCTGCTCTGTGGTGTCCTAAATAAGTATTTAAGAAGATCTGAGTAAATTTGACAGGGTGGGTGGCAGGAATATGTACTGCCCCCTTTTCACAAAGTGTGAGCTAGATGAAAACCAGATTCCTATTTGTTACAATACATTCTGAGTCTCTGTTGCTGCAGCTTAGGTCATTATTCAACAAGGGACAAAGGTTTATTGTTTGTTTATCAAAATACATTTTAATAAAATGCTGCAATCCATAGCACTCTGATTAAGAAAAAGTACACTCTGCTTCCCACTGATAAGGAGACGGCTTCATTTCATTCAAGGGCATGATCAACGGTTAACTATTTTGTTTACATTCAATGAACAGGTGATCTTGCAAAGTGACTCAGGCTGGCACAACGTTTCGTTTGCAGATTCCAGAGGTTGAAAGGCAAACGTCTTTACTTGGTTTGGCTTCTGTACAATGTGTGGTAACTCCTTTGTTTTAATCAGAAGACCATCTAAGGCCCGTTCTACACTGCCATATCATCTACATTATCAAAAGTAGATAATCCACATTATCATCTTTGAACTGGATTATATGAGTCCACACTGCCATATAATCCAGTTCAAAGCAGATAATCTGGGTTTTTATGGCAGTGTAGACGGGGCCTAAGTCTATAGCTACTTAAACTTCAGCCATATAGCTATATTTTTATCTATCTAGACATGTCTATATATATTTGTGTGTGCATTTCCCCCCTGTAATATTTGCAAGTCCTATATGTCTCTCTCTCTCTCTCTCTCTCTCTCTCTCTCTCTCTCTATATATATATATATATATATATATATATCCTATTTATAGATAATTACATCTATATAGGATTTGCAAACACTTGCCAACATGTGAGGGGAAAATTCAAATATAAAATCATATACACGAACACTTACACAGATGTATAGGTAAAGGTTTCCCCTTGACATTAAGTCTAGTCATGTCTGAATCAGAGGATGGTGCTCATTTCCATTTCTAAGCCAAAGAACTAACGCTGTCCGTAGACACCCTCTAGGTCATGTGGCCAGCATGACTTCATGGAGCGGTGTTCCCTTCCCGCCAGAGCGGTACCTATTGATCTACTCACATTTGCATGTTTTCAAACTGCTAGGTTGGCAGAAGCTGGGCCTAACAACGGGAGCGAACCCCATTGCCTGGATTCGAATTGCCGACCTTTTGGTCAGCAAGTTGAGCAGCCCAGCGGTTTAACCCGCTGCACCACCGGGGGCTTCCAAGATATAGGGACCACCTCACCCCCTACCAACCCCAGATATCACTCCCTTCAGAAAATCAGAATCTACTTGAAGTACCCAATTTGAAGACTTTTCATTTGATGGCTACTAGGCGTAGAGTGATGCCGTGACGGACGGGATTCAGCTGCAGGGAGTTCCACAGTTCCTTTTCCCTCCATCTTGGGCCGGGTGGCACAAGAACAAAAAAGCCCACAAAATGGCCCCTTCTTCCTCTCTCTTTACCTCTGCCTGAGCTCCATTTTCTCCTGACACAATAATAGCCACTGCAGCAACAGTAAGCACCCATTTCCTGTAAGCAACATCAGTTTTCCCCTGAGGGCATCACCTGCCCTCTGCCACATTGTTCAAAACAATGACTCACACAGCTGCTCCAAAGGTGGGGGGGGGGGCACGAGTGACCTTTTACCCAGTCACCATGAGGAGGATTTTCACCACAGTTACCAGTTTGAGAGATCTAGTTTCCCCAAGTACACTGGCCCATTTTGCCCTTTTTTTTTTCCTGCTACATAACCCGTACTATCCCTGGACTGCTCTCCCCAGCTGATTCCAGCATAAGCCCTTGCCACATCTTACAGATCAGGGACCCACAGAGACTCCCTTTCTGGATAAGCCATGTCCGATGTTTTCCGGAGGGGTTTTGCCCAGATCGCAGGGGGACTCAAAGGGAACCCAGGTCTTTTGGGCTTTGGGAGAAGCAGTTCGCCAAGGACACTTCCCAGCCCAGCCTTTTCCCCTCTTGCCACATGGATTTTGTGACTCTCTGCCACTCTATTGCACTCCAGAAACAATTCTGCCCCTCAGGACTCTATAGTTCCCTCAAGGACGTTTCTTCAGTTGGACATTTCCTGCTCTTCCCCCTCACATCATGGACCCTCAATGACTTTGCCTCTGCTTTGCACCCCAAGCCCCAAAGGCTCTGCAGTTCCCAAGGACAGTGAAGGACTACAACTCCCAGGAAGAAAGCAGCCTTGTGTTGCCTGTTTTTAAGATCATTTCCTCTGGGAGCAAGAACTGTATGGGACTGTACTTGGGATCATTGCTGGGGATCTCTGTATTGTCCTGTCTACTCTGTACCCCTTATGTGTTCCCCTTTTTGTATCAATGTAACTTCTAAGTTAAAGCCCTCAGCAGAGTGTTCCAGGGATTAACAGAACACAATAACCCCTTTTCCTATCCATTTTGCCTTGCACAAATAATAATCTGGGGAGGGACGTTGGGTTTCTTCGTGGGATCAAGGCCCACTCTATGCCCAAGACTCCCCGCATATGCCCCTATCATTCTCGGAGCTTGGCCAATGATTAAGGGAATATGCATGGTCATCTAGTCAAACCCCAAAACATGGTTGATTCATGCGAGCTTCGAACCCTCGCAGCCAGCCCCAATAGCAATCTCTCAGGACCATTCTAAGCTAAGCAACCATGCTTCCAAGCTCAGCCAGGGCTCCTTTGTGGAGAGTTACCCTGGTAAACAAATAATACATTTTCTGGCCATATGATGCTTTTGCGCAATAATGGGGGAGGTCAGGTGTTCTGTGGAACATAGATTTCCGCCATTATGAGCCTGAATCCCCCTGCTCGTGTTTCCCCCTGGCCTCGGAGCTGGACCCCCAAGGGATCATGGGCTCTGGCAGACCCAAGTCACTCGATCACCCCATAGCTGGACCAAAGTGGGCTTCGAACCCCACTAACCAGCTGCAATAACATATGATTTTTCAATATGAACTGAGAAAACATGTCTTCCCGGCAGACTGAAACTCTCAACACAAAGAAGTTTCAGTCAGGACAAAAGACTGCCATCAAGGCATTCAAACCAAACAATAAACAGGAAGGCTAAGCTTCCACATTGGGGGCTTGCCGGCCGCAGGGTATTTCAGCCACATGTTACTTCCTCCACCCAGCTGTTTTTCCTTTGTGTCCTTTCCCGCCTTGCATAGCCGGCTAGGATAGGCTCTTTCAAATCTTGGCGCGCCTTCTCCCATTGGTTAAAGCGCGCCGGTCTCCTCCTGGCCCAGCTGTCTTTGACAGCTAGGCCAATCAGCTGAAGCTACACGTGGGAGGGGAGGCCCGATTCAAATGTAAATGACTGCTTTTGACTGTTTTTCTATATATTGGACTGCTTTCCCATTAAGGACTATGTTTTTGCCCTTGGAACCTCGGCGTGGCATTGCATCCTATTCAGCTGAATTAGATTCTTCTCTCGGTAGTGGCGTTCTTCCGTCTGGGTGAGCATTGATCTGGGTTTCTTTGGGATTTGTAGTTCTGGGAAGATCATCCAGATTTTGGGCCTCGATCCTCGCTTTTAGGGGTGGCCTGGGCTCTGTCCCCTTAAGGGAAGGATCCCTAGTCAGATTTCGGTAACAGATTTTGGCGAACCACGAAGCGGACTTTGCTTGGGTCTGAAAATTATTTTTTCCAAATTTCCAAGCTAGAATTCCTCAGTGGGAAAACCTTGGGTCAGGGTCCTGGGGAAAAGCTGAGGAGTGGCCACTCAGGGCTTCTTTCTGCCCACTCAGACCTTTTCCTTTTGGACACTGAACTGGGGCTTTGGCACAAAGGGAACAAAGGAAGTGCCTGGGACTTCCATTAAGGAACAACGCCACCAAGAGAAGAGGGGAAGGGGTAGAAAATCCGGAAGTGGGAAAAATAAAAAAGCAAGCCGTCAGTTGTGTGCATTGCGGGCAGGTAGGAGGTTGCCAGGAGTCAACGCGACTCAAAGGGACCTCGGTGTAACAAAGTCCTGCCCCCTTTAGCACGAACATCTGGCATCCTAGGCGGGTATTGGAGGCAGTCTATCTTTGCGTTTTGCAGTCCGAGGGGGTGACGGAGCAAGGGGCGCTAGGCCTTGTTGTGACTTTCCGAAGACTCCCCCAAAGGAAGGTAGCTTTCCAGTTTGAGGGTGTACGAACTTTGGAGTACGCTTAAACGGTTGGGCCACTTCTCCATTAACTGAGAGGAATCAGAGGTACACGGCCTTTTTGAAAAATGGGAAATTGCCTCGCTCCCCGAAGATGTCCGCCGCCACGACTTTCACCTCTAGGGACGCTCTTGGCCGAGTTGGGGCGGGATAGGGAAAAGTTCCCTTGTTTTGCCAAGATAATCAAGTTGTGCACTAAGAAGTGGCCCTTGTTGTCTCTCAAGGGAGGCCAGAGATGGCCCACCTATGGCAGTTTGGATGAGCAGCTGATTCTTCAGCTACTCATCAAGCTATCTGAGGAGGGAAGGCACTTAGATCTTGCCTACGCTGCTCTCTTTCTACACTTGAGCCGTGGAAGAGAGATTGGGAGAATTGGTTCCAGAGTTCAAGTGTGCAAGGAACTCAGGAACCAAGAGAATTCTACCAAAGGATCTCCCACAGTCCCCCTCCCTGCACAGGAGGAAATCCCCACCCCAAAAGCACTCTCTTGCCCTCCATCTCGCCCATTTTCCCCTCCCTTTGGCCCCTTTGTCTTGTTAGCCCCCATTTCCTTCCCCAGACCATGCAGGATCTTCCCAAACATTTGCCTCACCTTCTCCTGTACCATCTTTTTTCTGTTCCTGGGAAGCATTCCCTTTGTTCCCTTGCCCTCCTCAGCCACTTCCTCTTTGTTCCCAGAATCCCCACATGTTCAGTCAGCTGACTCACCAGCTGGGCCCACATTCCATTTAGTGTGCTGCTCAAGGACACGCCCCCTCTTTCCCAACTTCCTGTTCCTTTCTCTGCTCAGCCAGGCCTCTTTCTTCTCATGCCTCATGGTTGCAGGAGCTCTGGGCCTGGGCCAGCCAGAGCTGAATTTCAGGTACATCCTTCTCTTTCCTCCCATCTTCTGTTAAACCCTTATTTTTCCTTTGTCTACTAATTTTGTTTTGTCCTTACTTCCTCCAATTCTTTATGGGTTCTGTTTTCTTTGTGTGTGTGTGTGCCCTCTCAGGCCATGTGCTTTCCTCCTTCTTCCTCCCTTTCTTTCTCCTGGGTTTTCAATGTGCTTTGTCTTGGAATGCATAGTTTTGAAGGGATGGGAATGGGTGGAATCCTGAACATGCTTTTTTTCTTTCCTCGTGTATTTATTTTGTTCCCCACATGTCTCATTTCCAAATTCTCACTTAGGGGATGAGTGGAGCAGTAGGCTCTGCGTGGAAGGTGTTTTTGTCCTTTGTTTCTGTTCTTTTGCTCCTGATTTTCCCCATGGCCATCCTATTTTTGTCCCTTTTGTATGTCCTCCCAAGGGCAGCCACCATTATCTCTCCCTTGCCATTTCCAGAAACCATTTTCTCTCCTTTTGAACCCCTAAGCTCTTCTCTCTTAGCCTCAAATTACAGAAAATCTCTCACTTTCCTCCTCTCTTTTTCCTTCTCCTGTAAGAAAACTACAGATTCCACCTTTTGACTGCACTTCCTTTTCCTCACTTTCTCTTCCTGCCCACTGGAAAGCTGCAAATCCTCTTCTCAGCCAGATGCTCTCTTAATGTTTCCTGCCTCCATTTTCCTCTTTTCTTGCCCTCAGCAAACTACACATCCCTGCTCCCATATTTTGGTTTTTCTCTGCCCCCTCTAGGGGCCAGCAAGAAAAGGTTTTCCATGTGCTTTGTCTGCTTTTCCCATTCTTTTGGATCCTCTCCTTTGTTCTAAGTCAAGCCTTCTCCCCTCTCCCCCTTTCTGCCATAGCCAGATCCCTGGCCACCAGGAGGGGTCTGTTGACCTATGCCTCCACCCCAGCACTGGTAGGGCCTGATCAGACTCCTGCCAGGCCCTCCTTCACCCCATCTCCACCGGTTTCTCTGTCCTCCTCACTCCCAGTGATTTTCCCCTTGCCCTCAGCTTCCTCTCCTTCCCAGCTCAGAGTCTACCCACCAGAACTCCACATCCCACCCAGGGTCACTGCCCCTGGACCCTCTCCTTTCCATATTCCCCCTTTCCTCTTCCCACTCCATCAAGTCCTGTCCTACGGCCCTTCTCCCTTTGTCCCCTCCTTCCTCCCTGCCCCTGTTAAGGGAACCTCAGAGGGGGATTTTCAGTGCTTCCTCCCTTCTGAGTTGGAGGAGGTAGATCCAGAATGGGGAGAAGATATTCTGGATGACCTCTTCCATTGCCCACTCTTAGGAATTGGAACTTTGCCAAAATGCTTTAGAATTTTCTTCCTCTCCCTCCCCATCTTCTTAAGAAATCCATTTTTCTCCCATGTTCATGATTCCAAAATTTGCCTCGCCTCCAGTGTTACTTTCCTAATTTTCCTTTCCCTCTTGTGCCTACACTTAATCAGGTCCCTTGGCCTTTGTTTTAGTTGCAAGGGCCCCAAGTAGAAAAAATCCCCTCTGTCTCCGTTCCCTAGATCTCTACCCTTGCTCTCTCTCTCTCCAAAGCCATGTGCCTTATCCCTCTGCTGCTCTGCAAATTTGCACTCCAGTCTTTATGTGTCCCTTTTCCCTAACGTAGGTCGTGATCTCTCCCCTGCCACAGACTTTCCTGTTCCAGCAATATCCCTATGTGACCTTCTGCCCCTTGCCCCCTCTTCCTATAGACTGGTCACTGGTTTCTCCCTTTCTTCTTTCCCTGCTCAGTGGAAAGATGGAGGGACTGTCTGTTTTTTTCCTTGCTACGCTCTCTTCTTCTGAAACTCTTCAAATGTATGAATGTGTGTTTCCTCCCTCCTGGGGAATGGGGTGGGTTCTGTTTAAAGTGTTTTCTCTATGCAATTTCTCTCATTGTGATAAGGGTTAGGGAAAAGAGTAGGGAAATCGCAGCCAGTACGATGGGACTCTGAGTCATTGCCCTAGGGATAGAGGGCCAGTGAGTGAGTTCCAGTTGGTGTGTTTCTCTTTGTCTTCCCCCTTGTCTCCCTGAAGCGATGAAAGAAGGGCATCCCTGTGTTTTCTGATCTTCAAACCTTTCCTCCCTGGGATTGTAATGAAGAGGGGGGAATGGGTTGCTGTTCTTCCTCTATGGGTGTATGTATGTCTGGGTTTTTGTCTCCCTCTCTCTGTGGGGGATGGGTTTTTTTCTTTGCAAGAGTTATTTGTCCTGAATTCCTGCTTTAACTTAAGTGGAGACTTCCTGTGTGTCCCCCTCTCTGACCAGCCCTATTGTTCTATTTTCTCACCTGCCCTGAGGCCTGTAGCTAGGGATTAGTTTAGCCTTTTGCCTTTGTCTTTCCATCTCAGCACCATGTGCTTGGGAAAAGGGAGGTTCTCTCTTGTGTGTGTATGTATGTACGTGTGTGCTAAAAGGTGTTTCTTTTAAATGGTCTGTCTTTTCCTCCCTGGGAACCATAGTTTTCCTAGGAACTGCTTTTCTCCCTCAAGGATTCTCCTCTCAGCCTTTTCCCTTCTAGTTAAATGGATTGGCCACCCTCTATGGCCAAGCAACTCTCTCTCTCTCTCTCTCTCTCTCTCTCTCTCTCTCTCTCTCCCCCCCCCCCCTCTGGCCTCCTCTAGTCCTTGGATACCTTTCCCTGAGCGCATGTGTGTGTGAGCGTTTAAAATTTCCCCCTAATGGCCTTAATTTGAAGAAGATTCCAGGCCAAGTGTCCCCAGAAGACGGAATTCCCTGACGTAGCTGAAGACCACCCAAGGAAGAATGGACTGCCCTGGGACCCCCTGGATGCCTGGTCAAGTCTGGAAAGCGGGTGAGAAAAATCTGGAAAAGCCAGGAGTGTCCGTCCCTGTGGCTGAAAGGTCATCAGGAGGTCAATCCTAGGGTCTTTGCCAAACCACCGCCACCTGAGGTTGAAGCCCTGCTGGGAAATAGGGGGCAGAGAACCAAGAGGATGCTGATTGCCCAAGTACACGACGCCAGAAGTCGGAAGGGGTCCCCAGGTGCAGAAGAAAGGACATGGAGGGTGCCCTCCCATGCGTGCTGTGTCAGGAAGACAGCAAGTGGGGACAACTGGCAATCTTCACATAAGGTGTGTATGACCTCCCCTATACTAACTTCCCCCAAGGACTGGGAGGGCTGGGTGGGAGGGAAACTATAATTCTCTCTAAGCTCTCCTAGAACTGTCTTCTAAGTCCACCACGTGGAGTAGTCCTGGACCTGTTTCGCTGCCCCAACTGATGCCGGGCTGGAGTGTTTTTCTCCCAGTGTGAAGGGGGGTCTCGGAGGAAGGAGCCTGAAGGACCACCGCCTGCAGCCGGGATGGGAAAACTGCATTGCTGTTTACTGACATCAGCCAGCACTTCAGCCAGATGGAGGGAATCGGTGACAGCCCAAGCCAAGAGAGAACCTGCGGTCATTGTCCGGAAAATGCCAAAGGAGCTCCCTGCGGGAAATCACCACCCCCCCTCGAAGGCATCTGCTGAACCGGCCTCCAGACCAAGGAAGCATCACCGTCGCAGGAAAGGACTCACTGTGGACCAGCCCCTTTGTTTTCATCCTCATTGCCCCTGGGAAGCCAACCTTTTGCCCGTCAAAGACTCAGCCAAATTGTGTTCCTTGCTCTTGCCAACACTGCCAGGAGCAGGCCTCCTCCTCCTTCAGCCTCCAGAACAGCAGCCCTGGTGTGAGCTGAAATGCCCTGTCTGCACCTTTTCTCTGGACTCACTTCCTTCCTATGCCCCCTTGTCTCTCCTTTCTAGACACCAAGTTTACACCAAGTTTTCAGGAACATGTGGGTGTAGAAGCAGGGATTTGGGGGCCTGAGAAGGTAAATCAACTGGCCTCCTTCCCTGGATTGGCTTAGAAAGGGTTTTGTCATCCTTTAGTGGCCTTTTCTTATTGTTGGTGCTGGGCTGCCTGTGCTCATGCATTCCATCATTACGAAGGATCTGTCAAATAGGAACACCAAGGAACCCCCGGCAGATGGCCATGCCATCCTTAGAAACTATGATTCCTTTGTATGTGCGGAAGCTGTCAACAGACCAGGGTCTGTTTTGCTTCCGAGGGGGGATTGATGCCGTGACGGACGGGATTCAGCTGCAGGGAGTTCCACAGTTCCTTTTTCCTCCATCTTGGGCCGGGTGGCACAAGAACAAAAAGCCCACAAAATGGCCCCTTCTTCCTCTCTCTTTACCTCTGCCTGAGCTCCATTTTCTCCTGACACAATAATAGCCACTGCAGCAACAGTAAGCACCCATTTCCTGTAAGCAACATCAGTTTTCCCCTGAGGGCATCACCTGCCCTCTGCCACATTGTTCAAAACAATGACTCACACAGCTGCTCCAAAGGTGGGGGGCACGAGTGACCTTTTACCCAGTCACCATGAGGAGGATTTTCACCACAGTTACCAGTTTGAGAGATCTAGTTTCCCCAAGTACACTGGCCCATTTTGCCCTTTTTTTTCCTGCTACATAACCCGGACTATCCCTGGACTGCTCTCCCCAGCTGATTCCAGCATAAGCCCTTGCCACACCTTACAGATCATGGACCCACAGAGACTCCCTTTCTGGATAAGCCGTGTCCGATGTTTTCCGGAGGGGTTTTGCCCAGATCGCAGGGGGACTCAAAGGGAACCCAGGTCTTTTGGGCTTTGGGAGAAGCAGTTCGCCAAGGACACTTCCCAGCCCAGCCTTTTCCCCTCTTGCCACATGGATTTTGTGACTCTCTGCCACTCTATTGCACTCCAGAAACAATTCTGCCCCTCAGGACTCTATAGTTCCCTCAAGGACGTTTCTTCAGTTGGACATTTCCTGCTCTTCCCCCTCACATCATGGACCCTCAATGACTTTGCCTCTGCTTTGCACCCCAAGCCCCAAAGGCTCTGCAGTTCCCAAGGACAGTGAAGGACTACAACTCCCAGGAAGAAAGCAGCCTTGTGTTGCCTGTTTTTAAGATCATTTCCTCTGAGAGCAAGAACTGTATGGGAATGTACTTGGGATAATTGCTGGGGATCTCTGTATTGTCCTGTCTACTCTGTACCCCTTATGTGATCCCCTTTTGTATCAATGTAACTTCTAAGTTAAAGCCCTCAGCAGAGTGTTCCAGGGATTAACAGAACACAATAACCCCTTTTCCTATCCATTTTGCCTTGCACAAATAATAATCTGGGGAGGGACGTTGGGTTTCTTCGTGGGATCAAGGCCCACTCTATGCCCAAGACTCCCCCGCATATGCCCCTATCATTCTCGGAGCTTGGCCAATGATTAAGGGAATATGCATGGTCATCTAGTCAAACCCCAAAACATGGTTGATTCATGCGAGCTTCGAACCCTCGCAGCCAGCCCCAATAGCAATCTCTCAGGACCATTCTAAGCTAAGCAACCATGCTTCCAAGCTCAGCCAGGGCTCCCTTTGTGGAGAGTTACCCTGGTAAACAAATAATACATTTTCTGGCCATATGATGCTTTTTGCGCCAATAATGGGGGGGAGGTCAGGTGTTCTGTGGAACATAGATTTCCGCCATTATGAGCCTGAATCCCCCTGCTCGTGTTTCCCCCTGGCCTCGGAGCTGGACCCCCGGGGGGGCGCATGGGCTCTGGCAGACCCAAGTCACTCGATCACCCCATAGCTGGACCAAAGTGGGCTTCGGAACCCCACTAACCGGCTGCAATAACATATGATTTTTTTTCATTATGAACTGAGAAAACATGTCTTCCCGGCAGACTGAAACTCTCAACACAAAGAAGTTTCAGCCAGGACAAAAGACTGCCATCAAGGCATTCAAACCAAACAATAAACAGGAAGGCTAAGCTTCCACATTGGGGGCTTGCCGGCCGCAGGGTATTTCAGCCACATGTTACTTCCTCCACCCAGCTGTTTTTCCTTTGTGTCCTTTCCCGCCTTGCATAGCCGGCTAGGATAGGCTCTTTCAAATCTTGGCGCGCCTTCTCCCATTGGTTAAAGCGCGCCGGTCTCCTCCTGGCCCAGCTGTCTTTGACAGCCAGGCCAATCAGCTGAAGCTACACGTGGGAGGGGAAGGCTCCCGATTCAAATGTAAATGACTGCTTTTGACTGCTTTTCTATATATTGGACTGCTTTCCCATTAAAGACTATGTTTTTGCCCTTGGAACCTCGGCGTGGCATTGCATCCTATTCAGCTGAATTAGATTCTTCTCTCGGTAGTGGCGTTCTTCCGTCTGGGTGAGCATTGATCTGGGTTACTTTGGGATTTGTAGTTCTGGGAAGATCATCCAGATTTTGGGCCTCGATCCTCGCTTTTAGGGGTGGCCTGGGCAATGTCCCCTTAAGGGAAGGATCCTTAGTCAGATTTCGGTAACAAGAGCATTCACAGTGGTGGCACCTTGCCTCTGGAATGCCTTGCCAGCGGAAGCACGAGCCCTCCGAGATTTACTTTCCTTTCATAGAGCTTGTAAAACTTATCTTTTCCAGCTGGCATTTGAATCCTGTTGATTGGTGGATTGGAAACTCTCTTTGTTTTTAAATGTAATGTACTGCTTATGCATATTGTAAACTGCTCCGAGACTTCGGGGAGTGGCGGTATACAAGTTTGATTAAGAAATAAAAATAAAATAAAATAAATATATAGGTAACTCTATATATTTATTGATATCTATATGTATATAGGCTTTTCAAAGACCTGGAATCATATGAGGGTGAAAATTCATATATAAAAATAATGTATACATATAGATACAGATATACAGGTACATGGAAATATCTAGATATCTATATGTATATGGGATTTGCAAAGACCTGTAAACATATGAGGGTGACATTCATATCTAAAATTAATGTAGATAGATAGAGATATATAGTTACATAGGGATTGCAAAGGCTTTCAGGGGGAAATGCCTATATATGTAGAAGAGATTAACAAATATTTCAGGGGAAAATGTTTTTATAAGATACTAGCTGTACCCGGCCACACGTTGCTGTGGCAAAGAACAACAGCAACATCCCTCCTTGCCTTTTGTTCTTGCTCCCCCCCCAATCTCCCTCATCCTTCAACTCTTTCCTTCTCTCTTTCCTCCTTCCTTCCGTCTTTTCTTTCCCTCCTTTCCCCCTATTCTTTCCTTTTCTCTATCACTCCTCCTTCCCTTTCTTTCCCTCCTCAGTTCCCTTCCTCCCTTTATTTCCTTTATTTTTCTCCTCCCCTCACCAGCTTCACCGTCCTTTATAGCCTTTTATTACTTTTGTGTTTGCTGTATAGTCTCTTCTGCCTTCCTGTGGTACCTTTTTTCTTCCTTCCTTCTTTCCCTCCCTCCTCTCTTACCTTTCTTCTCCCTTTCTCTCTTTCATTCCTTTGCCTTTTCCTTCCTTCCTTCCTTCCCTCCCTCCCTCCCCCCTCCTCTTACCTTTCTCCCCCCTTCCCTCTTTCATTACTTCACCATTTCCCTCCCTCCTTTATTCCTTCCTTCCTTCCTTCCTTCTTTGAGAAACATGCATATATGATCATCTGGATTCAGAAACTGGATTATATGGCAGTGTAGATGGGGCTGTAGATTCATTCTGAAACTGGATTATATGGATGTGTAGATGGGACCTCAGTCCTGTATTGCCCATCGCTCAAGCTTCTGCAGATTGTCTGGTAGTATGAGGAAGAAAACCTTGCTTCCCTTCAATTGAATGTCTAAGGGTTGATTTATCTCAGGGAGGAAAAAGGATTGGGCTGGCCCGGCCCCAAAGTAGCAAAGAGATCCACTGATTTGGGAACCATCCCCTGGTCATAAACAAGTCAGTCCCGTGTCCCGTCACCCTTCCCAAAGCATGAGGTTTACCTGGGAACGTGGTCCTTCTGGGTCCCGGCAGGTGGCAAAGATCCATTCTGGACGGTTGCGTCTCTCTGCCAGCTGCCTGACCAACTCCAAACCGATGCCCCGATTGGACCCAGTCACCAGGATACTACGAGCATTCAGCACGTCCATCTCCTTGCCAGGCTATGTCCAACTATTAAACTTTGTGCAGGTTACAGCTCAAGCTACTGCCAGCCAGTTCAAGCTACTGCAAGCCAGTTCAAGCTACTGCAAGCCAGTTCAAGCTACTGCAAGCCACGCCGCTCTTTGCTGTGGAAATGGCATCGTTTCACAATGTGAAATGAGAGACAACAGGGAAGAAGCTTATGTAACTCTTTATGTATGTCCAACTATTAAACTTTGTGCACGTTACACCTCAAGCTACTGCAAGCCACCTCCCATAAGGGTTACATAAGCTTCCTCCCTGTTGTCTCTCATTTCACATTTTGAAACGATGCCATTTCCACAGCAAAGAGCGGCGTCCAGGAATAGGATTAAAAGAAAACAGTGCATAGATGGCATCCAAAGCCTGTCATACTGTCACGCGGTAGTTGAAATGTGTCCTCTACTTGCTGGAAAAGGTTGCCAAGTTTAAAAGAACATTCTTACACTGAAAAAGCACATGGGTCTACCCAAGTTTTCAAATCTTCAAAGGTGGGTTTCCTCACATGTCACAATTATAACAGATACATTCAGTGAGGAGAGAGCCTTCTTGGTGGCTGATCCCAAGCAATTGAACTCTCTCTGAGGGCCCTTCCACACAGCCCTATATCCCAGAATATCAAGGCAGAAAACTCAGATAACCCAGTTCAAAGCAGATATTGTGGGATTTTATGCCTAGATATTCTGGGATATAGGGCCCTGAGACCCCTTCTGCACTGCCCTATAATTCCGGATTATCTGCTTTGAACTGGATTACATGGCAGGGTAGAAGAGGTCCAACAAGAAATCTTCCAATTGAACAAGAGATTGCTGTCTGAACCCAATTCACCTGATCTCTATTTCTCACAACAGTTGATGTCCCATAAATCAGGGTTTGGGGGGGGGGGGGATTTCCCTGCTTCTTGGCAGGGGGTTGGACTAGATGGCCCACAAGGTGTCTTCCAACTCTAAAATAAAAAGGTGAGGGTTTTGCCCTCCTTTCTGCTAGAGATCCCTGTGTACAACTGGTGGGCCACTGTGTGACACAGAATGCTGGACTAGATGGGCTGAGGCCCGATTCAGCATGGCTCTTCTTATGTTCTTATGTTCTTATGTACCTGTGATTTTCAAGGCAGAAAATCCACACTCAAATAACTCAGTTCAAAGCAGATATTGTGGGATTTTATGCCTAGATATTCTGGGATATAGGGTCCTGAGGCTCCTTCTACACTGCCCTATAATTCCAGATTATCTGCTTTGAACTGGATTACATGGCAGGGTAGAAGAGGTCCAAGAAAAGCTTGGCTGGTGCAACAGGAAATCTAATTCTAATTGAACAAGATATTGCTGTCTGAACCCAATTCACCTGAAAACAAATCTCTATCACAACAGTTGATGTCCCATAAATCAGGTTTGGGGGGGGGGGGAGGGGGTGTTCCTGCTTCTTGGCAGGGGGTTGGACTGGATGGCCCACAAGGTGTCTTCCAACTCTAAAATAAAAGTAATGGCTTCCCTGACATTAAGTTTAGTCATGCCCGACTCTGTGGGGCATGACTCTGGGCATCCCAGCATCGTTGTCTTCTCTAAGCTTTCCTGTCTTCTCATGATGTGGCCAAAGTACTTCATCTTTGCCTCTAATATCCTTTCCTCCAGTGAGCACTTGGGCATTATTTCCTGGAGTATGCCCAACAGTGCATTTCCCCCCCCAAAAAAGGCTATGTAATTTATCATTTTTTGGAGATATTTTATCATCTCTCTGTCAATGCAGCATTGCAAACTTCTTACACTGCTGCCAGATGTTTTCCAGCTTAGAATATGGAAGGCTTTATATGTTTCTATTTGGCTTTTATAGCAGAGTGTGGTCTGAGGATGTTAGGCTGTCTCCAGATTTGACTCATATTCTGTTCCTTGGATTTTCCACTCTATTACTCCTTGAGTCACTTACTCTGTTTCCAGATCCTGGCCCCGATGGGAGTGGATGAGTGTGAGGCCGCTCCAAAATTCTGTAAAGATCACGCTCAGTCTGCAGTTCGATCCAACGAGATTTATTGAAGGTACAACACCTATAAAGCCAAAGCATTGGCTCATCCCCCAAACACACCTTATATACTCAACCCCCTCCACCCATCACCTGCAATGTCCGGGAAAGATTGCATCATCCCTGTAATGCTCCGGAAAGGGGGTCCAATAAAGCAGGCTCACTCCAAGCTGGGTTGAAGGATAAATCATTTATTGGGTTCCTTACTCCAGGCTAAGCAAAGATAGACTAAAGTTTTCCCGCGCAAGAGTCTCTTCAAAAGCCCTCCCTAGCCCGCCCCCCTGCTGGGTCCCTTCTTCCTCAGGGATGACCATCCGGCTCTCCGCATATCAAAGTTCAGGAAAAGGTGCCTGGCACTTCAAAGGGCGGTTCCAGTTCAAAGCCCGCCAGATGCTGTCCTTATCTGATGGCGCGCAGTGCTTGACCCGTTAGGACAACAAACGGGGCAACCGGCGCTGACATAGCGCCCCCCCAGAAAAATAGGCCACCTGCAAGGGAGAGAAGAACAAAGGGGAGGGAAAAATCAGGGACCCGGTTTGGCAGGGAAAGCAGCATGGAAGACCTTCAGCAGCTTCGGGGCCCTCACGTATGGCGCTAAAACCCACTCAGGGTGTAAGTACTTGGCTGTCCATTTGACTAAATAACTAAGGCGGCCCTTGAGGCGCCGCGAGTCCAGGATTTCCCGGATCTCAAAATGGGTGTGGGGCCCCACCATGATAGGCACCGGAGCGCCTTCTTCCTTGGACCATTTCCGGTTGGCCACAGCTTTTTTGAGTAAGCTCACATGGAAAACTGGGTGGACCTTACGCCAGGTGTGCGGGAGGTCCAGCTTGACTGCCACGGGGTTAATTACTTCCACCACGCTGAGGGGCCCTACAAATTTATTCGCAAACTTGCGTGACTGCTGAGTCGACTTGAGGTGTTTGGTGGACAGGAATACACGGTCTCCCACGGCGTAGGTCGGCTGGGGGCCCCTCTTCTTGTCAGCATACAGTTTGTAAGAGTCCCGAGCTTGCCGCAGTGCTGCCTGGATCGCCGGCCAGGCCGCCGCAACTTTGGCACCCCAGTCCGTTGGCGGCGTGGCCGGGTCTGTCGCCGGGGCCAGCGCCGGGAAGGGAGGGAAGTCTCGGCCCGAAACGACGCGGAAGGGCGAAGCTCCTGTCGAGGCGTGCTCGGAGTTGTTGTAGCTGTACTCCGCTCGTCCAGCAGCTCGGCCCAGTTGTCCTGCTGGTAGGTCGAGTAGCACCTGAGGTACTGCTGCAGGGTTCGTTGGACTCTCCCCGTCGCGCCGTCTGTTTCCGGGTGAAACGCCGTACTCAGGGCCCGCTGTGACCCCAGCCCCGCCAGGAACGCCTTCCAGATTCTGGATGTGAACTGAGGGCCCCGGGCACTTACGACCTGCCGTGGGCAGCCGTGGAGCCGGAAGACATGGTGGGTGAACAGGCGGGTCAACTCCGGAGCCGTAGGGAGCCTGCGAAGCGGGATGAAGTGGGCTTGCTTTGAGAATAAGTCCACCACTGTCCAGATGGTGGTGTACCCGCCACTGGGCGGTAGGTCAACGACAAAGTCCATGGCGATTTCGCTCCAGGGTTCGGCTGGATCGGCCACCGCTTGCAGCAGCCCCGTCGGGTGGCCCGTCTTAGGCTTGTTTTTTGCACACACTTTGCATTCAGCAACATAGTCATTAGTGTCCTTCCGCATGGCTGGCCACCAGAACTGCCGGGCCAGCAACTTTAGGGTTTTGGTGAGGCTGAAGTGGCCGGACAACATGGAGTCGTGGGCTTGAGCCAGGACCGGGCCCCTTTGACTCTGGGGGACGTACAGCTTGTCCTTGTAGTACCAAATTCCCCCGGCCTCAGTCAGGTCCTCTCGGTGCTCCTTGAGCCAGGCGTCCGACCCGTAGGCCGCTGCCAAGTCTGCTAGCAATTCGGGGGTCCCAGGGACTGCCGGTTGGGGGGCCTTGTCTGCTGCCCGGGTCCAGGCCACTAGGCCCAGCTGGCGTTTGTTGAACACTGTCCCCATTTCTTTCAGGTTGGCCCCCACAGCCCTCACCTTGGCTCCCTCAGATGGGAAGGAATCGCCATAGTCCAGCATGTAATTTTGGACGTTGGTGACGAAGTAGGACAGTTGGCGGGGGTCCCCATCAAACTTTACCTTCAGGTCTCTCCGGCTTCCCGCCACCTTTTGGCTCTGGTCTCCCTGGCCCAGGTTGAAGGTGGAGGCTCCACTCGGCAGGTTGAACTCTTCGCGGTCGTCTCGGAATCCCACTCTCCCCGAGGGCCTTCCCGTCTGGCCTGGGCCCCGGCTCGAGCTGCGTCCTCGGGGGAAGGGCTCTGGCGACTTCCATGGCAGCTCCTCCAGCCGGCTCAGCAACAGGTCCACTTGGGACTGGAGTTTTCGCACTGACTCTGCCAGCTGGAACATTTGCACCTCCATCCGCAGCATGTTGGGGTTGGGCGCATTCGCCTTGCGCCGGGTCACATCTCTCGGCTGCCGGGCCGGGGCCTGGTGCTCCTCACCATCCATCCCGGACAACACCACCTGCGGCTCTCCTCCGGGGGCTCCGGCCTCATCCTCGTCCCATTCCTCCTCTACCTCCTCTTCCAGGATACTCAGAGGCAGCTCGTCAAGGGGTCTCCCTTCTGCTTGGGACATCTCTTTAAAGTTGGTTACGGTCGGAAGGCTTTCACGGCCGTAGAAGTTGGTGAGTCTATCTTTATGTAATGCTCCGGAAAGGGGGGTCCAATAAAGCAGGCTCACTCCAAGCTGGGTTGAAGGATAAGTCATTTATTGGGTTCCTTACTCCAGGCTAAGCAAAGATAGACTAAAGTTTTCCCGCGCAAGAGTCTCTTCAAAAGCCCTCCCTAGCCCGCCCCCCTGCTGGGTCCCTCCTTCCTCAGGGATGACCATCCGGCTCTCCGCATATCAAAGTTCAGGAAAAGGTGCCTGGCACTTCAAAGGGCGGTTACAGTTCAAAGCCCGCCAGATGCTGTCCTTATCTGATGGCGCGCAGTGCTTGACCCGTTAGGACAACAAACGGGGCAACCGGCGCTGACAATCCCCCTCTGACTCAGCAGTCCACTGTCCAAATGGATATTACGTCATATCCCTGCTGAGTCGGCAATATGCAAGTCACATCCGTCCTGACTCAGCACTGTTCCCAGGAGATTACATCATCCCCGGGATTTCCCCAAGGTCCTGCACACCAAGCTTTTCCCTGTTAAGGCAGACTGGGAGTTCTCGAGCCTTCCCCAAGGCTCAGAACCTCCAGCTCTGACAGATGAGGGTTGGCAGAAGATCCTGGATACACTTGCCAGTCTCTGCGAGAAAAACAATGGCACTTTTGTGGATTTGGATGGGAAAAATCTTCCCTGGTGACTGGCTCCTGCAATGGTGCAACTTTCTGCACTTCAGGAGGAGCACATATCTAGGGGGAAGGAGAATGCCTTACAACCTGAAGTTCCTGCCGGCCTCTTCCTTCCAGCTGTTTGTTGTATGTGCCAATATTCCTTTCAGTTGCCTTCCATATTATTCTCCTTGTCTCTATAGAAATTATGTTTGGTAGTTCTAGTAAATGTTGGAAATGTGATCACAATGTTAGGACATTTACCATAAATGGTGGTCTTGAGGGAAAAACCAGGAATATTGGAAGAAATTGTTAAGACCATAGTTTTGTTTGTTGGGAATGCTGGATGACCATTTAGATCAGGGGTGNGCAATTATGTTTTCCCAAGGGGCCACGCGAGAGCAAAAAATATTATGGAGGGCCGCACCTAAAGGCTGAACTACATTCTAATCTACATTATTTATTTATTTACTATATTTACTATATATTACACATCATTCATACTAACATATTAATATATCAAGAAATATTCATATATTATTAGTATTAATATCATAATTATTATATTTTATATATAGAAATTATAATATATTGAAATTATAATATAATATAATATAATATAACATTATATTATATTTATTATATAATAATAATAAAATTATTATAAAATAATAATAAAACCACTAAAATAAAATAAAATTCAAAAAGACAACTCTCGGGGAGAGTATTGGCGAGGGCAAACCTAACGTGCCTCTGTGTTGCCGCCAAACCTTCCCACCGCGTCAGGCCTCCCCACTGCTGCGCCGAACCGAGCTGTTGCCTGGGTGTACTGGGAGCCTCAGCGGACCTTCCAGTGCCACCGTGGCAGGCCTTTCCATCACCGCCGCTGCTCCCACACGGGGCTGTTGACTAGGCATGCCGGGAGCCATCGGGAGTCTCAGCAGACCTGTTGTCGTGGCAGGCCCTTCCTCTGCCGCCGCGGCAGGTCTCTCCACTGCCGCGCCAAAGCAGGTGGAGAGGAAATCATTCCTGGGCACTTCAGGGAGCTGCCGGGAGCCACAGCAGGCATTGGTCGTGGCAGGCTTCTCCACTGCCGCCGCGGCAGGCTTCCATACCATCGCCACTACTTCCTGGGCGATGCTGGGAGATGTGACGACCCTCTGCAGAGGCCACTTCACCATCGCCGCAGGTTCCCGACTGCTGCCGCTGTCTCCGCCGCGCCGAACTGGGAAAGTTGTTGCGGGGGCGCTGCCAGGAGCTACAGTGGGCCTCTATAGGTTCGGTGCGGCGGAGACAGTGGCAGCGGTGGAGAAGCTGCAGCGATGGTAAGGAGACCTGCTGGGAACCACGATGGGCCTCTCTAGTGCCTCGCCCCGCCCACTCGCCGCTTGCCTCGCCCCCGCCGCTCACCCCGCCGTGCCCACTCACCACGCACTCGCTCACCCACTCCGGGTCTCCCAGCGCCGGCGACAGCAAGTCCAGGCAGGGGAGCTTGCCTCTCCTGCCTGGCCTTGCTGTCACCAGCGCTGGGAGAACCAGAGAGGGTGCGTGGGCGAGCGAGCCCACGGCGAGCGGGTGGGGCCGGGCGAGTGGCGGGCGGGGCGAGCGGTGCCTTGCCACTTGCCCTCTCGTGCACGCACCCTCTTCGGCTCTCCCAGTGCCGGCGACAGCAAGGCCAGGCAGGAGAGGCAAGTTCCCCTGCCTGGCCTTGCTGTTGCTGGGAGAGCCGGAGTGGGCGAGCAAGAGCGCGGCGAGCAGGCAGGGCGGGGCAAAGCGAGCGGTGGGCAGGGCGAGCAGCGAGCGGGCCGCACAGAACTGGCTGCCAGGCAGGGTATGGCCTGCGGGCCGTAGTTTGCCCACCCCTGATTTAGATCAAACATTTGGAAAGATTATTGCAGGATGATTATTGCAGTTTATGGAAACAAACCGCAAAGGTGCAAGGCACAAGGTAATCAATATGAAAACTGGGTATCAAAGTATATAATATCAACCACAAATGGAGAAATCTCAATGTAACACATAATAAACATGAGCCATACCACCCGTGGTCCATATGCTCTTCCAAACAGTTACAGTGAGTGCAGCATACACCGAGTCCTTAAGTAGATTTCCAGGTAAGTGAGAGCCCTATCTTTGGGAGGATCCCATTGCTTCCTCCACGTCCTTCAGGAGTTCTCTTCTGTCTGCCGTCCGCTTCCGCTGCTTCCTCACTTGGATTTACCATCATTTTGTGGAATATAGTGTTGTCTAGCCTTCATTGGATTTACTTACCTGAGGCTCGGATCTGCTGCTTCCTCAATCGGCTTTACCAGCATTTTGTGGATTATAGTTTTATCCAGACTCCTTTGGATTGACTCACCTGAGGCTCGGATCTCCTCACTTACCTGGAAATCTACTTAAGGACTCGCTGTATGCTGGACTCACTGCGACTGTTTGGAAGCGCATACGGAACACGGGTGGTATGGCTCATGTTTACTATGTGTTACATTGAGATTTCTACATTTGTGGCTGATATTATATATTTTGATACCCAGCTTTCATATTGATTACCTTGTGTCTTGCACCTTTGCGGTTTGTTTCTTTGGTTCTAGCCTTGGCTTGTTTCTTACCATTGCAGTTTATGCTCAGATTGATATCGAGAAATCGGACCCCCAAATTCTGAAATGTGTAATGAAAGATATAAAAGTATGAAATAGAAGCCGCAGCTCTACAAACCCAGTGAGTGAGCCCCACCTAAACCTTGGTTATGTTGTCTAATTGAATTCAAAACCCTTTCCTTTAATTTCCATATTCCCTTCACAATGAACTGGGAGATGGGGAAAATTACTCCATGAATGTACACCAGAGCTTCCTGGATTTCATATGATATTATTTCTAGTGCCCGACTTTTTTAAAAAAACTTTAAAACTTGGCATTATACTAAATGTCCAAAAAGTGGGTATTAGAAATAATATATGAAAGCTGACTGGCGCAACCTGGGGATCACAACCAGACACAGTGAAGACATCTGCCCCTGTGCTTCGCTACTCTGCTGCTGAATATGCATGCCCACTGTGGAATATATCTCACCATGTTAAAACAGTAAATGTGGCTCTTAATGGGACATGCCGCATGCTCACAGAATGTCTGTGCCCTACACCAGTGTTTCTCAACCAGTGTGCCGTGGCACACTAGTGTGCCGTGAGCGATCATCAGGTGTGCCGCGAGAAAAGCTCTCTGCCCCCTTCCTTCCCCCCTCCTCCTGCTGAACTCCTGCTGCTTGGGAGAGGAGGAGGAAGGGATGGGCAGCCGCAAAGAAAAAGAAGGGACTGGGGCACTGCCTCCTTCGGCTGTTTCCCCAACCAGCCTCCAATCTGCCATGACTCCTGCCATGACTCTCACCCTTTGCTTGTTGAAGCCGCGCGGAAGAGGAGCCACGCCTACTGAAGCCTGTCCACCACTCATGCTCCTCCTCTGTGAGAGAGCTAAAGCCGGGGGAGGGGGCATGACACAGCCTGGCTCCGCCCCCTCCCCCGGCTTCACCACTCCCATAGCTTTGCCAGCCTTGAGGGGGCAGTGCCAAGCCAGCGATGGCAGAGCCAGCACAATGCTGGCTTGCCCCCTCAAAGCTGGTGAAGCTGTAGGAGAACTGAAGCCGGGGGGAGGGGCAGGGCATGGCGTGGCTTGGCTCCGCCCCTCCCCCAGCTTAAGCGCCTCACAGCTTCACCAGCCTTGAGGGGGCAGTGCCAAGCCAGCGGTGGCAGAGCCAGCACAATGCTGGCTTGGCACTGCCCCCTCAAGGCTGGCGAAGCTGTGGGAGAACTGAAGCCAGGGGGAGGGGGCGGGGCATGGTGTGGCCTGGCTCCTCCCCTGGCTTTGGCACTCCCAGCAGCTGCTCCCAGCAGCTCATCATCCCCCAGGCGTTACAGTGTCACTGTGTTACAGTGTCATTTTGTGTCATTATGGTTGGTGGTGTGCCCCCAGATTTTTTTAATGTTAAAAGTGTGCCGCGGCTCAAAAAAGGTTGGGAAACACTGCCCTACACCACTGGAGAAATTATACTGTTTAGCCAGTATTGCACCACCTGACATCCGCTGGGAAGTAGCAGCCAGTAATGCAAGAACCAATGCAGTGATGTCTCCAGCCCATCCCCTGTTCGGATATCAGCCAGCACATCAATGCCTTACATCAATAAATAGCTTTCTAAGATCTACAGAGATACTCACAGGAACACCTCAGCAAGCAAGAGTCCAAAAGTGGCAGGCTAAACCCCAAAACTTCAATCCATAACTGATACCAAATGAGAAACTCCCTCTTGGCCACAAAGAAGACTGGGCGACTTGGAAGTCACTGAACAGACTGCACTCTGGCACCACGAGATGCAGAGCCAATCTTAAGAAATGGAGCTACAAAGTGGGTCCCTGACATGCAAGTGTGCAGCAGACCAAACCACAGATCACCTACTACAATGCAGTCTGAGCCCTGCCACATGCACAATGGAGGATCTTCTTATAGCAACACCAGAGGCACTCC